>CM046362.1:4114883-4131293 GCA_025413025.1 Ficus hispida
AAAGTATCGAAAACTATTGAGCACCTGTCTTCACCTCTAAACCTCTTAGACTTCTCATCGGAAAATTCCGTTAAGCCTTTTTTTTTTTTATTTGACCACAGTCTCGTTTAACTTCTATATCTTGTTAAATAAGCAATCACGTTTTTATATTCAGATATTATTATGAAGTATTTTTTACATTTTGTTTAGTATTAATAATTTTAAAATACATCTTGATCCATTACTTTCAAAAATATTTTCGATTATGTGCCATGAAAAACACAATATATAAACAAATTATAATTTTGTAAACAAAGTAAGAAATTTTTGCTTATCAATCGGTGAGTAAAGTTAGACAATTTACTCTTGTTTACTTTCAAAGTAATGGGACGACTTATCTGAATCATTTATAGAAAACATCCCATTTGTGACAAAACATCCCACCAATTACCTCCCTCTCCTCCTTTCAAAATCCCATCTATGTCTATGATGATGGAAAATTCCTCCAATTACTTCGAACAACGATTAATTTGGTTTCCTCTTCAGCAAAGGAGAAGCAAATAAAACAAAATAAAATTGAAAAGTCAATATTGAAGGAGTTTGGTGGCGTATTTTCTTTTTTTTTTTTTTCCTTTTGCAAATTTTCAGAAATTAATGGCTGTAGAACTCGAGCTATGCTAGCCACAACAAACAGTTGTCCTTAAATTCGTAACATGACATGTGTTCACTATGATAAATGTATATATCATCATCGATAGAATATTATCACTCTAGAAATTGTGAAAATTTTGAAGAAATATCCACATCTGATGAGATCTTCAAAACATTATGAAAATTGGGGGAAATTTGTTTTAAAACATATTTATAATATTATCGAATAATATAATATCATCAAGATATACAAATTATAAATAAGTTTTATATGAGAAACTTCATATATATTATACATCTCATCTCAATACCAATAAGTGGGGCTGGGTGGGTGGGGGTGTGTGTGTGTGTGGAGGACAAGATATTACAATTGGAAGGGAAATTCTACCTAAACTAAAAACCAAATAATTAGCAGAAACTAATGCCAGAAAATTAAGTCAACACTGAACCTTTAAAAATCAGTTCTTATAATAGAAGTTATTAAAAACCTACTAGTAAAACCAAAAAAACCTAATAAGAGAAAAGAGTATCCAAGCTAGTTAAGCAAACAAAGGAAAATTTCTTAAGAAAAAAACCTATTAAGGAAAAAAAGAGTGTCTACACGCTATTTGATCTCTTCCTATTATGTTAGGAAACTGTGACTTCTCCTGATTGTTTGACTGCATGTTCTTTTTATTTGTTTCTGTTACGTTTTTATGGAAATCTTAGATTACTTTTGAAAATGTAGGTCACTAGAGGACAGTTATTTATGTTAGAATATATTGATATTTAAAAATAATAATAATGATCTAGGTATCAAAACTTTTTGAGGTTTTTATATCATCGATATTTCTTTACAGTCTTCTCAAAATATTCTAAAATTTTGCACAAATTACATTACGTCTTTATCAAAAACGACATTTCAACCAATATGCGTTGATATTTATCAATGTTCCGATATTTTGCCAAAAAAGATGTTAAACTCAAAAGGTATTCTGGCACCTCCCAAAACCAAAATAATTTCATCCGAAATTTTGTCCCTATTTTATAATATGTTATGGAGTGACTTTTCACAAGATTGAAAACGAGAAATCAAATAATATAGAGGATATCGGGAATTTTGTCACTTGATTTTCGAATGAATTTGACAAGTTTGTAATAACCCTTACTTTCCTTTGATATGATATTGTTCATTTTGAGTCTCATGTCCTCATGATTTTGTTCTTGGACTCACTCCAAAATTAATATTGGAATTAAGACCGAATCCAACAATAATTCTAAATTACACTGTTGAAAAACTGGCTAACATTTTGTGTAATGACAACAGGCTAGGATTTTAACTAAAGAACCCCACTTCAAATCCCAAGCTATCTCCGTTTTTAATGGTATAAGATAAGAATAATATATATGGCCTCTAAAGCCAAATCTCTGAATAGTTACACTGGTATAGGATAAGAATAACATATATGGCTATAAATAAGAATAACATATATGGCTATAAGATAAGAATAATATTTATCGCTAGAATAATATATGTAGTCATAAGATAAGGATAATATATATGGCTTCTAAAGCCAAATCTCTAAATAGTTACACTGGTTTAAGATAAGAATAATATATATGGCTATAAGATAAGAATTATATATATGGCTTCCCAAAGCCAAATCTCTAAATAGTTACACTAAACCAATCCCACAACGCTTCTAAATCAATGCTGGAAAAAACCGGCTAACAATTTTTTGTTCTAGCAAGACCTAGAAGCTTTTTTCTTTTTCATCCGTCACAAGACTCATAGTCTCCCTATCATCTTCTATTGAATTGTACATTCCGTGAATAATGACCTTCCTTTGTTTTTTTTTTTTTTTTTGTTTTTTTTTTTTTTTTTTCAGAGACTGGGACAAAGTATCTCTATGAACATGTTGATATAACAGTTGCACAAAAATGGAGGTAGAAGTTGTTGGAAGTATTCCCTTTGGATTCGGGAAAGACATTCACAACAATTTATCCATAAAATACAGTTAATAAGGAACTATTTTCGCGAGTCTTATTGTCCTGTCTGATGGATTAGAATAGAGGCAAAAAATAAAGATGAGATTGGACTTTTATAAGTCATTATAACGAGTATAAAAGTCTAGTAACTCTCTGGGGTACATACAGTGAACTGAAAGGAGCTAACTCAGTCCGTTGATATTACCATATTCGATTATGGTCCAATTCCCACTACTGCCATGAATGATACATACACACACACAATATACATCCAAGGAACACAGATATATTAAAAAAAAATCCAAACAATAGATATATGTGTGTGTGTATATATATAACTATGCACCTTGGTTAGTTGTAGTATTCGACCATGGCGATAAAAGTAGCATTCAAACAGGAAACATTGAAAACAAGAAGTAAAGATGTCATTTTTGCATCCCAACCACATTAATGCTTAACATGAAAAGCAATCAGTACAAACACAAACAACGAATATTATCAAAAAAAGCATGCTAAAATTATGTCCTACTAGTTCTAAAAGAAAACATGCCTCGTCCAGTAAAACCTAATAGGAAAAACCTGGACAAAAAATTAAAAATGCATGATCCAAAACTTAAAGTAGACATAAAAACAATTAAAAGCAACAAGTACTTATAATCTCCAGAACTTATGTTTATTTAGTAATTTTGGGTAACTAGAAATTTGAATCTTCTGTTTTGCTTGAGCGCATCCCTTCCATGTAGTTTGCGGAAAAGCCTGAGAACAAAATGTATGAGAGGAAAAATTAGAGGGGGAAGAAAAAACATCAAAAAATCTTCCATTTTTTTTTGTTATATTCTGCATGAATAAAACATCATTAGGAGGGATAAGAATAAATAGATTAGGATAAGATGTTAATCCTTTGGGGCAATTCTACGAACATCTTAGTTTACTCCATCAATGGGGTAAAAATTTTTGACCATCCGATTGGTCTTAAACGGTTGAGATCAAAAAGATTCAACAAATTAAAAATAGAGCATTTGCATTGGATCACATAAAAAAAACCAATAAATAAAAAATTTGAAAACAAAAAGAGAAGAACATGGCCGTCAAACTCGTCGACCGCCCACCGGCACCCCATGTCGCCGTGCCACCCTCCCACCGCCCACCACCGCCGAGCCGGAGTTGCCAACCCAGATTCGGATCTCGTCTCGTCTCGCCGCCCAAGCCCCTCGTCTCGCGCCACCGACCAAGCCTCACGTCGCCATCACCCACACTCTCCTGTCCTCCTTCCAAGCACCGGCGCAGACTGAAGGCTCCGGCTCACGCTGGGTGGTGGAGCAACGACAAAGGCTGTCGCCGGGGAGGGGGGTGGGGGCGGGGGTTGGGGGGAGATGGAGGCATGGAGGTGTCTGCGGCGCTGGGGGAAGAGAGGAGGGGGGAGCCTGGTGATGGTTCGCCGTCGCCGTGGTGGTGCTGGGTCACCGCCCCGGGGGGGGGGGGGGGGGGGGAGGAGGGGGGGGCGCTTGGGTTGTTGGTTGGCGTGGAGATCTTTTTTTTTTTTTTTGTCTGTGTTCTCTAATCATGTGTGGTTGAGCACAAAATAAATTTTTTATATACATGCATATAGACCACCAAAATCACATAATTGGTAAAAAAATTTACCTCATGATGGGGTAAAAAAGTGTGCATCGTTGTAGAATTTTAAAATACTAAACTGGGTAACTTTTGTCCAACCCAAGACCAAATCCTCCCCCTCCAAGAGGACTAAGCGCCGAGCACAGGATCATGCCATCCCTTGTTAAGGACCAAGAATCATTAAACCCTGCAACTTGTTCTTGGGCTGGGTGTATTAAATTGTTGTATTTTAAATTTTGTTTAATAAATTTTAAATTATATTTAAAGTTTTAACATTTCACTTAAATTTTATTTTTTTAATTAAAGAGAAGTGTAAACTTCAATCCTATATATCCTATCCTAACATTCATCACCAAACATAAGATATGATTAATAAAAATCCAATCCAATCCTTTCTTATACAATCTATCCAAATCTCTAATACTATCATACTCAATATAAACTTCTTCTATGCACCAAACTTATACAATCTATCCAAATCTCTAATACTATCATACTCAATATAAACTTCTTCTATGCACCAAACGGATCTTTTATGGTACTAGGATTTAGACTAAAAAAAAAAATATTTAGGAGATTACTGACATTTAAAAGCCCCCAAAATATTCCTGCTTTAAACGTAATTTTTGAGTTTATTACTAGTGGACAGAGATAAAAAGAAACTAAATTGGGAAACATAATACAAATATTCATGAATACAATAAATTAATCCTTCATAATTTAGGAGTTACCTCACACTTGTCTCCAACCAAATTTGCGTAGACGATAGAACTTATGCCCCTCTCCATGCTCACAGCTGAAATAGACAGATGGCACATATTGAACAATCTGATAATTTTGTCCTCCATTTGGATCCGTACTTTCCATTAATTCATTTGGCATGTCAATGAACATAAGCATTTCAATATTTCTCAAATATTGGATTCCCGATGGCACCTCCTGCAATTTAGGTATTTTCAAGTAAAGCTTTTCAAGGACAGGCAGTGCTCCTTCCTCTATTATCAATGAATTCATCCCTTTCAAGTCATCAAGTTCGAGTACCTTCAGTTTTGGGAAGCCACCTTCTTCAAAGTGTAGTTGTTCACCAACAAATGCTTCACTCTGGATCCAAAGCTCCACTAGTTCGGGCAAAATACCGAGGACTTTTAGTGGGTCACCTCCCAACTTTGAGCACTGAATTGCTATCTTAGTTAGATTTTGAAGCTTTGTTATCCAATCTGGTAACTTCCTTAAGGGCCCCACTAAACGGAGACGCCTAAGAAATACAGGGGGACAAGTCATGGACTCCAAATCAATGATGTCTTCTTCACTTATCGAAGATACATAAAGAGATTCAAGGCATTTCATTTTCTCAATACAGCCACACAAACTTCTTCCGTCTTCACTTCTTAATTTAGTGATGCCTAATGTTCTTAACTGTGTCAATGGCCCAAGCTCTTTAGTAATGTCGAACCCCGTAATATTAACCTCAATGTGAGCTAACTTTTGCAATGACTTTAAGCTCTCAATCTCCTTCACTTTTATTCCTCTTACACCATCCATAGGAATTTCTTGGTTGTCATTACAATGCCCAAAGAGATGCCTCAACTTAAGAAGCTTATTGATCTTAAAAGGAATTTCATAGACCAAGGATCTCTTCAAATCCAAAGTCTCTAAGTTGACCAGTTTTTCTACAGATTTTGGGAGATATTTTACTCTAGTGCCACGCACGCTCAAATATTTCAAGTGAAACAAGTTCCCAATATCCTCAGGGAGATGATCTAGATGCGGAAAATCTTCAAAGTCAAGTTCTTTAAGAAGCTTGAAACTAGCAGTAAACTTACTCACAGTAGAATTTAGCATCTCATCTTGATTGGAAATAGAAAACCAACGAATGCGTGAAACATCAATGGTCGACGGAATCTTGTCTGAGCTGCCAATAATTGATAAACGTCGAGCGACTGTGTTAAAATTTGACAACTCATCTCCTGCAAAAACTTGACAGAAACTTAAGTCTTCCATCTTTTTTAAGATAACAGCATGCAAAAGATCATGAATACGACAAGTGTTAGCTTTTCCTTCACCATCTACCTGTGAAATTTCAACCAAGCTCCTATCTACTAGCTCAGTTAAGTATCCCTTGGCAACATCTTCCAAAGTTTTACCTTGCTCAGATTTCACAAAACCTTCGGCTATCCACTGTCGAATTAGCCTTCCACATCTAATTGAATAGCCCTTAGGAAACATTCCAAAGTACAAATAGCAACATTTGAGGTTGTAAGGCAAGTCGTTATAGCTGAGCGATAGTATTCTTTCCATGTCAGAATGGTTCAACATCTCTGAACCGAGGCTTTCGAGAAATTTTTGCCATTGATAGACAGTTTTTTCTTTAGTTGAGAGAAGACCAGCAACAACTACAATTGCCAGAGGCAGTCCTTGGCACTGAGAAACAATTTCGCCCAACGGATTCTTTAATTCAGAGGGGAAGCAACCTCCATATTCAAATTGAAAACTCTTCTTGCAAAAGAGTTCCATGGCCTTATGAGGAGGCAAATATTTCATCCTGTGGATAACGACCCAAGATGAGGTTTTGCAATTATCAGCAACAACAATATTTCGCGTTGTGATTAGTATCCTTCCACCGCTTTTGTTGTCAAGCAAAGCATGCTCTATGTCACGCCAAAACTCATTGTTCCAGACATCATCAAAAATGACAAGATATCTCTTCTTATGCAAGTACTCTCTCAAATGGGTTGTCAGTGCCACCTCATCCATTGTCTCAATAGCATTTTGAGTTGTTAACTCTAGACCTCCTCCACAAAACTTCTTCATCAAGTTTCTCAACAAGTCCTCAACCTTGTATGATTCCGACACAGCAATCCAAGCATGACAATCAAAGCGTCCTTTTATGCGATCATAGACTTGTTTGGCAAGCGTAGTCTTGCCCAACCCTCCCATTCCGACCACAGCGGTCACAATTCTTTGGGGAGATGAGCTTTCCAGAACTTCAATCAATTCATCTCTAGGAGATTCAAGACCAATCACTTCAGTGTCCTTGAGAAAAAGGGAAGCCTTCCTGGGGTCATGCCGCTTTCTAGTAGTGCTTGTGGATGTTTGTTGTAAAGAACGAAAGCCATACCTTTCACTTCTTTCCGTGATGCTTCGAACATTTGCTTTGATATCTCGTATCTCTATCGCGATCTGATGCTGGGGTTTAAGTTTTGCGACAAAGCAAGCAATTTTATTGAGGAAAGCAATGAATCGATGCCGATTGGGACGTTGAACCGACATGTGGTATATGTACTCATCAACCACATCTTCTATTTTGAATGCGGTTTCCGTTAGTTCTTTCACCCATGTTTTAACACCATCATGAATGTCACCTTCGCTTTCTGCCTTCTTATCTGCATCCTTGAGCAAAGCTCGAATGCTCTCAAGCTCACGCTTGATGTCTGCAACTTCTCCATGAACACCTCTCAACAAGTTCACTTCTTCAGCCAACAGTGGAATTAGCTTGTCTATAAGATTGCAAACCGCTGTCTCCGCCATCAATTATGACGAGGATATCCTCTATGCGTACTCACTCGTTTCAGAATCACATCATCGACATAACATTATGATCGTCTGCATTGCAAGCAAGTAGATATTTTGAGTCTTCTATATATCACCTAACACTAGTTCACGAAAACGTTTATGCTTAATTTATATGCGTTTTCAGCTCATACATCTCGGTTTTTTAATATATATGCTTAATTTATTTTGAGTCTTTTCTTTTCTTTTGAGCAGAACAGGAAACTGTTTTTTCTTTCTTTTTTTTTTTTTTTTTTCCCTTACAAATAAAATTGTTGGACATTTGGAAAGTATAGTATCCTTACCTTTGGCACTCTGGTTAATTTGTTATGCCATCAGAGTGAAGTCCTTTCTTCTCTTGATCTTTTCACATGCCCAAAATCTGGAAAATCAAATTAGACAATACATACTGAGAACATGGTATAATTAAGGTTATAAATGTAATAACCAACCTTTTTACAAATTTACGATTTCCTTTTTAAGGAATCAAAAGTTTGTATTATGTATGTTAATATGAAATGCTTGATCTGATTTATCAGAATTATAATTTATGTACGATTTATTTCAGTCAAATATTGATCAGAATAATCTAAGGTATGATTTAGACAGTTTTGCAGTTTTTGCACAGTATAAAATTATACTGTGAAAAACTATAATTTTGGATAACGAAGCCAAAATTAGGTTTGGGGCTATTGTAGAAAAATCAAGCACAATATTTAGAGTAAGAAGAACCAAGTAGTTTTTAGTTCTAAGAAGAATTTTTATGTAGTTCGGTTAAGTGCAGATAAATTCTGGACTGCAGTTCAGTAAAACAGTACTGTTATTAGTAAAAACAGTATTTGTAAAATCCTTATTAGTATGATTATGGACTGCATTGTGAAGGAAAACCAAATGGAACCTTGTTAGGGGGACACCTCACCTAAGTAATGATTAAAATTTAATTATTGGAATTTTTGAAAATTCTAGAAAGTATTAGCATTTATTAACTTGGATCAAGCTTGGCCAACAAGCTTCCTCAGATGGCCGGCCACCTCTTGGAGTCTAGGTAAAATTGTAGCTGTTTTTGGAGGACCTAAATGCAATCTAGACAATAAAAATTTAAGTTTGGCTTTTTAATTGTGTGGTAAAATTTGACCTTGAGTCATTAGGACACATCACCCTTTTGGTTCATCTTCTTGCTCTCTTCTCTTCCAAGAAAGCCGACCATCAAGAGAGAAAAAAAAAAGAGTGGAGTGGTCAGATTTTTTTTGAGTGAAAATCAAGGAGGAAAAAAATTGAAAACCAAGCTTAAATCCACTTCCAAGTTTAAGGTAAATCCATTCAACCCTTTAGCTTTTCATTTGAGTTTTTGTTCAAGGATTTAGACGTATTTTTCAGTTGGGTATGTAGGAGCTTAAGCTCAATTATTTTTTTTCATTCAATGGCTTGGTTTAAATTAGTATGTGCTTGATTTGGTTTAGGGTGATCTAGATCTATGTTTTGGTATGCTAGAGCTAGGTTTTTGGCTTTTGTGTTTGAAGTTATGCTTTAACGTATGTGCCTGTATGTGTATGTTTACTAGCTGCTGATTTTATGTCCCCACATGTCTAGGAAAGATTATGGTATGCCTATGTTATGATTAATTGGTTGTATGTTGAATTAGAATGAGAAAAAATCAACTTAAAACCCTAAATTGGTAAAAATTGAACTATTTGGTAAAATGGTTGAACAAGTGTATGTTAATGGAAATTTTGCGTTAAACGCTGCATGTATGATGTAAGCTCACGGTTGCGACCGTTTGAGGTAGGGTGTGCGTTATTTCGCGTATCAAACGATTAAGAAACAAGCTGCCAATTTTCGGACCAAACTGGACAGTAATTTTAAAACGAAATTTTGAAGCCCTTAGAGGCAGATTTTGGAAAAAGTTAAAACTACAAAGTTGTAGAAAATTAAAAATCCTAGGGGATAACGCGGACAGAATTTGAAAAATAAGCTCCAAAGGCTTCCATTTTTGTGAAAACCCGAGACTGGCCACCCCAGACCCCATGCACGGCCAGGACTCTTCAACGAGGGAAAAGCGAAGGTTAAGGGCAGAATTAGGTTTTGTGTAAAAAATGAAAGTTTCAGGACTTTATGAGATCTACAACTTTCATTAAGAAAACTTTTTCAAATTCAAAGTAGATTTTTAAATAAAACTGAATTTTAAAACTGAGCAGGAAATAGGCAATTCCTGCACAGAGTTTTCAAAACAGTGCATGAGCAGACAAATTCCTATACGTGCACTGCTAACTGAAATTATTAGATTGTTTTCAATGAACGATTTCAAAATATCACATTTTTACTATCTTTATAAAATAAGTCAAATTCAGTTTTATAACAATGGTTTAGAAAGAATTAAACAAGGTTTTAAAGTATGCTAAGTAATATGGTAACCCTAGTAAGACACTTAGTAATCGATTATGTTACTAAAAATTACTATTGAACTAAGTATATTGAAAGTATACCTATAGTAACCAAATAGGTTACTAATTTTATATGCTAAGTTTTGAAACTAAGATTACTTAGGATAACCAAATTGGATACCAACATTTAATATAATGAACTATTGTGAGATAGAATGATTCTTACGTCCTTTTTGGAAACAGGCAAGTAACCTGGTGTTGCAATTTGTTGGAGTAACAAACCCCAGTGCTAGTATAACCTGTAAGTACAACTTCGCCTACAGCATAGGCAAATCATTTTACTGGTTGCATGTTTTAAAAAAAAAAATTCATGCACTTATATCTGTGATGCATATGATTATGCTTTATTATTGTGACATCATGAAGCATGTTCAATAATGATAGTGTACATGATAAGAGTAAGATTAAGTTCAAGTAAGAAACTGTTTTCAAGTAAATGTTTTTAAGTAAGATGTTAAGCAGTTTTAAATCGTGTCGTATCGACCTGCACTAGGTCAGGGTTGGTTCATGGTAATGAGTTGGACAGGGCTGGCCGCCCCAACCATTCCATGGCAGCGCGCCACGGTACGTACACTTATGTTAGGGGCCCATAGTATGTTAAGTTAAGAAAGAATAAGAAAGCATAATTGGTTCATGCATTGATTAAGTTTAAATTGTTTTGCGGGTAAATAGTTGTACTTGCTGAGCGAAAGCTCACAACTTACGTTTATGCTGTAGGTAAGCTCCCTATGAGCAATACTTGATACAAGATGGTGGGGCATGGCAGGGCTAACTGTGAAACTACGGGACGGAGACCGCTACGCGTTTTGTGTTAAATATATGTCCTTATTATTGAGTTTTATTAGTTGTATTTCGAATTAAGTTTAATACTTAAATACTCAAATAAATATGTATATATGGTTATAAGTAATTATATGGTCGAGTTACCTTTATAATTGCAACAAAAAGAAAAAAAAATATATATTTCGTATTTTCCGCTAGTTAAGTAAGTGTCAGTTTTTATGTAAGATAAGTATGGCAATGGCCTACGTAAGAAGGGGTCGTTACAGAGTTGGTATCAGAGAGGATTCCTGCTTTCCGGTTTCACAGTATGCCTGCCAGCACCACAGTCATTGTAAGTTAATATTATTTTTTTTGTACGAATATTATTATGTAAGTATAATATGATAGTTTGTATGATATAGATTCGAGATTATGGACGATGATCGTGGCGCCGCACTAGTGTTCTACGGAATGCAGCCTTTGCTGTTCGATGGGACTCGACGAACAGTATCGTTAGCAAGCTGGTTGTACGACATGGAGTCGATTTTTAGGATTTGCCACATAGAGGCGCACCTCCAGGTTTATTAGCTACTCGGTGTCTAGCTGCGGAGGCTAGGATATGGTGGATGACCATAGGGGATCCAGCTATGCAGGGAGGTACATGGGTGGATTTTCGCGCTTTGATTACCGTGCGTTTCGGATTACCACCGGACGAGGACGCCAACATGCCTGCACGTGACCCCGAGATTTACAACGATATGTATCTTTCGCGTTTTCTTAGTTATGTTGCAGATTGGAGCGCCTACCCTAATGAGTCGATGGGCCATTACTGTCGACGGTTCCAGGAAGCCATGCTACCCCACATTTTACCGGCCTTGGGAGACCCGTTGCTACAGGCGTTGTTTCTTATTCGGGACGGGTTACCTCCCTATGTCAGGGCTTTTGTTCCGGAGCCTATAGTTGGGATGACATTAGAGGGTATGATAGAGATTATCATGGAGGCGGAGATCATAGTTCAGGGGATACAAGCTGCCGCCCCAGAGGAAGACCAGGTCGTTCCAGTCCACGATGCGGACATTGAGGAGGCTGGAGCAGAGAACGATGTTATGGCCCCTGCGGATATTCCTGCCGACCCTGAAGACCATCCTGAAGACCCTCCCGTTATCAACATCGAGAGTGACGACGAGGAAGAAGACTTTGACGATCTCGAGGAGCCGGAGGAAGATCCCGAGGAGATTTATTTGACCATGCTGATTGGGACGCGGACTCCGACGTTTCTTCCGACAGATAGATAGCGTAGACTGTTTAGATCGAGGATGACTTTTTGTATTTATGCTTTTTGACATTAGGATTGTACATAGGATAGTTATGATGGTTAAGTGATAGACACTACCATCTTATTTTGACCTTGTATATATAGTAAGTAGTTTGTGTATAGTATATATACATAGTATTATCTAAGTAGGATATACTTTTTGTATATGTACAAAAAAAAAAAAAAAGTTTATATATGATATGTATATGATGATGTTATGATATTATGATAACGCATTATTTATGATAAGTTTATGAAAAAGTTATGATATGATAAGATGAAATCACGATGGATCTCTATATGACATTTTATGATATGATGTGATGTTATGGGACTATGCTATATGATAAGATATGAATGAAAGAAATGATGTTTAAAGTATAATAATATCTTTTCTTGTAACAACATAGGAATTTGAAAATGGTACGTCCCCGCAAGCAAATGAACCTGAATCCGCAAGAACCGGATCTTGCAAATGTTGTAGCTACTTTGCAACGACAATTGCTGGAACAGCAACAGGAAACAAACCAGCTTAGAGAGCAGGTAGCACGTTTAAATCAGATACCCCGGGCTAATGAAGTGCCACTTCAAGATAACCATGTACCCCAGTAGCACCGCAAGTACCAGGGGTCCGTCAAGGGATTCCACAGAATGTAGAAGTCCGTTAGTACCAGAAGGGATTCAAGCAAACCCACCCTTAGTTCGGGAAGACCTATTGTTCGAGCGGTTTAGACGAATGAAGGCACCTGAGTTTGAAGGAACTACAGACCCGTTAGAAGCCGACAACTGGTTAATTGATATCCAAGTAATTTGGATTTTTTGGGAATTACGGAGCGGGAAAAAGTTCTATGTGCTTCCTTTGCACTTAAGAAGGATGCCAGACATTGGTGGATGACGGTCCAAATGCGCAGAGAGGTAGCGGCAATGAGTTGGCAAGATTTTGTAGCCGAATTCAGAATGATGTACTACAACAGCGAAATCTTGGCAGCTCAACAAGACGAGTTCACCAGTATGAAACAGGGGTCATTGACAGTGCTAGAGGCTGTTAAGAAATTTGAGCAGCTAGCTCGCCTGTGCCCAGAACTTATACCGAACGAAACTACGAAAGTAAGAAGAATGATGAAGATGTTTCGAACGGACATTGCCAAGCAAGTCAGTGCTGGCAGTAGCCCTCCAACCCTTGTATCTGACTGTATCAGTCGAGCAATAAGAGCCGAGTACTGGATTAACCAGGATAAGGAGGCAAGGGCTCAGATTTTCAAAGCCAAGAAAGAGGAGAAAGCTGTGGTGAAACAGTTTCAGCCCCGACAGAACCCGGAATCGTACCCGAGAGGTCAGACCAATAATTCTGGCCAAAGTTCCAAACAGTTTGGGAAGAACAAAAGAAAAGGGAATGCTACCGGGTCAGAGTCAGCAGAGGAATTTCCCTCAAAAAAGGAACAACCGAGGGAATGAGGTTAATAGCAACGACTATCCGTGTGTGCGTGCAATGTGGAAAGAAGCACCTGGGAATATGCAGATTGGGGACCAATGCCTGCTACCTTTGTGGAAAAGAGGGCCATTATGCGAAAAATTGCACTCTGAACAGCCAGAACCAGAACCAGAACCCTCAATACCAGAATAGAAATGCGAGCAGTCAGCTGCATGCGGTTCAAGCAAAACTCGAAGGCCCTTCGATCGCCAAGGAAGATTAGAAGCTCCTGAACCCCAAGCCAGGATTTATGCCTACACAAGGGGAGATGCTGAAGCTGGAACTTCCCATGTGGTGACAGGTCAGATTTCTATCGCCACCTATGATGCAATTGCTCTATTTGATTCTGGTGCCACCCATTCTTTTGTGTCGATGGAGTTTGCCCGGAAATTAGGAAGAGGTGTGGTTAATTTAAAACAACCCTTCAGAACCTCCCTTCCATCAGGAGAAATTTTGTTGTCCGACTCTTGGATGCAAAAGGTTCAGTAATCATTTGTGGTAGAGAACTATATGCAGACCTCATCGCAATCAAGCTTCAAGATTTCGATGTTATTCTAGGAATGGACTTTCTTATGTAAGTACATGCTAAGATTGATTGTCGGAAGCTTTGTGTTACGTTTAATCTCCATGGTGAGGAAGAATTCAATTTCTACGGTCAGTCCCGAAATTCCTCAACTAGGCTAGTATCGGCATTGGAAGGCATGGAAAATGTTGGCTAATGGATGCAAGGATATCTAGCTAACATGGTGGATAAAGAGCAAGAGATGGAGTTTAAAGCCGGAAGATATTCCCATCATCAGGGAATATATGGATGTCTTTCCAAAAGACTTACCAGGACTTCCTCCCGAGCGGGAAATTTCTTTCGAGATAGAATTATTGCCTGGAGCTGCACCAATATCAAAAGCACCTTATCGTATGCCCGGCCGAACTTAGAGAACTCCAAGTACAGTTGCAAGAGCTGTTGGACAAGGGATTCATTCGACAAAGCCATTCCCCCTGGGGGAGCACCAGTTTTATTCGTCAAAAAGAAGGATGGATCATTGCGGATGTGCATCGACTATCGCGAGTTGAATAAGCTTACGATTAAGAATAAGTATCCTCTCCCTAGAATTGATGATCTTTTTGATCAACTTAGGGAGCAGTAGTATTCTCAAAGGTGGATTTGCGATCGGGATACCATCAACTCAGAATCAAGGAGGTGATATTTCTAAGACGGCTTTTCGAACGCGCTACGGACATTATGAGTTTCTTGTCATGCCATTTGGACTTACCAATGCACCAGCTGCTTTTATGGATCTGATGAACCGAGTGTTCAAAGAGTACCTAGACAAGTTTGTCATCGTTTTCATCGACGATATTTTGATCTACTCAAAGTCCAGGAAGGAACACGAGCAACACCTCAGAATGGTTTTGGAGATGTTAAAACGGAATCAGCTCTATGCCAAATTCACTAAATGTGAATTTTGGTTGGAAAAAGTTCACTTCTTAGGTCACGTGGTTTTAAAGGAAGGAATTTCCGTTGATCCTGCTAAAGTAGAGGCGGTTAGTACGTGGCAAGCACCCAAAAACGTTACGGAGATACGGAGCTTTCTTGGTTTAGCCGGATACTACCGACGTTTTGTTGAAGGATTCTCCAAGATTGCAGCACCACTTACGGCTCTTACTCGAAAAGGAAAGAAATTCGAGTGGACACAGAAATGTGAAGAAAACTTTCAAGAGCTCAAGAGGAAGCTTACTAGCGCTCCAGTGTTAATAATTCCTGATGTGGACGCAGGAAATTTCGTAATTTATAGTGATGCTTCTAAAACAGGATTAGGAGCAGTCCTGATGCAAAAAGGAAATGTGGTCGCCTATGCCTCACGTCAACTGAAGGATCATGAACGGAACTATCCGACGCATGATTTAGAGCTCGCGGCGGTGGTTTTCGCATTAAAAATCTGGAGACATTATTTGTATGGGAATAGATGTGAGATTTATACCGATCATCAGAGTCTCAAATACATCTTCACCCAAAAGGAGCTTAATATGAGACAACGTAGATGGCTAGAACTCGTGAAGGATTATGATTGTGAAATCCTTTACCACCCTGGAAAAGCGAACAAGGTAGCAGATGCTCTAAGCAGAAAATCATCTGGTATGCTGATGTCTCTTGGAACGTTGCCCAAGCCACTTCAAAAGGAGATTTCTGATTTTAGTATGGAGATGATAACGGGGAAATTGGCGATCCTGACTCTCCAGTCCAATCTCCTAGAATCCATTAAGCTTCATCAAGAGAAGGATTCCTTTCTGCAAAAGGCGCAACTCTTTGGTGGAAAGAATAAAGAATTTAAGACCTCTTCGAATGGGGTAATTCTTTTCAAGGGAAGGATTTGTGTCCCTAACTTCGAATCTCTTAGGAAACAGGTTATGTCTGAAGCGCACAAGACGCCATATTCAGTACATCCCGGAGCTACCAAGATGTACAAGGACCTCAGAGAAAACTATTGGTGGCCAAATATGAAGAATGAAATTGCAGATTTTGTGTCAAAATGCCTAACTTGTCAGAAAGTTAAGGCTGAACACCGGCAACCTGGTGGAGATCTTCAGAAAATCGAGCTTCCAGAGTGGAAATGGGAACAAACTACTATGGATTTTGTAGTTGGTTTACCCAGGACCGA
>CM046362.1:4131393-4162302 GCA_025413025.1 Ficus hispida
TACTTTCCAAATGTCCAACAATTTTATTTGTAAGGGAAAAAAAAAAAAAAAAAAAGAAAGAAAAAACAGTTTCCTGCTCTGCTCAAAAGAAAGAAAAGACTCAAAATAAATTAAGCATATAAATTTAAAAACCGGATGTATGAGCTGAAAACGCATATAAATTAAGCATAAACGTTTTCGTGAACTAGTGTTAGGTGATATATAGAAGACTCAAAATATCTACTTGCTTGCAATGCAGACGATCATAATGTTATGTCGATGATGTGATTCTGAAACGAGTGAGTACGCATAGAGGATATCCTCGTATAATTGATGGCGGAGACAGCGGTTTGCAATCTTATAGACAAGCTATTCCACTGTTGGCTGAAGAAGTGAACTTGTTGAGAGGTGTTCATGGAGAAGTTGCAGACATCAAGCGTGAGCTTGAGAGCATTCGAGCTTTGCTCAAGGATGCAGATAAGAAGGCAGAAAGCGAAGGTGACATTCATGATGGTGTTAAACATGGGTGAAAGAACTAACGGAAACGCATTCAAATAGAAGATGTGGTTGATGAGTACATATACCACATGTCGGTTCAACGTCCCAATCGGCATCGATTCATTGCTTTCCTCAATAAAATTGCTTGCTTTGTCGCAAACTTAAACCCCAGCATCAGATCGCGATAGAGATACGAGATATCAAGCAAATGTTCGAAGCATCACGGAAAGAAGTGAAAGGTATGGCTTTCGTTCTTTACAACAACATCCACAAGCACTACTAGAAAGCGGCATGACCCCAGGAAGGCTTCCCTTTTTCTCAAGGACACTGAAGTGATTGGTCTTGAATCTCCTAGAGATGAATTGATTGAAGTTCTGGAAAGCTCATCTCCCCAAAGAATTGTGACCGCTGTGGTCGGAATGGGAGGGTTGGGCAAGACTACGCTTGCAAACAAGTCTATGATCGCATAAAAGGACGCTTTGATTGTCATGCTTGGATTGCTGTGTCGGAATCATACAAGGTTGAGGACTTGTTGAGAAACTTGATGAAGAAGTTTTGTGGAGGAGGTCTAGAGTTAACAACTCAAAATGCTATTGAGACAATGGATGAGGTGGCACTGACAACCCATTTGAGAGAGTACTTGCATAAGAAGAGATATCTTGTCATTTTTGATGATGTCTGGAACAATGAGTTTTGGCGTGACATAGAGCATGCTTTGCTTGACAACAAAAGCGGTGGAAGGATACTAATCACAACGCGAAATATTGTTGTTGCTGATAATTGCAAAACCTCATCTTGGGTCGTTATCCACAGGATGAAATATTTGCCTCCTCATAAGGCCATGGAATCTTTTGCAAGAAGAGTTTTCAATTTGAATATGGAGGTTGCTTCCCCTCTGAATTAAAGAATCCGTTGGGCGAAATTGTTTCTCAGTGCAAGGACTGCCTCTGGCAATTGTAGTTGTTGCTGGTCTTCTCTCAACTAAAGAAAAAACTGTCTATCAATGGCAAAAATTTCTCGAAAGCCTCGGTTCAGAGATGTTGAACCATTCTGACATGGAAAGAATACTATCGCTCAGCTATAACGACTTGCCTTACAACCTCAAATGTTGCTATTTGTACTTTGGAATGTTTCCTAAGGGCTATTCAATTAGATGTGGAAGGCTAATTCGACAGTGGATAGCCGAAGGTTTTGTGAAATCTGAGCAAGGTAAAACTTTGGAAGATGTTGCCAAGGGATACTTAACTGAGCTAGTAGATAGGAGCTTGGTTGAAATTTCACAGGTAGATGGTGAAGGAAAAGCTAACACTTGTCGTATTCATGATCTTTTGCATGCTGTTATCTTAAAAAGATGGAAGACTTAAGTTTCTGTCAAGTTTTTGCAGGAGATGAGTTGTCAAATTTTAACACAGTCGCTCGACGTTTATCAATTATTGGCAGCTCAGACAAGATTCCGTCGACCATTGATGTTTCACGCATTCGTTGGTTTTCTATTTCCAATCAAGATGAGATGCTAAATTCTACTGTGAGTAAGTTTACTTCTAGTTTCAAGTTCTTAAAGAACTTGACTTTGAAGATTTTCCGCATCTAGATCATCTCCCTGAGGATATTGGGAACTTGTTTCACTTGAAATATTTGAGCGTGCGTGGCACTAGAGTAAAATATCTCCCAAAAACTGTAGAAAAACTGGTCAACTTAGAGACTTTGGATTTGAAGAGATCCTTGGTCTATGAAATTCCTTTTAAGATCAATAAGCTTCTTAAGTTGAGGCATCTCTTTGGGCATTGTAATGACAACCAAGAAATTCCTATGGATGGTGTAGAGGAATAAAAGTGAAGGAGATTGAGAGCTTAAAGTCATTGCAAAAGTTAGCCCACATTGAGGTTAATATTACGGGGTTCGACATTACTAAAGAGCTTGGGCCATTGACACAGTTAAGAACATTAGGCATCACTAATTAAGAAGTGAAGACGGAAGAAGTTTGTGTGGCTGTATTGAGAAAATGAAATGCCTTGAATCTCTCTATGTATCTTCGATAAGTGAAGAAGACATCATTGATTTGGAGTCCATGACTTGTCCCCCTGTATTTCTTAGGCGTCTCCGTTTAGTGGGGCCCTTAAGGAAGTTACCAGATTGGATAACAAAGCTTCAAAATCTAACTAAGATAGCAATTCAGTGCTCAAAGTTGGGAGGTGACCCACTAAAAGTCCTCGGTATTTTGCCCGAACTAGTGGAGCTTTGGATCCAGAGTGAAGCATTTGTTGGTGAAAAACTACACTTTGAAGAAGGTGGCTTCCCAAAACTGAAGGTACTCGAACTTGATGACTTGAAAGGGATGAATTCATTGATAATAGAGGAAGGAGCACTGCCTGTCCTTGAAAAGCTTTACTTGAAAATACCTAAATTGCAGGAGGTGCCATCGGGAATCCAATATTTGAGAAATATTGAAATGCTTATGTTCATTGACATGCCAAATGAATTAATGGAAAGTACGGATCCAAATGGAGGACAAAATTATCAGATTGTTCAATATGTGCCATCTGTCTATTTCAGCTGTGAGCATGGAGAGGGGCATAAGTTCTATCGTCTACGCAAATTTGGTTGGAGACAAGTGTGAGGTAACTCCTAAATTATGAAGGATTAATTTATTGTATTCATGAATATTTGTATTATGTTTCCCAATTTAGTTTCTTTTTATCTCTGTCCACTAGTAATAAACTCAAAAATTACGTTTAAAGCAGGAATATTTTGGGGGCTTTTAAATGTCAGTAATCTCCTAAATATTTTTTTTTTAGTCTAAATCCTAGTACCATAAAGATCCGTTTGGTGCATAGAAGAAGTTTATATTGAGTATGATAGTATTAGAGATTTGGATAGATTGTATAAGTTTGGTGCATAGAAGAAGTTTATATTGAGTATGATAGTATTAGAGATTTGGATAGATTGTATAAGAAAGGATTGGATTGGATTTTTATTAATCATATCTTATGTTTGGTGATGAATGTTAGGATAGGATATATAGGATTGAAGTTTACACTTCTCTTTAATTAAAAAAAATAAAATTTAAGTGAAATGTTAAAACTTTAAATATAATTTAAAATTTATTAAACAAAATTTAAAATACAACAATTTAATACACCCAGCCCAAGAACAAGTTGCAGGGTTTAATGATTCTTGGTCCTTAACAAGGGATGGCATGATCCTGTGCTCGGCGCTTAGTCCTCTTGGAGGGGGAGGATTTGGTCTTGGGTTGGACAAAAGTTACCCAGTTTAGTATTTTAAAATTCTACAACGATGCACACTTTTTTACCCCATCATGAGGTAAATTTTTTTACCAATTATGTGATTTTGGTGGTCTATATGCATGTATATAAAAAATTTATTTTGTGCTCAACCACACATGATTAGAGAACACAGACAAAAAAAAAAAAAAAGATCTCCACGCCAACCAACAACCCAAGCGCCCCCCCCTCCTCCCCCCCCCCCCCCCCCCCCGGGGCGGTGACCCAGCACCACCACGGCGACGGCGAACCATCACCAGGCTCCCCCCTCCTCTCTTCCCCCAGCGCCGCAGACACCTCCATGCCTCCATCTCCCCCCAACCCCCGCCCCCACCCCCCTCCCCGGCGACAGCCTTTGTCGTTGCTCCACCACCCAGCGTGAGCCGGAGCCTTCAGTCTGCGCCGGTGCTTGGAAGGAGGACAGGAGAGTGTGGGTGATGGCGACGTGAGGCTTGGTCGGTGGCGCGAGACGAGGGGCTTGGGCGGCGAGACGAGACGAGATCCGAATCTGGGTTGGCAACTCCGGCTCGGCGGTGGTGGGCGGTGGGAGGGTGGCACGGCGACATGGGGTGCCGGTGGGCGGTCGACGAGTTTGACGGCCATGTTCTTCTCTTTTTGTTTTCAAATTTTTTATTTATTGGTTTTTTTTATGTGATCCAATGCAAATGCTCTATTTTTAATTTGTTGAATCTTTTTGATCTCAACCGTTTAAGACCAATCGGATGGTCAAAAATTTTTACCCCATTGATGGAGTAAACTAAGATGTTCGTAGAATTGCCCCAAAGGATTAACATCTTATCCTAATCTATTTATTCTTATCCCCTCCTAATGATGTTTTATTCATGCAGAATATAACAAATAAAAAATGGAAGATTTTTTGATGTTTTTTCTTCCCCCTCTAATTTTTCCTCTCATACATTTTGTTCTCAGGCTTTTCCGCAAACTACATGGAAGGGATGCGCTCAAGCAAAACAGAAGATTCAAATTTCTAGTTACCCAAAATTACTAAATAAACATAAGTTCTGGAGATTATAAGTACTTGTTGCTTTTAATTGTTTTTATGTCTACTTTAAGTTTTGGATCATGCATTTTTTATTTTTTGTCCAGGTTTTTCCTATTAGGTTTTACTGGACGAGGCATGTTTTCTTTTAGGAACTAGTAGGACATAATTTTAGCATGCTTTATTTTGATAATATTCGTTGTTTGTGTTTGTACTGATTGCTTTTCATGTTAAGCATTAATGTGGTTGGGATGCAAAAATGACATCTTTACTTCTTGTTTTCAATGTTTCCTGTTTGAATGCTACTTTTATCGCCATGGTCGAATACTACAACTAACCAAGGTGCATAGTTATATATATACACACACACATATATCTATTGTTTGGATTTTTTTTTAATATATCTGTGTTCCTTGGATGTATATGTGTGTGTGTATGTATCATTCATGGCAGTAGTGGGAATTGGACCATAATCGAATATGGTAATATCAACGGACTGAGTTAGCTCCTTTCAGTTCACTGTATGTACCCCAGAGAGTTACTAGACTTTTATACTCGTTATAATGACTTATAAAAGTCCAATCTCATCTTTATTTTTTGCCCCTCTATTCTAATCCATCAGACAGGACAATAAGACTCGCGAAAATAGTTCCTTATTAACTGTATTTTATGGATAAATTGTTGTGAATGTCTTTCCCGAATCCAAAGGGAATACTTCCAACAACTTCTACCTCCATTTTTGTGCAACTGTTATATCAACATGTTCATAGAGATACTTTGTCCCAGTCTCTGAAAAAAAAAAAAAAAACAAAGAAAAAAAGAAAAAAACAAAGGAAGGTCATTATTCACGGAATGTACAATTCAATAGAAGATGATAGGGAGACTATGAGTCTTGTGACGGATGAAAAAGAAAAAAGCTTCTAGGTCTTGCTAGAACAAAAAATTGTTAGCCGGTTTTTCCAGCATTGATTTAGAAGCGTTGTGGGATTGGTTTAGTGTAACTATTTAGAGATTTGGCTTTGGAAGCCATATATATAATTCTTATCTTATAGCCATATATATTATTCTTATCTTAAACCAGTGTAACTATTTAGAGATTTGGCTTTAGAAGCCATATATATTATCCTTATCTTATGACTACATATATTATTCTAGCGATAAATATTATTCTTATCTTATAGCCATATATGTTATTCTTATCTTATAGCCATATATGTTATTCTTATCCTATACCAGTGTAACTATTCAGAGATTTGGCTTTAGAGGCCATATATATTATTCTTATCTTATACCATTAAAAACGGAGATAGCTTGGGATTTGAAGTGGGGTTCTTTAGTTAAAATCCTAGCCTGTTGTCATTACACAAAATGTTAGCCAGTTTTTCAACAGTGTAATTTAGAATTATTGTTGGATTCGGTCTTAATTCCAATATTAATTTTGGAGTGAGTCCAAGAACAAAATCATGAGGACATGAGACTCAAAATGAACAATATCATATCAAAGGAAAGTAAGGGTTATTACAAACTTGTCAAATTCATTCGAAAATCAAGTGACAAAATTCCCGATATCCTCTATATTATTTGATTTCTCGTTTTCAATCTTGTGAAAAGTCACTCCATAACATATTATAAAATAGGGACAAAATTTCGGATGAAATTATTTTGGTTTTGGGAGGTGCCAGAATACCTTTTGAGTTTAACATCTTTTTTGGCAAAATATCGGAACATTGATAAATATCAACGCATATTGGTTGAAATGTCGTTTTTGATAAAGACGTAATGTAATTTGTGCAAAATTTAGAATATTTTGAGAAGACTGTAAAGAAATATCGATGATATAAAAACCTCAAAAAGTTTTGATACCTAGATCATTATTATTATTTTTAAATATCAATATATTCTAACATAAATAACTGTCCTCTAGTGACCTACATTTTCAAAAGTAATCTAAGATTTTCCATAAAAACGTAACAGAAACAAATAAAAAGAACATGCAGTCAAACAATCAGGAGAAGTCACAGTTTCCTAACATAATAGGAAGAGATCAAATAGCGTGTAGACACTCTTTTTTTCCTTAATAGGTTTTTTCTTAAGAAATTTTCCTTTGTTTGCTTAACTAGCTTGGATACTCTTTTTCTCTTATTAGGTTTTTTGGTTTCACTAGTAAGGTTTTTAATAACTTCTATTATAAGAACTGATTTTTAAAGGTTCAGTGTTGACTTAATTTTCTGGCATTAGTTTCTGCTAATTATTTGGTTTTTAGTTTAGGTAGAATTTCCCTTCCCAATTGTAATATCTTGTCCTCCACACACACACACACCCCCACCCACCCACCCCCACTTTATTGGTATTGAGATGAGATGTATAATATATATGAAGTTTCTCATATAAAACTTATTTATAATTTGTATATCTTGATGATATTATATTATTCGATAATATTATAAATATGTTTTAAAACAAATTTCCCCAATTTTCATAATGTTTTGAAGATCTCATCAGATGTGGATATTTTCTTCAAAATTTTCACAATTTCTAGAGTGATAATATTTCTATCGATGATGATATATACATTTATCATTAGTGAACACATGTCATGTTACGAACTTAAGGACAACTGTTTGTTGTGGCTAGCATAGCTCGAGTTCTACAGCATTAATTTCTGAAAATTTGCAAAAGGAAAAAAAAAAAAAAGAAAATACGCCACCAAACTCCTTCAATATTGACTTTTCAATTTTATTTTGTTTTATTTGCTTCTCCTTTGCTGAAGAGGAAACCAAATTAATCGTTGTTCGAAGTAATTGGAGGAATTTTCCATCATCATAGACATAGATGGATTTTGAAAGGAGGAGAGGGAGGTAATTGGTGGATGTTTGTCACAAATGGGATGTTTTCTATAAATGATTCAGATAAGTCGTCCCATTACTTTGAAAGTAAACAAGAGTAAATTGTCTAACTTTACTCACCGATTGATAAGCAAAAATTTCTTACTTTTGTTTACAAAATTATATTTGTTTATATATTGTGTTTTCATGCACATAATCGAAAATATTTTTGAAAGTAATGGATCAAGATGTATTTTAAAAATTATTAATACTAAACAAAATGTAAAAAATACTTCATAATAATATCTGAATATAAAAACGTGATTGCTTATTTAACAAGATATAGAAGTTAAACGAGACTGTGGTCAATATAAAAAAAAAAAAGGCTTAACGGAATTTTCCGATGAGAAGTCTAAGAGGTTTAGAGGTGAAGACAGGTGCTCAATAGTTTTCGATACTTTTTGACTTTAGAAGGAGATCTCGAAAGTGGGCAACAATGTTTATATTTTCACTAGTTGGTGCAAGTTTCCATTTTATGATATGGATTTTGGATTGGGAAGCCAGTGTGGGTTGCAAATGGGAAGTTTTTTAAGAACATATTTATCCTTTTGGATACAAAATGTGGTCAAGGGATTGAAGCTTGGGTGACTTTGGAAGAAAAACAGATGGCCAAGTTTCAAGAAGATGAAGAGCTCCTTGCTTTTGCTTCAATAAACCCTAAGTGCAATTGTTACCTAGTTTCGAAAATTGATGAACTTAATTTTTGTGGGATTGGAAGGAATAACTTGGGAGACAAAAATAAGTCTACGAAAGCTTGTCCACCTATTACTAGTTAATCGGCTACTCGTTAATTATTTAGTCTCGTATTTGAATTTGGAAAATACTAAATCTAATAGGAAAAGTGGACTAATCAATCGCGAAAATATATGACGACTAATAAAAAATTGTTGTGGAATATCCAATCTTGAAATGTTCTTTATGCAATGTTTTTTTCAGTTGTTGTATATAGCACATTAAACAACAATGTTTTTTTTTTTTTTAAATCATTGTCAATTGTTGAACTTTCAACATCGGTTTTTTCATTAAAGAAATACCGTCGTCCAATGTCTTAAGAAAATTTAAAAGAAAAAATATAATGTTCTCGCTCAAGCAACAAATTGGTCTGTTACTATACACAAATTTAGAGAAAAGACTACTATCATATTTCATCAACACAATCCCATGACATTAATTTCCGAACATATATATATATATATATATATATATATATATAATCAATCCTTCTCATCATATCACCAATAAAGTTTGTCCAAATACACTAACATATAAAGAAAACTCGCATATAATTCCAAGAAAAAAAAAAAACCTTAAAGTAAAAATATGTAACAGACTTTATATGTAAACCCAGCCAAAGTAAAACAATAAAGATCCTAAAAGTATGATTGGATTTCGGTGGTTTCATGTTGGTTAGAGTCTTGGTAGTGATAGCAGCATGGATTGAGTAAGGAGCGAGGAAATTAGACATTATATATAGAAGAAGAGTTTTAGGCATTGAGGAGGAGGAGGAGAGAGGGTGGATTAAATGGTGAATAGGATCAGGGACTCCCAAAGCCATCCTGTCCCGTAGCCGTTTATAATTTGAAACCATTTAGATCGGTTCTCCTCTTTTAGGTGAGTCCCCATAAGTGAATGGCTTGATGGGAAAATTGCCATCCTCTATTCAAATAGATATGTTTATGTTTTACGCTTTTTATTTATATTTTTTTAATTAGAGGTAAAAAAAACTGAAACTTAATAATACACGTGGTAAAAATCTAAAGAAGTCCTTTCTGAAAAGATAATCCTACCGATCACCCCATCTTTTTTAACCATATTTCACAGCGATTTGAGATTACTATTACTATTATTATTTTTATTATTTTTATACATGAATTTGTAAGCCTTCAACCCTCTTATTATCTACTTGTTATAGTGATTGAACCTTCAATTTAATTTTTAATTTTTTAATTTTAAAGATAGTCATCAATTTAAAAAGAACACTAAGCATGTACTTTATTAAATTCATTGCCTAATTAATCAAATATAAATATTTAAGGGATATCTTATCAAATTCATTGTCAAATTTAGGATATAAAACTACCGATATAATTCAGTATTCAAAATTTTTTGTTTTTAATCTTTTAAGTTCAACTAGTTAAATGGCATGCGTTTTGTATAAACGGAATAGATAAATAAAATAAAAGTAAAAGAAAAAAAATCCGCCTAACGATGATGTGATCATCACGTAACGACCACGTGATAAGTAAGGAATACCTTAACATTGGCTCTTTTGAATATAGGCAAGAGATATTTGTCCAAAAGTAAAGTCAAATATGTTGAATTCTACTCCTCATGTACTACCTTTTTATTTATTTATTTTATTTTTCTTATTTTTGTAAATGAGGGTAACAGTTATTAGAAAGTGCACCCCAGATATCCCAATTATATTGACATCTCTTTAGTACATTTTTCATTTACCTATCCTATTGTTTTTGTAATATCCGAAATTTTGATGACTCTAGATTTCCTTAGAAACAAGGAAAACCTAAGTCTGGATCAAAATTGGAATGGAATAACAGTATAAGTTTGAGTTCTCATTTAACTAGTAACGAGACTCAACAATAGACTACTTAGCCAAGTATAAGGCGTTTTAAGGAAAATGGCGTGATGAAATTTCATAATTTCATGTTGGTCAAAGTTTGACCAAGAAAGTCAAAATTGACCAAAAAGTCAATGGATTGACTAAGAACAGTCAAATGTATGACTGTACAGTAATAGGAAAAGCAGTATTGGAATATACTACGAAAATTGTCTTTTCGGACAAGATAGCTAGAAAATAAGCTATGAGATCACCCTAGAAAAATCAAGCATACTAAGTTGGATATCAAGGGCCAGATGGCTTTAAGAAATAAGAAAAAAATTTTATACAGCCCGTTCTTACACAGATGAATTTTAGACTGTAGTACAGTATAAAAATATTGTGTTTAAGCAAACACAGTATTAGAAATATCTGTGTAGCAGAAAAAATGGACTGAATATTGAGGAAAAGCCAAACAGGGCTTAATATGGATGACATCATCCTATCCTTAATTTATGACATCATAATTGGATTAAATAAGCTTGGAAAGAAAGCAAGGAAGGCTCTAGAAGAGATGACATGGCCGGCCACCTTAGGGGCAAAAATGCCAAAATTTTACCTTTAGGGGTTAAAGTGAAAATTTTGGAAAATTGATGATGTAAGCAAAGTGATGTCATCAAGATGATGTCATCAAGGTGAGATAAGTTTGGCTTGATCTCCAAGTAAGGGGCCGGCCACCTAGAGGGCATAAATGCAAGAATTTTAACTTTCGGGGCTAAAATGCAATTTCTGAAAAATAGGTGATGTAAGCAAGATGATGTCATCAAAATGATGTCATCATTTGCTTGGAGAACAAGGTGATGGCCGGCCAACATGCCACTTGGAAGGTCAAATTGTAAATATTTTGTCTTTTGGGGGCAAAAGTGTAATTTTGGAGAAAAATGATGATGTAAGCATGAGGTAAGCACATGATGTCATCAAGATGATGTCATCATGATGAGGTAAGCAAAACTTGGGCTCCAAGGACTCCAAATGGCCGGCCATGTGTTAGGGACTAGTTAGAAAATATTTTGTTTTTAGGTCCTAATGTGCAATTTTGGAAATAAAAATAATTGGTGAAAATTTGTAATTTTCACCTATAAATAGGGCTCAAAGGGTGCGGTTTTGGCAGCTCAAAATCATCCCAAAACTCTGCCCAATTTTCTCCAAACGTCCCTAGAAACCGAAACCAAAGTGGAAAAAATTCTAGTGGCCGGATTTTTGTGAGAAAGAAAAAGTGTTGAAAAAAAAAATTAGAAACCCATTTTTTTTGGCTTGAATGGCCGGTTATGGATAAGCTGGAAAAAGCAGAAAAAGTGCTAGGAATAGGAGGAGAATGGCCGGTTAGGTTATAGGCAACCGAGGGTAGATTCAATTTCTTGAATCTTGAGGTAATCCTCTCCGCCCTCTAACTTTCTAATTACATTTTTGGTTCGAGTTTATGTGTATTTTCCAGCATTGGATGTAAGAGCATAAGCTCACCTTTTAAGGTTTAAAGTGCTTGATTAGGGTTGGTAGTCTCTAATTTATGTTTTGATGCATGATATGCATAGGTTTTTTTTTATATGCCTACCATGTGTTTGTTAAATGTCCCCATAGGTTTAAGATTGAATGTATGATTATGTGCATGATGAATGGAACGTTAGAAACGATTGCATGTGTGATCTTAGGCTCCCGCTGTGGTCGGTTGAGGTAGTGTGTGTAATATCCGAAATTTTGATGACTCTAGATTTCCTTAGAAATAAGGAAAACCTAAGTCTGGATCAAGATTGGAATGAAATAACAGTATAAGTTTGAGCTCTCGGTTAACTAGCTACGAGACTCAACGATAGATTACTTAGCCAAGTATAAGGCGTTTTAAGAAAAACGGCATGACAAATTTCATGATTTCATGTTGGTCAAAGTTTGACCAAAAAGTCAAAGTTGACCAAGAACAGTCAAAGGTATGACTGTACCATAATAGGATAAGCAGTATGAGAAATATACTGCGAAAATTATCTTTTGGACAAGATAGCTGGAATAAGCTTTGAGACCACCCTAGAAAAATCAAGCACACTAAGTTGGATATCAAAGTCCTAATGACTTTCAGAAATAAGAAGAAAATTTTTACAGTCCATTTTTACGCAGATAAATTTTGGACTGCAGACAAGTATAACAGTACTGAATTGTACTGTGTATTAGTGAACACAGTATTGGATTTATCTGTGTTAGATTAAGATTGGACTGCTTTTTCAAAAAGTAGCCAAACAAGGCCTTATGGTGACATCACCCTATCTTAGAATTATGACATCATTTTGATTTAAGGAAATTGTGGAAAGAAATCTTTGCCACCTAAGCACCATAATGGCCGGCCACCTAGGGGGCATTTTTGTAAGAATTTTCACTTTTGGGGCAAAAGTGCAAATTTTGGAAAATTTATGATGTAAGCGAAGTGATGTCATCAAGATGATGTCATCAAGGTGAGATAAGCTTGGCTTGTTCACCAAGAAAGCAACCGGCCACCTAGGGGGCATTTTTGTAAGAATTTTCACTTTTGGGGCAAAAGTGCAAATTTTAGAAAATTGATGATGTAAGCGAAGTGATGTCATCAAGGTGAGATAAGCTTGGCTTGTTCACCAAGAAAGCAACCGGCCACCTAGGGGGCATTTTTGTAAGAATTTTCACTTTTGGGGCAAAAGTGAAAATTTTGGAAAATATGATGATGTAAGCATGAGGTAAGCACATGATGTCATCAAGATGATGTCATCATGATGAGGTAAGCAAAACTTGGGCTCCAAGGCATGCAATGGCCGGCCAACACTTGTAGGGGTCAAAGTGCAAATATTTTTGCTTCAAGGACTAAAGTGCAATTTTGGAAAAATAATTAAATCCAAATTCAAGGACTTTTTAGCAATTTTGAAAGTTCAAAATCAGCTATAAATAGGGCCAAGGGGGGGGGGGCGGATTTCAGCTCAAAAAAATTAGAAAAACAAGCCAAACTATGGCAAAATTTTCCCTCACCCATTTTCTCCACCAAAACCGACCCTAGGAAGAAAAAAAAAAATGGTTGGCTGGATTTTTGGTAATGACCAGACCTTATGTGAGTGTGTGAGGCTCAATTTAATTGGCCAAAATTTTTGGAACCCAATTGGAGGGGAGGCCGGTTGTGTGGAGCCAAGGAAAAAGGGAGAGAAAAATTGGAATCAATCAAGCCAATCTCTTGGATTGATCTAGGTAAATCTCTAAACCCTTAAGTTTTTCTATTGAGATTGAAACTAGATATTCATGTGGTTGTTTTTCATGAGGAATGGCCGAAAATTGGAACCCATTTGGGGGAGGAGAATCGGCTGCAATGGCAGCCAAGGGGGAGTAAGGAAAAAATTGGAATCCAAGCTTGTGAACCAACTTCCAAACCCTAGAGGTAAACCTTATGACCTTAAACCTTTCTAATTTGAGCTTAAATTTGGGAAATTTAAGTGTATTTCCATGTTTGGGATGTAAGAGCATAAGCTCATTTTCTTATGCCATGCAATAAGTTATGTGCTTGATTAGGGTGCTAAGATCTCAATTGTGGTTTGGTTATGTTTATGCTTGATTGAATGTTAGGGTGCATGTTAGATGCATGATGGATTGGAACGTTAGAAACGATTGCATGTGTGACTTTAGGCTCCCGCTGTGGTCGGTTGAGGTAGCGTGCACGTTTTAGGACGTAAAACGAAATTAAGAACCGAAACTGCCAGTCTCGGGTCAAGACTGGGCAGTGTTCTGGAAATGGTATTTTGAGGCCCTTAGAGGCCGAATTTGAAGAAACTCAAAACTACAAAGTTGTAGATAAGGGTTTTTCCTAGAGGGCAGCGTGGACCGTTTTTCAAATTGAGGCTCCAATGGCCTCCGTTTTTACAAAAACCCGTGGCTAGTTTGCCCAGACCCAGTTTACAGGGTCAGCCAGTTTCAAATTAAAACTGGTACGAATCCAAGCAGAACTGGACTTTTCATAAAACACGAAAGTTTTAGGATTTTTCAAGATCTAAAACTTTCGTGAAGACAACATTTTCAAATTCAATTCAGATTTTTAAACTGACACGGATTTCTATAGAGTGTGCAGGAAACAAGAAATTCCTGCACAGGATTTTCTAAAACAATACAGGAAAACTGTATTTTTGCACCAACACCAATGTTTTGACTGTGAGAAACTACTCCAAAGGCAGTTTTCAACAGTTAATAATTTTTACAAACCTTTCTCAAAGAATTACAATTTTTCAAAGTTAAACTAGAATTTTTGAACAAAGAGAACTAAGTTTTTCCAAAGCAAAGAGAAAAACAAGTTTTTGGATTCAAAAGTTATCTTACTTTTGGTAACAAAACAATGATGGACGGTAACCGGGAAGGATACCCGAGTTACGGGATGGAGTCCAAAGCTCAAAGTTGACTTAGGATAATTGAACTAAGTTTGACTACCTCAAGGGTTACTCAAGGTAACCCAACAAGGTATAAAAATTGAGTTTGATCTTAAAACCCAAAAAGGATTAAAATTAAAAATGACAAGGCATAGGCCAAGGTTAGGATGATACCTAACCCTATTCATATATGATTGGGATTAATACCCAAGGTTACCTTAAGTAACCAAGTAAGTCATCATAAGTTATAAGGGAGACTTACAGCTAGAATTTCGTAGGCATGTTGGTATGGTCACCAACATTCCACAATACTAATTAGACCCTTACCTATGTCCTTCATCAAGCAGGAGGAAGCCTGCGGCTACCCGGAAGAGGAGCAGCTTTACGTAGGACATAGTAAAAGAGGTAAGTACAAACCTCACCTGCAGTATGGAAAATAATAAAAGATATTTTCCAAGTATACATGCTATGCTATGTTATGCTATGCTATAATGCTATGCTATGTTATAATGCTATGCTATGTGATGCTATGCTATGTTATGATATGAGATGCCATGTAATGATGTGATGCTATGACATGTTACATATTATGCCATGTTTTCTAAAATGTCATGGTTTTAAAAATGTCATGTTTTCAAGAATGCCATGATATGGCAAATGTTAAGTTTGGATTTGACCTTGTGACATCATGAAGCATGTTCACTAATATTGAACCACATGGTAAGATAAATCAAGTAAGGTGTCGTACCAACCTCCCGTGATCGAGGAGGCTACATGTTCAAAACCAGTGGTGACATTTACCTCTCGTTGATGCGTGAGGGTCACGTTATAATTCCCAGAACTGTTAGGGCCTTGCAAACCCTAGCTTTGTCTGGAGGCTGCGTGTAATACCTAGATTTCTCGATGTTACTATATTTTTTTAAAAAAGGAATTAAATGAATACCATAGAGGTATTATTGAAAGAGAAGCTCGGTTAAGAGTTCTCTTACATTTTATGAGTTTTTAGATTAATAAAACTCAAAATGGACTATGTAGATTAGCAACGGACCTTTTTAGACAAAAGGGACGGAAAAGTACATGATTTTAACGAAAGTCAGAGTTTGACCAAGAACGGTTAAAGAATTGATTCTGCAGTATAGTAAAATAAAGTATACTGCGAAAACCGTCTTTACGGTTGAAATAGTATGAATAGGCTTTGAAAACTAGCTTAGAAAATCAAGCACACCAAGTAGGATTAAAGACCAAAAGGGCTCGAAAAAAATAAGAAAAAGTTTTTACAGTCCATTTTTACGCAGATAAATTTTGGACTGTAGTTAAGTAAAACAGTACTGAATTGTACTGTGTATTAGTAAACACAGTATTAGAAATATCTGTGTAGCACAAAAATGGGTTATTTTAGAGAAAAGTAGCCAAACAAGGCCTTATGATGACATCATAATTATGACATCATCCTTATTTGGAATTATGACATCATAATTCCATGAACCAACCATTAGATGCCATGTGTCTTGTTCTAGAACAATTTTGCCTTGCTCACCAAGGGGGATGGCCGGCCACCTCATGGGGAAATTCTCCAAATTTTCAAAAATTTAGGGGTCAAAGTTGAATTTTTGAAAGTTCCCCTTTGCCTATAAATAGGAGTGACCCATATTCATTTTTAATGAAAAACTTAGCCAAACTCTTGCCATTTTCTGCCATCAAAACCGTGAGAGAAGGTGAGAGGGAGCCAAGAGAAAAAACTGAATTTTTGCCTAAACCAAGCTTAGATTAGTTTTCGGTTTGCAAGGGAAAGCTAAGGGGAGAGTTTGAGAAATTTTCCAGCCTTGTTCTAGGCTTGCAGCCGACTGTTAGGGTGCAGGGAAACCAAGAGGGAATCCAAAAATTTTAAGGGAAAGAATTCGGGTTTGTTTCATCAACCGAAACCAAGTTTTTTGAGACCATTTTCTTGGTCTAGGGCAGCCACGGTTTTGGAGCTAGGGAAGGCAGAAATTTTGTGACCAAAACTTGACTTTGGTCCAAGGTAAAAATCTAGAACCCTAACTCTTTTATTTGAGTTTAAATTTTAAGATTTAAGGTAGTTCAATTTGGTTGTAAGGACATAAGTCCATCTTCCAATTTTTGCCCTAATAGTTGTATGTGCTTGATTTGTAGATCTAAGGGTGTATGGCTTGATTTCTTGCATAAGTTGTGCTTGTGTAGGATTGATTTTCATGCCTAATGCTTAGGGTTGTGTGTCCCCTGGTTTGGTCCGAAAATCTGCCCTTAGGCAGTGCTTGAAGCATGCTAGCTTAGGGAGCAAAGTTTAGTGTTTGTATGTGTTGTATGCAAAAAGTTAGAACCATGCAAACCTAGGTTAAGTTAATACGGGTTTTGGTTTGCATGGACATGTTTGAATTACATGTTGGTTCATGTGGGACGTTAGAAAACACTGCATGTATGTTATCTAGGCTCCCGCGTGATCGGTCGAGTTAGAATCCGCGAAATAGGACGTAAAACAAACTTAAAACCGAAAACTGCCAGTTCGGATGTGAACTGCCCAGTTTCGGGAAAAGTAGAATTTGAGGCCTTTAGAGGCCGAACTGGGTAAAACGTAAAACATAAAAGTTGTTCAGAACGAGTTTTCCTAGGGGCCAACGCGGACAGTTTTCCAAATTGAGGCTCTAATGGTCTCCGTTTTTACAAAAACCCGTGGCTAGCCTGCCCAGACCCAGTTTACAGGATCAGCCAGTTTCAAACAAAAACTGGTACGAATACAGGCCGAACTGGATTTTTCTCAAAACACGAAAGTTTTAGGATTTTTCAAGAGCTACAACTTTCGTGAAGACAACATTTTCAAAATCAGAATGGATCTTTAAACTGGAATGGTTTTATAAAGACTGTGCAGGGAATGAGAAATTCATGTACAGGATTTTCAAAAAAAAAACAACAAGTTCCGAAAAAAAAATCATATCTTTTCCCAAAACCACTGTTTTGACTAAGGAAACTGTTCCAAAGGCAGTTTCCAGCCTTAAATGATTTTATAAAAACCTATTTCAAGGATATGGATTTTTGTGAGATTTTTAAGGTTAATTCACTCAAGTTTCCAAAGAAATGAAACATGGATTTTTTTTAAAGCCAAATTGGGTAAGCAAGACGTTTACAAGTAATAACCGGAAATAATATCCGAGTTACTAGGCCAAGGCCTAGAACGCAAGTTTGACCCATATAGGGTTAACTTGGTTGATTAAGAATTAACCTTAAGGGTTGAACAAGAAAACCCTAAAGGAGACTAAGATTAATAAATTGGGCTAAGATATAGGGTTAATTAAGGAAACCCAATATTTATGATAAAGCCCAAGGTTAGGAAAGTAATCGAACCCTAACGGTATGTATAGGGTTTAGCACAAGAGGTTATCCAACGTAACCTCTTAAAGAATTAATTCATATTTAGTATGGGGACATACAATTAGGATTATGTAAGCATGTTGATTAGATTATCAACATTTCCGCAAAACTAATTAGAACCTCACCTATGTCCTTCAACGAGCAGGAGGGAACCTGCAGCTGTACTCGGAGGAGAAGCAGCTTAACGCAGGACATAGCAAGAGAGGTAAGTACAACCACCGCCTACAGCATAGGCTTTGTTGTGGTACTTGCCTAAGTATGATAGATGTATGCTAGGGATGTATGCTATGATATTGATGTTGATGCTATGTTAGGATGTTGATGCTAGGTTATGATGTTGATGCTATGTTAGGATGTGATGATAGATTATGATGTTGATGCTATGTGATGTTATTGTTGTTATGCTATGTTGGGTTATGTTTTATGATAGGTTAAGGTATGCTATTGATGAATGCTATGTTATGTTTATTAAAGCACGAAGCATGTTCACGAAATCTTATAAGAATTATAAGATCAAGTATGACACAACAAGATGAAAAGAAAGATGGCGAGCAATCGCCTGTGTTGTGCCGACCCGCGTTAGGTCGGGTTGGACTATGGTTTGAGTTGGAAATGGTTTGGCCGCCCTAACCACTCCATAGTCGCGCGCCCGGTACATACACTTATGTTATGGGGCCCATAAGTAAGATAAGAAATGGAAGTAAGTTAAGAATGAATTGAGCATAAAATGTGCATAAATGGACCATGCATTATGATATGTATGCTATGTTACGATGAATGAAGTTAAGTAATGATATGATAAGCATGATAAGTTAAGATTTGATATATTAGAATATGTTATGTTCATGATGTCGCGGTATAGGAGGTTGTGCTTGCTGAGCGAAAGCTCACTGTCTTACGTTTATGCTGTAGGTAAGAAACCGTCAGCAATGGTTGATACAAGATGTAAGGGCATGGCGGGGCAAACTGTGAAATGTGGGAAATGTAGCCGCTACGCGTTTTGCTTTTTACGTATTTATGTTATGGTAAATATTTTCATAAAGACACTTTTATATGTTGCACTAGTATGCCATATAAAAAAAAAAAAAAAAAAATTTCCGCTGTGTTTTCATAAGTATGTAAGTATGTAAGGGAAGATAAGTATGTATGTATGGTAACGGCCTGTGCTAGGCGGGTCGTTACACTGCGCGCTTTTGGTACGGACACTAGGGGCGCCCACATGTAATCAAGATAATGAGTAAAAGTGCCTAAAAGATTTATAATTGGACATAATCGGATCATGCATAAACTACATGATGATTGATATGTTACTTGATGTTTGAAAAGATTTTTGTGAGATCATGTTTGTACTTGCTGGGCGAAAGCTCATTTGTATATTTCATACTGTAGGTAAGACGCCTGCAGCATTACTTGATGGGCCATGGAGACGATGTAGCGAGTGAAGGGCGGTGTGGGATACCACTACGCAATATTTTCCGCAAATGTTTTTAAGTATGATGTTGTATATGGATGTGATGTTATGTTTCCAAGGTCCGATTTAAAAGGTCATGGTAACCTTATAATCGGCATAACAAGTAAAAGGGGTAGACATGATGAAGTTTACCCGTCAGTACAAGTTAATTCAAGTTTAGTTTCGAGTTATGATTTTTAAAATAAAACTTAAAGTTTTAAAGTTTAAAGAAAAAAAAAATTTTTTTATCCTGAAATTTTCGGTAAAACAATGATTTAAGTTAAGCAAGTGTGGTAACGACCCACTTTTACGTAGTTGGCCCTACGTAGATTTTGGGGGCGTTACAGTGTGCGCGTTTTAGGACATAAAACGAAATTAAGAACCGAAACTGCCAGTCTCGGGTCAAGACTGGACAGCTTTCTGGAAATGATAATTTGAGGCCCTTAGAGGCCGAATTTGAAGAAACTCAAAACTACAAAGTTGTAGATAATGCTTTTTCCTAGAGGGCAACGTGGACCGTTTTTCAAAATAAGGCTCCAAAGGCCTCGGTTTTTATTAAAATCCGAGCCTGACCGTGCCCAGGATTTATGCACGGCCAGGTGAGTTCAACCAAGAATAAGGACATGTTAAAGTCCGAACTGGGTTTTTCTCAAAACATGAAAGTTGAAGCATTTTCCGAGAGCTAAAACTTTTATGAAGAAAGTTTTATCAAATTATGAACAGATTTTAAAGTAAAAATTTGATTCTCAAAACTGTGCAGGAAACAGAAATTCCAGCACAGGATTTTCTAAAAACAAGGCAGAAAAACTGTATTTTTTTCACCAACCCCAATGTTTTGACTGTGAGAACTGTTCCAATGGCAGTTTTCAGCCTTAACAATTTTTATAAAACCCCACTTTGAGTGGTATCAAGAACCATGAATTTTTATAAGTAAAACAAGGGTTTTTAAACCGAATTCACCAAATTTTCCAAGACAAAGGAAAATTGGATTTTTAAAGCCAAAGACAAGTAGCAAGATAGTAACGGATGATAACCGGGAAGGATACCCGAGTTATTGGGCTTGACCCCTAAAGTCCAAGTTTGACCTTAGAATGTTGACTTTGGTTGACTAAGTTTGACCAAGGTTTATCACCTCAAGGGTTACCCAACATAACCCAGTAAGGTACCAAGATTATGATAAACTAAGATTTAGGGTTATTTGTAATAACCCAATGAATTATGAATCAAGAATGTTAAGTCATGTGCCCAAGGTTAGGATAGTAACCTAACCCGACCTATATGAACGTGAGCTTAGTAATGAGGTTACTTATTGTAACCAAATAAAATATCTTTTATAGAGGGGACATATAACTAAGACTATGAACGAATGTTTGATAGATCACCAACATTTAACGATTATGATTTAAGGTAAGATAAAAGATGTATAACTTTTATCTTACACCTGTTTGGAAACAGGAATATGACATATTATCGTGCTGCGATGGAACGATAGACCAAGAGCGTAGGACGAGAGGTAAGTACAAACCTCACCTACAGTATGGGAAATAGTAAAGCTATTTTCAAATATATGAATCGATTACATGTTATGCTATGCAGTGCCATGTTATGTTATGCAATGCCATGTTATACTATGTCATGCTATGTTATGATGTTAAGTTATGCTATGTTAAGCCATGTTAAGTCATGTTAAGCTATGATATATCAAGATATGCCATGCCTAGTCTCATGTGCAACATGATTATTAATATCACACGTAAAGATTCTTAGTCTTGAAAAAAAAAATAATAACAAGACTAAGACTAAACCAAGTCAAGTAAGGTGTCGTACCAACCTCCTGTTGATGCAGGAGGATCATGTATGTTACAAGTTCAAGTTTATGATTATCAACCTCTCATTGATGCGTGAGGGTAAAGTGATAATCAACCTTCCGTTGGTGCGTGAAGGGTTATGTTCATGTTTTCCAGAATTGTTAAGGGCCTTGCAAACCCTGACGTTCTGAGGCTTGTGCGCTTTTGGTACGTACACTAAGGGCCCACATGTTAAGCAAGATAATAAGTCAAGTGCATAAAAGATTCATAATTGGACATAAGTGGTTCATGCATGAGTTGTGCAATATTTCTTGTGTTTTGTGAGATTATGTTTGTACTTGCTGGGCGAAAGCTCATCAGTATATTCCATACTGTAGGTAGATGCCTGTAGCTCTAATTGGTGGGCCATGGAGACGATGGGGCGAGTGAAGGGCGGTATGGGATACCACTACGCAAGATTTTCCGCAAATGGTTTAAATTATCAAGTTGTATATATATGTTTTAAAGAATATGTACAATGTTGTATATGCAATGTTTTTAAGTTGTGATTTTAAAATAAAGTTTTAAAGTTTAAAGAAAGAAAAAAAAAAAAAAAATTTCTGAAATTTTCTGTAAGGTTAAGTATCTAAGTATAAGGTTTAAGTTAAGCAAGTATGGTAACGGCCCACGTTTACGTAGTACACCCCTGCGTGGACGGGTCGGGGCGTTACAGTTTTATTTAAAGGAAAAAAAAAAACAAAATGTTAATGAGAAAAGGGAAAAATAAAACAACCCTATTACAAGCAACTAAAAAACTAGATGAACCCATATAGCCAGAGACTATTCATGTTCTTTATATGTCTCTTTAACAATTTTATGAAATGTTAATTAAAAAAGTCTTCGTGGCTATACCACACAACTAGATCAGCATTGTGACTAGCATACTACAACATTTTATATTTGAAAATTACCAACCTTTTGTCGTATTTCAAACCATTAAACGAGAAGTGAATAAAAAGAAAAAAGAAATTGAAAAACAGAATGCAATCATTTTTCGTTGAAGAAAAGGGGATCGGTAATACCCTAATGTCTCCGTCTCAGTATTTATTAGGTGAGTTCATTAGTCGTATCGATAGAATGACAAGTAATATGCACCTAGGTCTTCATTAACAAACCCCATCCTTTAAGAGTAGACAATACATGATAATTTCTTATCAAAAACTAAACTCTATGTGCATCAGAACTCGAATCTAACACCTATTAAAAACGGAAGGCTCTAAAAATACCTTAATTGCCACCCCACCACCATCCGTGCTAACAGAGAGCAATCACGCTCCTTCAAGAATTGGGCTTTTCGATTTTTATTTTATTTTTGATTTGTTTGCTTTTTCTTCGCTGAAGTATGTGAGAGGAATACAAAGTTGTAAACATATCTTTTATTATTTATTTTTCCAATTCGTTGGCTTTTTTATTATTCATTTTTCCAACTACTCGTTGACGAAGACATCATAAAAACATATCGATATTCTGAATTTTGTTTCCTCATTGTTTTTTTTTTTTGAAATAGCAAGATTTTGGAAATGGGATTTTTAGTGTAAACAATTCTCTCATTTATTCTCTGCTTAACAGTTGATCACTTCTCCTACTTTATTTTCGTTTCCCTTAACCTTGGGTGTCGTTCCATCTTCTGAACTACTCTAGTTTTGAAGATTATAGAGAAGGTAATCAATTTTTTTTTAGTTCAGAATTATTATTTATTTTATTTTTTAGATTGAATTAGAAACTAAGTTTTTTCTCTATTTACTTTTCACATTTCCATTTACCATGTTCCCGTTTGGATCATACGTTTGAGTTGAAAATTTTTTATTTAGATTGTGAATCAAAATTGAATTTGTGTTTAGGAGAGGAGAAAAATAAGCAAAGGTACGAATGTATAAAAAGTGAAAATTTAGATTTGGATTTTAGTTGAATAGAAAATTTTGGATCCAAACTATGATTCAAACGGTACATATAAGAGAGTTGCTAAATCTAATCAACCCCCGGACTTACATTTTTTTAAAAAAATATTTTCCTTCTCATCTAATTGGTCAAATATGCAGATCTAAACGAACTATGGATTGGGAATGACTCCAGCCGGAGTTGTGTGTTTCGACACAAATTCTACCACTATATCGTATGCTCTCTCTCTCTCTTAAGTGTTTTTCTTTTAATCAATAATTATTGGTGTTTTATAACCTTAATTATACCATGTTCTCAGTATGTATTGTCTAATTTGATTTTCCAGATTTTGGGCATGTGAAAAGATCAAGAGAAGAAAGGACTTGACTCTGATGGCATAGCAAATTAACCAGAATGCCAAAGGTAAGGATATTATACTTTCCAAATGTCCAAAAATTTTATTCGTAAGGTAAAAAAAAAAAAAAAAAGAAAGAAAAACAATTGCCTGCTCTGCTTAAAAGAAAAGAAAAAACTCAAAATAAATTAAGCATATAAATTTAAAAACCGAGGTGTATGAGCTGAAAACGCATATAAATTAAGCATAAACGTTTTCGTAAACTCATGTTAGGTGATATATAAAAGACTCAAAATATCTACTTGCTTGCAATGCAGACGATCATAATGTTATACCGATGAAGTGATTCTGAAACGATTGAATACGCATAGAGGATATCCTCGTTATAATTGATGGCGGAGACAGCGGTTTGCAATCTTATAGACAAGCTATAATTCCACTGTTGGCTGAAGAAGTGAACTTGTTGAGAGGTGTTCATGGAGAAGTTGCCGATATCAAGCGTGAGCTTGAGCGCATACGGTCTTTGCTCAAGGATGCAGATAAGAAGGCAGAAAGCGAAGGTGATGTTAACGATGGGGTTAAAGCATGGGTGAAAGAACTAATGGAAGCCGCATTCAAAATAGAATATGTGGTTGATGAGTATATACATTACATGTCAATACAACGTTCCAATCGGCATCGATTCATTGCTTTCCTCAATAAAATTGCTTGCTTTGTCGCAAAACTTAAACCCCAGCATCAGATCGCGATAAAGATACGAGAGATCAAAGCAAATATTCGAAGCATCACGGAAAGAAGTGGAAGGTATGACTTTCGTTCTTTACAATAAACATCCACAAGCGTCACTAGAAAGCGGCATGACCCCAGGAAGGCTTCCCTTTTTCTCGAGGACACTGAAGTGATTGGTCTTGAATCTCCTAGAGATGAATTGATTGAAGTTCTGGAAAGCTCATCTCCCCAAAGAACTGTGACCGCTGTGGTTGGAATGGGAGGGTTGGGCAAGACTACGCTTGCCAAACAAGTCTATGATCGCATAAAAGGACGCTTTGATTGTCATGCTTGGATTGCTGTGTCGGAATCATACGAGGTTGAGGACTTGTTGAGAAACTTGATGAAGAAGTTTTGTGAAGGAGGTGTAGAGTTAATAACTCAAGACGCTATTGAGACAATGGATGAGGTGGCACTGACAACCCATTTCAGAGAATACTTGCATAAGAAGAGATATCTTGTTGTTTTCGACGATGTCTGGAGCAATGAGTTTTGGGGTGACATGGAGCATGCTTTGCTTGACAACGAAAATGGTGGAAGGATTCTAATCACAACGCGGAATAACACGGTTGCAGGTAATTGCGGAACATCATCTGAGGTCATTGTCCATGGATTGGAACCTTTGCCTCATAGCAAGGCCATGGAGCTCTTTTGCAAGAAGAGTTTTCAAGTTAAATATGGAGGTCGCTGCCCCTCCGAATTAGAGAATCTGTCGGCCAAAATTGTTTCTCAGTGCGAAGGACTACCCCTGGCACTTGTAGTTGTTGCTGGTCTTCTCTCAACAAAAGAAAAAACTGTCTATCAATGGCAAAAATTTCTCGAAAGCCTCAGTTCTAAGGTGTTGAACCATTCTGACATGGGGAGAATACTGTCGCTCAGCTATAACTGTAATATCCGAAATTTTGATGACTCTAGATTTCCTTAGAAACAAGGAAAACCTAAGTCTGGATCAAGATTGGAATGGAATAACAGTATAAGTTTGAGTTCTCATTTAACTAGTAACGAGACTCAACAATAGACTACTTAGCCAAGTATAAGGCGTTTTAAGGAAAATGGCGTGATGAAATTTCATAATTTCATGTTGGTCAAAGTTTGACCAAGAAAGTCAAAATTGACCAAAAAGTCAATGGATTGACTAAGAACAGTCAAATGTATGACTGTGCAGTAATAGGAAAAGCAGTATTGGAAATATACTGCGAAAATTGTCTTTTCAGACAAGATAGCTAGAATAAGCTATGAGATCACCCTAGAAAAATCAAGCATACTAAGTTAGATACGAAGGGCAAGAAAGGTTTTAAGAAACAAGAAAATTTTGATAAAGTTCATTTTTACATAGATAAATTTTGGACTGTAGTACAGTATAAAAATACTGTGTTTAAGCAAACACAGTATTAGAAATATCTGTGTAGTAGAAAAATGGACTGAATATTAAGGAAAAGCCAAACGGGGCTTAATATGGATGACATCATCCTATCTTTAATTTATGACATCATAATTGGATTAAATAAGCTTGGAAAGAAAACCAAGAACTCTCTAGAACAAGATGACATGGCCGGCCACCTCAGGGACAAAAATGTCAAAATTTTATCTTTAGGGGTTAAAGTGAAAATTTTGGAAAATTGATGATGTAAGCGAAGTGATGTCATCAAGGTGAGATAAACTTGGCTTGTTCACCAAGAAAGCAACCGGCCACCTAGGGGGCATTTTTGTAAGAATTTTCACTTTTGGGGCAAAAGTGCAAATTTTGGAAATTTGGTGATGTAAGCAATGAGGTAAGCGATGATGTAAGCCATGATGTCATCCCTTGCTTGCTCTCCAAGTCTTGGCCGGCCACCTTGACACCTAGCATGCCAATTGCATTATTTCCTCTAAGTTTAGGGGCTAAAATGCAAATTTTGGAAAGTTTGCATTTGCCTATAAATAGGGGTGGCATTTAAAAAAAAAAATCAGAAAAAGCAGCCAAACTCTTGCCATTCTTCTGCAGAAAAATCCGAGAGAGAGAGGAGGAGAGAAACCAAGAGAGAACCAAGAGAAAAGTTGGAAAAAGCCAAGGGAGGCTAGTTAGTGTGCATGTTCGGTTTCAAGCTAGAAACCAAGGACAAATCTGGAAATTTTGGACCCAATTTCTGGACAGTGGCCGTGCATGGGAGAGGAAGAAAAGGGAGGGAGATTTCGGTTTGCATACCCTAACCCATCCCTAGGGTTAGCTAAGGTAAAACTCCCTCAAACCCTAACATCTTTTCCATGCAAGTTAGATGGGATATTTAAGTGTATTTCCATGTTGATTTGTATGAGCATAAGCTCACTTTAATTTTCTGCCCTAGTCATGATTTTAGGGTATATGCTTGATTAGTTAGGATTCTTGGTTTGGTAGTTCCAATATTGCATGTTAAGTGTTTGTTATGTTGATTAGGGTTTATGTGCTTGATGCATGATGTGAATTTTAATTTGCATGGTGATGTTCGAAATTGTGATTAAAGAAATTTACACTAGAAAGCCGCTGCATGTGTGTATTAGAGCTCCCGCGGTGGCTGGTCGAGCTAGATTCCACGTGTAGGACGTAAAACGAATTCTAAACCGAAAACTGCCAGTTCGGGTGCCAACTGGCCAGTTTCGGGAAAAGTGAAATTTGAGGCCTTTAGAGGCCGAACTGGGTAAAACATAAAACATAAAAGTTGTTCAGGAGGGTTTTTCCTAGGGACAACGCGGTCAGAATCTCAAAATGAGACTCCAATGGTCTCTGTTTTTACAAAAATCCGTGGCTGGTCTGCCCAGACCCAGTTTACAGGATCAGCCAGTTTCAAACAAAAACTGGTACAAATACAAGCAGAACTGGATTTTTCTCAAAACACGAAAGTTTTAGGATTTTTCAAGATCTAAAACTTTCATGAAGACAAGTTTTTCAAAATCGGAATGGATTTTTAAACTGACACGGATTTCTAAAGAGTGTGCAGGAAACAAGAAATTCCTGCACAGGATTTTCTAAAACAATACAGGAAAACTGTATTTTTGCACCAACACCAATGTTTTAACTATGGGAACTGTCCCAAAGGCAGTTTTCAACAGTTAATAATTTTTACAAACCCTACTCCAGAAAATACGATTTTTCATATGTTAAACAAATGATTTTAAAACCTAAAAGGTTGAATTTTTCCAAAGAAAGGTAAGAATGGATTTTTTTACCCAAAAGTTGTCTTACTTTTGGTAACAAGACAATGATAGATGGTAACCGGGAAGGATACCCGAGTTACTGGACGGGGTCCAAAGCCCAAGGTTGACTTAGGATAATTGGACTAAGATTGACTACCTCAAGGGTTACTCAAGGTAACCCAACAAGGTATTGAAATTGGGTTTGATCTTAAAACCCAAAAGATTATGAATAAAAATGACAAGGCATAGGTTAGGATAATAACCTAACCCTATTCATATATAATTGGGATTAATACCCAAGGTTACCTTATGTAACCAAGCAAGTTATCATGAGGTAATAAAATTAATATAGGAGGACATATGACTAGGGTTACTATTAAAGGTTGGTTAAGGATACCAACATTGTATGAAAAGATTTACGGTAAGATAGGCTAATCCTTATCTTACACCCTAATTGAAACAGGAATAGAACCTGTCGATGTACCTTGACGGAACCTTAGGTCAAGTTTCAAGAGCATAGGAAACCAGGTAAGTACAGACCTCACCTGCAGTATGGAAAATAGTAAAAGCTATTTTCAAGTATACATGTTATGCTATGTTATGTTATGCAATGCCATGTTATGCTATACAATGCCATGTTATGTTATGCAATGCCATGTTATGCTATACAATGCCATGTTATGTTATGCAATGCCATGTTATGTTATGTCATGCCATGTTATGATGTTAAGTTATGCGATGTCATGTCACGTTATGCTATGTTATATCAAGTTATGCCATGCCTAGTCTCATGTGCATCATGATTATTAAGATCACACGTAAAGATTCTTAGTCTTGAAAAAAATAATAACAAGACTAAGACTAAACCAAGTCAAGTAAGGTGTCGTACCAACCTCCTGTTGATGCAGGAGGATCATGTATGTTACAAGTTCAAGTTTTTGATTATCAACCTCTCGTTGATGCGTGAGGGTAAAGTGATAATCAACCTTCCGTTGATGCGTGAAGGGTTATGTTCATGTTTTCCAGAATTGTTAAGGGCCTTGCAAACTCTGACGTTCTGAGGATGCGCGCTTTTGGTACGTACACTAAGGGCCCACATGTTAAGCAAGATAATAAGTCAAGTGCATAAAAGATTCATAATTGGACATAATTGGTTCATGTATAAGTTGTGCAATATTTCTTGTGTTTTGTGAGATTATGTTTGTACTTGCTGGGCGAAAGCTCATCAGTATATTCCATACTGTAGGTAGATGCCTGCAGCTTTACTTGGTGGGCTATGGAGACGATGAAGCAAGTGAAGGGCGGTATGGGATACCACTACGCAAGATTTTCCGCAAATGGTTTAAATTATCAAGTTGTATGTATATGTTTTAAGGAATATGTACCATGTTACCTATGTAATGTTTTTAAGTTGTGATTTTTAAAAATAAAGTTTAAAGAAAAAAAAAATTTATTCTGAAATTTTCTATAAAGTAAAGTATCTAAGACTAAGATTTAAGTTAAGCAAGTATGGTAACGGCCCACGTTTACGTAGTATGCCCCTACGTGGACGGGTCGGGGCGTTACAATAACGACTTGCCTTACAACCTCAAATGTTGCTATTTGTACTTTGGAATGTTTCCTAAGGGCTATTTAGTGGCCGGATTTTTGTGAGGAAGAAAAATAAGAGTGGAAAAATTTGGAAACCCATTTTTTGGCTTGAATGGCCGGTTGTGGGTAAGCAAGAAAAGCAGAAAAAAAAAAGTACTAGGAACCTAGCTAGTAGTGGCCGGAATTTTTGGAGGATCAAGCTAGAACATGGTTGTCTCCAAAAGTTAGAGGTAATCCTCTCAAATCCTTAACTTTTTAGTGAGTTTTGAGCAAGTTTATGTGTATTTCCAGCATTGGATGTAAGAGCATAAGCTCATCCTTTATCTTCCTAGCAAGGCTTAAAGTGTTTGATTATGCTTGATTAGGGTTGGTGGTCTCTAGTTTATGATTTGATGCATGTTTGATGATATGCTTGTTGGTTTTTGATTATGTATACTAAGTGTTTGTTATAAGTCCCCATAGGTTTGAATATGAATGTATGATTATGTGCATGATGGATTGGAACGTTAGAAATGATTGATGTGTGATCTTAGGCTCCCGCTGTGGTCGGTTGAGGTAGTGTGCGCGTTTTAGGACGAGAAACGAATTTAAGAACCAAAACTGCCAGTCTCGGGTCAAGACTGGGCAGCTTTCTGAAAATGGTAATTTGAGGCCCTTAGAGGCCGAATTTGAAGAAACTCAACACTACAAAGTTGTAGAAAATGGTTTTTGCTAGACGACAGCGTGGACAGTTTTTCAAAATAAGGCTCCAAAGGCCTCAGTTTTTGTGAAAATCCGAGCCTAACCATGCCCAGGATTTATGCACGGCCAAGTGAGTTCAACGAAGAATAAAAGCATGTTAAATTCCGAACTGGGTTTTTCTCAAAACATGAAAGTTGTAGTATTATCCGAGATCTACAACTTTTATGAAGAAAGTTTTATCAAATTCGGAACAAATTTTAAAATAAAAATTGGATTCTAAAAACTGTGCAGGAAATAAAAATTCCAGCATAAGATTTTCAGAAAAATAGTACATAAGCAGGAAATTCCTGCTCATGCTCAGGATTTTCTAAAATAATACAGGAAAACGGTGTTTTTCACTAACCCCAATGTTTTGACTGTGAGAACTATTCCAATGGCAGTTTTTAGTCCTTAACAAATTTTATAAGTCAAGCAAAAGGGTTTTTAAACTGAAGTCACCAAATTTTCCGAGACAAAGGAAATTTGGATTTTTAAAGCCAAAGACAAGTAGCAAGATAGTAACGGATAGTAACCGGGAAGGATACCCGAGTTATGGGGCTTGACCCCCAAAGCCCAAGTTTGACCATAGAAGGTTGAATTTGGTTGACCAAGTTTGACTAAGGTTTATCACCTCAAGGGTTACCCAACATAACCCAATGAGATACCAAAATTATGATGAACTAAGATTTAGGGTTATTTGTAATAACCCAATGGATTATGGATCAAGAATGTTAAGACATGGGCCCAAGGTTAGGATAGTAACCTAACCCTACCTGTATTGGATGTGGGCTTAGTAATGAGGTTACTTATTGTAACCAAGTAAGGATTAAGATGTCGTATAGGAGGGGACATATAACTAAGACTATGAATGCATGTTGGTTAGGTCATCAACATTTAACGATTATGATTTATGGTAAGATAAAAGGTGTATAACTTTTATCTTACATCCTGTTTGGAAACAGGAATATGACATGTTATTGTGCCTCGATGGAACGATAGACCAAGAGTGTAGGGCGAGAGGTAAGTACAAACCTCACCTACAGTATGGAAAATAGTAAAGCTATTTTCAAATATATGAGTTGATGCCATGTTATGCTATGCAATGCCATGTTATGCTATGCAATGCCATGTTATATTATGTCATGCCATGTT
>CM046362.1:4162402-4210676 GCA_025413025.1 Ficus hispida
AAACTACGAAAGTAAGAAAGAATGATGAAGATGTTTCGAACGGACATTGCCAAGCAAGTCAGTGCTGGCAGTAGCCCTCCAACCCTTGTATCTGACTGTATCAGTCGAGCAATAAGAGCCGAGTACTGATTAACCAGGATAAGGAGGCAAGGGCTCAGATTTTCAAAGCCAAGAAAGAGGAGAAAGCTGTGGTGAAACAGTTTCAGCCCCGACAGAACCCGGAATCGTACCGAGAGTCAGACCAATAATTCTGGCCAAAGTTCCAAACAGTTTGGGAAGAACAAAAGAAAAGGGAATGCTACCGGTCAGAGTCAGCAGAGGAATTTCCCTCAAAAAAGGAACAACCGAGGGAATGAGGTTAATAGCAACGACTATCCAGTGTGCGTGCAATGTGGAAAGAAGCACCTGGGAATATGCAGATTGGGGACCAACGCCTGCTACCTTTGTGGAAAAGAGGGCCATTATGCGAAAAATTGCACTCTGAACAGCCAGAACCAGAACCAGAACCCTCAATACCAGAATAGAAATGCGAGCAGTCAGCTGCATGCGGTTCAAGCAAAACTCGAAGGCCCTTTGATCGCCCAAGGAAGATTAGAAGCTCCTGAACCCCAAGCCAGGATTTATGCCTACACAAGGGGAGATGCTGAAGCTGGAACTTCTCATGTGGTGACAGGTCAGATTTCTATCGCCACCTATGATGCAATTGCTCTATTTGATTCTGGTGCCACCCATTCTTTTGTGTCGATGGAGTTTGCCCGGAAATTAGGAAGAGGTGTGGTTAATTTAAAACAACCCTTCAGAACCTCCCTTCCATCAGGAGAAATTTTGTTGTCCGACTCTTGGATGCAAAAGGTTCCAGTAATCATTTGTGTAGAGAACTATATGCAGACCTCATCGCAATCAAGCTTCAAGATTCGATGTTATTTCTAGGAATGGATTCTTATGTAAGTACAATGCTAAGATTGATTGTCGGAAGCTTTGTGTTACGTTTAATCTCCATGGTGAGGAGAATTCAATTTCTACGGTCAGTCCCGAAATTCCTCAACTAGGCTAGTATCGGCATTGAAGGCATGGAAATGTTGGCTAATGGATGCCAAGGATATCTAGCTAACATGGTGGATAAGAGGCAAGAGATGGAGTTAAAGCCGGAAGATATTCCCATCATCAGGGAATATATGGATGTCTTTCCAAAAGACTTACCAGGACTTCTCCCGAGCGGGAAATTTCTTTCGAGATAGAATTATTGCCTGGAGCTGCACCAATATCAAAAGCACCTTATCGTATGGCCCCGGCCGAACTTAGAGAACTCCAAGTACAGTTGCAAGAGCTGTTGGACAAGGGATTCATTCGACAAAGCCATTCCCCCTGGGGAGCACCAGTTTTATTCGTCAAAAGAAGGATGGATCATTGCGGATGTGCATCGACTATCGCGAGTTGAATAAGCTTACGATTAAGAATAAGTATCCTCTCCCTAGAATTGATGATCTTTTTGATCAACTTAGGGGAGCAGTAGTATTCTCAAAGGTGGATTTGCGATCGGGATACCATCAACTCAGAATCAAGGAGGTGGATATTTCTAAGACGGCTTTTCGAACGCGCTACGGACATTATGAGTTTCTTGTCATGCCATTTGGACTTACCAATGCACCAGCTGCTTTTATGGATCTGATGAACCGAGTGTTCAAAGAGTACCTAGACAAGTTTGTCATCGTCTTCATCGACGATATTTTGATCTACTCAAAGTCCAGGAAGGAACACGAGCAACACCTCAGAATGGTTTTGGAGATGTTAAAACGGAATCAGCTCTATGCCAAATTCACTAAATGTGAATTTTGGTTGGAAAAAGTTCACTTCTTAGGTCACGTGGTTTTAAAGGAAGGAATTTCCGTTGATCCTGCTAAAGTAGAAGCGGTTAGTACGTGGCAAGCACCCAAAAACATTACGGAGATACGGAGCTTTCTTGGTTTAGCCGGATACTACCGACGTTTTGTTGAAGGATTCTCCAAGATTGCAGCACCACTTACGGCTCTTACTCGAAAAGGAAAGAAATTCGAGTGGACACAGAAATGTGAAGAAAACTTTCAAGAGCTCAAGAGGAAGCTTACTAGCGCTCCAGTGTTAATAATTCCTGATGTGGACGCAGGAAATTTCGTAATTTATAGTGATGCTTCTAAAACAGGATTAGGAGCAGTCCTGATGCAAAAAGGAAATGTGGTCGCCTATGCCTCACGTCAACTGAAGGATCATGAACGGAACTATCCGACGCATGATTTAGAGCTCGCGGCGGTGGTTTTCGCATTAAAAATCTGGAGACATTATTTGTATGGGAATAGATGTGAGATTTATACCGATCATCAGAGTCTCAAATACATCTTCACCCAAAAGGAGCTTAATATGAGACAACGTAGATGGCTAGAACTCGTGAAGGATTATGATTGTGAAATCCTTTACCACCCTGGAAAAGCGAACAAGGTAGCAGATGCTCTAAGCAGAAAATCATCTGGTATGCTGATGTCTCTTGGAACGTTGCCCAAGCCACTTCAAAAGGAGATTTCTGATTTTAGTATGGAGATGATATCGGGGAAATTGGCGATCCTGACTCTCCAGTCCAATCTCCTAGAATCCATTAAGCTTCATCAAGAGAAGGATTCCTTTCTGCAAAAGGCGCAACTCTTTGGTGGAAAGAATAAAGAATTTAAGACCTCCTCGAATGGGGTAATTCTTTTCAAGGGAAGGATTTGTGTCCCTAACTTCGAATCTCTTAGGAAACAGGTTATGTCTGAAGCGCACAAGACGCCATATTCAGTACATCCCGGAGCTACCAAGATGTACAAGGACCTCAGAGAAAACTATTGGTGGCCAAATATGAAGAATGAAATTGCAGATTTTGTGTCAAAATGCCTAACTTGTCAGAAAGTTAAGGCTGAACACCGGCAACCTGGTGGAGATCTTCAGAAAATCGAGCTTCCAGAGTGGAAATGGGAACAAACTACTATGGATTTTGTAGTTGGTTTACCCAGGACCGCAAGTGGGAATGACATGATTTGGGTAATTGTGGATAGATTAACCAAATCAGCCCACTTTATTGCTATCAAGGCTACCTTTTCAGTAGAGAAACTAGCTGGAATTTACGTATCCCAGATTGTTAGGCTACATGGAGTGCCAAAATCTATCATTTCAGATCGTGATGGACGTTTCACCTCTCGATTTTGGAAGAGTGTTCACACGGCTATGGGATCAAAACTGAAGTTTAGCACAGCTTTTCATCCTCAGACTGATGGACAATCGGAACGGACAATCCAGACACTAGAAGATATGCTGAGATCATGTGTTATGGATTTCAAAGGAAGCTGGGATCAGAAGCTACCTTTGATCGAATTTTCTTATAATAACAGTTATCACGCGTCAATTGGTATGGCACCATTTGAAGCGTTATATGGAAGAAAATGTCGATCTCCCATTCATTGGCAAGAAGTTGGACAGAAGCAGCTTCAAACTACAGATTTCATCAGAAAGACTTCAGAGGATATCAAGATGATCAAACAGAGACTCGACGTGGCTTTCAGTCGACAGAAAAGTTATGCTGATAAACGTCGAAGACCTTTAGAATTCCAAGTTGGAGATTCTGTTTTTCTTAAGATTGCTCCTATGAAGGGAATTATGAGATTTGGTAAAAAGGGAAAGCTTAGTCCGAGATATACGGGACCATTTGAAATCCTTGAGAGGATTGGAAGAGTAGCCTATAAGCTTGCCTTGCCGCCAGAATTAGCTTATGTGCATAACGTATTCCACGTTTCGATGTTGAAAAAGTATGTACCTGATTCTTCTCATGTGTTAAGTCAAGAACCAATCGAAGTCCAAACGGATTTGACGTATGAAGAAAAGCCAGTTCGGATTCTGGATCGGGAAGAAAAGGTTTTAAGAAACAGAACCATTCCTATGGTGAAAGTGTTATGGCGGAATCATAATATTGAAGAAGCAACGTGGGAACTAGAGAAGGATATGAGAAAGAGTTATCCCAGTTTGTTTTGATTTTCGAGGACGAAAATTTTTAAGGGGGTAGATTGTAATAACCAACCTTTTTACAAATTTACGATTTCCTTTTTAAGGAATCAAAAGTTTGTATTATGTATGTTAATATGAAATGCTTGATCTGATTTATCAGAATTATAATTTATGTACGATTTTATTTCAGTCAAATATTGATCAGAATAATCTAAGGTATGATTTAGACAGTTTTGCAGTTTTTGCACAGTATAAAATTATACTGTGAAAAACTATAATTTCGGATAACGAAGCCAAAATTAGGTTTGGGGCTATTGTAGAAAAATCAAGCACAATATTTAGAGTAAGAAGAACCAAGTAGTTTTTAGTTCTAAGAAGAATTTTTATGTAGTTCGGTTAAGTGCAGATAAATTCTGGACTGCAGTTCAGTAAAACAGTACTGTTATTAGTAAAAACAGTATTTGTAAAATCCTTATTAGTATGATTATGGACTGCATTGTGAAGGAAAACCAAATGGAACCTTGTTAGGGGGACACCTCACCTAAGTAATGATTAAAATTTAATTATTGGAATTTTTGAAATTCTAGAAAGTATTAGCATTTATTAACTTGGATCAAGCTTGGCCAACAAGCTTCCTCAGATGGCCGGCCACCTCTTGGAGTCTAGGTAAAATTGTAGCTATTTTTGGAGGACCTAAATGCAATCTAGACAATAAAAATTTAAGTTTGGCTTTTTAATTGTGTGGTAAAATTTGACCTTGAGTCATTAGGACACATCACCCTTTTGGTTCATCTTCTTGCTCTCTTCTCTTCCAAGAAAGCCGACCATCAAGAGAGAAAAAAAAAGAGTGGAGTGGTCAGATTTTTTTTTGAGTGAAAATCAAGGAGGAAAAAATTGAAAACCAAGCTTAAATCCACTTCCAAGTTTAAGGTAAATCCATTCAACCCTTTAGCTTTTCATTTGAGTTTTTGTTCAAGGATTTAGACGTATTTTTCAGTTGGGTATGTAGGAGCTTAAGCTCAATTATTTTTTTTCATTCAATGGCTTGGTTTAAATTAGTATGTGCTTGATTTGGTTTAGGGTGATCTAGATCTATGTTTTGGTATGCTAGAGCTAGGTTTTTGGCTTTTGTGTTTGAAGTTATGCTTTAACGTATGTGCCTGTATGTGTATGTTTACTAGCTGCTGATTTTTATGTCCCCACATGTCTAGGAAAGATTATGGTATGCCTATGTTATGATTAATTGGTTGTATGTTGAATTAGAATGAGAAAAATCAACTTAAAACCCTAAATTGGTAAAATTGAACTATTTGGTAAAATGGTTGAACAAGTGTATGTTAATGGAAATTTTGCGTTAAACGCTGCATGTATGATGTAAGCTCACGGTTGCGACCGTTTGAGGTAGGGTGTGCGTTATTTCGCGTATCAAACGATTAAGAAACAAGCTGCCAATTTTCGGACCAAACTGGACAGTAATTTTAAAACGAAATTTTGAAGCCCTTAGAGGCAGATTTTGGAAAAAGTTAAAACTACAAAGTTGTAGAAAATTAAAAATCCTAGGGGATAACGCGGACAGAATTTGAAAAATAAGCTCCAAAGGCTTCCATTTTTGTGAAAACCCGAGACTGGCCACCCCAGACCCCATGCACGGCCAGGACTCTTCAACGAGGGAAAAGCGAAGGTTAAGGGCAGAATTAGGTTTTGTGTAAAAAATGAAAGTTTCAGGACTTTATGAGATCTACAACTTTCATTAAGAAAACTTTTTCAAATTCAAAGTAGATTTTTAAATAAAACTGAATTTTAAAACTGAGCAGGAAATAGGCAATTCCTGCACAGAGTTTTCAAAACAGTGCATGAGCAGACAAATTCCTATACGTGCACTGCTAACTGAAATTATTAGATTGTTTTCAATGAACGATTTTCAAAATATCACATTTTTACTATCTTTATAAAATAAGTCAAATTCAGTTTTATAACAATGGTTTAGAAAGAATTAAACAAGGTTTTAAAGTATGCTAAGTAATATGGTAACCCTAGTAAGACACTTAGTAATCGATTATGTTACTAAAAATTACTATTGAACTAAGTATATTGAAAGTATACCTATAGTAACCAAATAGGTTACTAATTTTATATGCTAAGTTTTGAAACTAAGATTACTTAGGATAACCAAATTGGATACCAACATTTAATATAATGAACTATTGTGAGATAGAATGATTCTTACGTCCTTTTTGGAAACAGGCAAGTAACCTGTTGTTGCAATTTGTTGGAGTAACAAACCCCAGTGCTAGTATAACCTGTAAGTACAACTTCGCCTACAGCATAGGCAAATCATTTTACTGGTTGCATGTTTTAAAAAAAAAAAATTCATGCACTTATATCTGTGATGCATATGATTATGCTTTATTATTGTGACATCATGAAGCATGTTCAATAATGATAGTGTACATGATAAGAGTAAGATTAAGTTCAAGTAAGAAACTGTTTTCAAGTAAATGTTTTTAAGTAAGATGTTAAGCAGTTTTAAATCGTGTCGTATCGACCTGCACTAGGTCAGGGTTGGTTCATGGTAATGAGTTGGACAGGGCTGGCCGCCCCAACCATTCCATGGCAGCGCGCCACGGTACGTACACTTATGTTAGGGGCCCATAGTATGTTAAGTTAAGAAAGAATAAGAAAGCATAATTGGTTCATGCATTGATTAAGTTTAAATTGTTTTGCGGGTAAATAGTTGTACTTGCTGAGCGAAAGCTCACAACTTACGTTTATGCTGTAGGTAAGCTCCCTATGAGCAATACTTGATACAAGATGGTGGGGCATGGCAGGGCTAACTGTGAAACTACGGGATGGAGACCGCTACGCGTTTTGTGTTAAATATATGTCCTTATTATTGAGTTTTATTAGTTGTATTTCGAATTAAGTTTAATACTTAAATACTCAAATAAATATGTATATATGGTTATAAGTAATTATATGGTCGAGTTACCTTTATAATTGCAACAAAAAGAAAAAAAAATATATATTTCGTATTTTCCGCTAGTTAAGTAAGTGTCAGTTTTTATGTAAGATAAGTATGGCAATGGCCTACGTAAGAAGGGGTCGTTACAATAAAACACTTATATTAAAAAAAAACATTTAAGAAAGAGAGAGAGCATACGATATAGTGGTAGAATTTGTGTCGAAACACACAACTCCAGCTGGAGTCATTCCCAATCCATAGTTCGTTTAGATCTGCATATTTGACCAATTAGATGAGAAGGAAATATATTTTTTTTAAAAAATGTTAGTCCGGTGGTTGATTAGATTTAGCAACTCTCTTATATGTACCGTTTGAAACATAGTTTGGATCCAAAATTTTCGATTCAACTAAAATTAAAATCTAAATTTTCACTTTTTATAGATTTGTACCTTTGTTTATTTTTGCTCTCTCCTAAACACAAATTCAATTTAGATTCGTAATCCAAATCAAAAATTTTCAGCTCAAACGTATGATCCAAACGGTAACATGATAAATGGAAATGTGAAAAGTAAATAGAGAAAAAAAACATAGTTTCTGATTCAATCCAAAAAGTAAAATAAATAATAATTTTGAACTAAAAAAACTTGATTACCTTCTTTGCAATCTTGAAAGCTAGAGTTGTTCAGAAGATGGAACGACACCCAAGGTTAAGGGAAACGAAAATAAAATAGGAGAAGTGATCAACTGTTAAGCAGAGATTAATGAGAGAATTGTCTACGCTCTAAAATTCCCATTTCCAATATCTTGCTATTTCAAAAAAAAATGAAGAAAAAAAAATTCAGAAGATATGTTTTCAGGAACAGAAGTCTTCGTCAACGAGTGTTGGAAAAATAAATAATAAAAAAGCCATCGAATTTCACCAACGTTTACAACTTTGGATTCCTCTGACAGACTTCAGCGAAGAAAAAGCAAATAAAATAAAAATGAAAAGCTCAATTATTGAAGGAACATGATTGCTTTTTGTTAGCACTAATGGCGGTGGCTTGGTGGTAATAAGGTATTTTTTGAGCTTTCCATTTTTATTAGGTGTGAGGATCGAGTTTTAACGTACGTAGAGTTTAATTTTTGATAAGAAGTTATCACATGTTGTCTGCTGTTAAAGGATGGGATTTGTTAGTAAAGACTTAATATTAGGTTACTTGTCATCCCATCGATGTCATCAATAAATTCACTTAATAAACATTAAGACGGAGATATGAGGATATCGCCGATCCCTTTTTTTAAAACCAAAAATAATTGCATTCAGTTTTTCAATTTCTTTTTTTTTTTTTATTCGTTTCTCGTTTAATGGTTTGAAATACGAAAGGTTGGTAATTTTTATATATAAATGTTGTAGTATGCTAGTCACAATGCTGATCTAGTTGTATGGTGTAGTCATGATTATATTTTTAATTAACATATCATAAAAATAAAATTGTTAAAAGAGACATGTAATGAACATGAATAGTCTCTGGCTGTATGGGGTTCATGTAGTTTTTTAGTTGCTTGTAATAGGGTAGTTTAATTTTTCACTTTTCCCATTAACATTTTGTTCGTTTCCCTTTTCTTTTTTTTTTTTTTTTTTTTTTTTTTTTTCCTTTTTTTTTTCCTTTCAATGAAACAATAGGATAGGTAAATGAAAAAGGTAGTAAAGTGATATCAATATAATTGGGATACCTGCGATGCACCTTCTAATAGTTCTTATCATCTTTTACAAAAAAAAAAAAAAAAAAAAAAAAAAAAAAAAAAAAGAAGTACATGAGGAGTAGAATACAACATGTATGACTTTACTTTTGGACAAATCTCTTTCCTATATTCAAAAGGGCCAATGGTCATACATTCCTTATTTGTCACATGGTTGTTACGTTATCACCGCGCGGTGACCATATTATCGTCACATGAATTTTTTTTCTTTTGCTTTTGTTTTATTTATCTATTCTGCATATATAACTGATTGAACTTAAAAGATTAAAAACAAACAAAAAAAATTGAATAATGAATTATATCGGCATATTTGTCCCCTAAATTTGACAATGAATTTGATAAGATATCCCTTAAATATTTATATTTGATTAATTAGACAATGAATTTAATAAAGTACATGCGTTGTGTTCTTTTTAAATTGATGACTATCTTTAAAATTAAAAAAATTAAAAAATTAAAAAGTAAATTGATGGCTCATTCACTATAACAAGGTAGATAACAAGTGGGTTGAAGGCTTATACAAACTCATGCATAAAATAATAATAATAATAATAATAATAATAATAATAGTAATCTCAAACCGTTGTGAAATATGGTTAAAAAAGGTAGGGTGATCGATAGAATTATCTTTTCAGAAAGGACTTCTTTAGATTTTCGCCACAGGTATGCTAGTATCAGTTTTTTTTTTTTTTTGGTCTCCAATTAGATAAGTATGGAGGATAAAAAATCTAAATAAAAAGTGTAAAACAAAAACATATCTACATGAATAAGAGATGACAATTTTCCTATCAAGCTGTTAACCTACGGGGGACCACTAGTAAAAATTATGAATTACATGATGGTAAATTACCGTCGTGTAAAGTTAGACAGCCGTCGTCTAATCCAGTATCGTGAAAGATACCACGACGGTTTCATAACTGTCGTGGTATCTCAATATTACACGACAGTTCACACCGTCGTCGAATCAAGAAATACAGTAACAAACACCATAAATTGAGAACTTTACACGACATTTTTCCTCCAAAACCGTCGTGTAATATGTAGTGATTACATGACGGTTTTTGCTCAAAATCGTCGTGTAATTAGGCTTGAATTAAAAAAATTGGTTTTTTTTTTTTGTAGTGGCACACATTACACGATGGTTTCAGAGCAAAACTATCGTGTAATGTGTGCCATCACAAAAAAAAAAGCCAATTTTTTCTAATTCAAGTCAAATTACACGACGATTTTGAGCAAAAATGTCGTGTAATAGTACACATTACACTAGAATCAAATTCCCTATGATTATCCAAAATAAAAATTCATTTTAGCATTTCATTGAGCATGTGGTGGGCGGATAAAAATCATATTAAAAAATGTGTGTAAAGTGCCAAAACCGTGCACAAAACATTCACCTCCAAAGAGCAACAATAAAAAAAAATGTTCAAAGAACACTACAAATTACACTCCACGCAAGTTATTAAAGCATTGTGTGTTCATAGTTTTATTAGAAAATAATAAATTGAGTAATATGGAAGTCACCTTGCTTTTCTTTAAAATATCATGGCCTTGATGGGAACACCGAGAGAGAGAGGTGGTGGCGACGGTAGCGGCGTGATCAGATTTTAAGTTAGCGAGGGGGGGGAAGGAGGTGGGAGGAGAAAAATTTGAGTTGCCTACAAGGTTGAAGATGACAATTATGATAAATGAAAAGGAAAGTGTATTTAAGTAATGGGTTTTCGTACGAATTCCAAAGCTTGAAATTTGAAAATTTTGAAAATTTTCTAAGGATTACACGATGGTTTTCTATTACCGTCATGTAATCCTTTTTTTTTTTTTAAATTTTAAAAATTTTGAAATTTCAGAGGATTACACGATGGTTTTGCTCAAAACCATCATGTAATCCTTTTTTTTTTTTTTTTTTAATTTTGAAAATTTTCTGAGGATTACACGATGGTTTTCTATAACCGTCGTGTAATCCTTTTTTTTTATACGAAAATTTTCGGAGGATTACACGATGGTTTTCTATAACCGTCATGTAATCCTTTTTTTTTTTTTTTTAAATTTGAAAATTTTGAAAATTTTCGGAGTATTACATGACGGTTTTGCTCAAAATTATCGTGTAATCCTATGATTACACAACGGTTTTTATAACCGTCGTGTAATCCTTTTTTTTTTTTTGAAATGTTGTCGGATTTCACGACGGTTCCAACAAAACGGTTATGTAATCCTTTATTTACATGACGGTTTAGTCAAACCGTCGTGTAATCTTGTTTAAGACGACGGTTTCACAAAAAATGTCGTGTAATCTACCGGATTATACGAAGGTTCATCAAAACCGTCATGTAATCTATTGGATTACACAACGGTTTTACTAAACCGTCATGTACTCCTTTGTTTACACGACGGTTTAGTCAAACCGTTATGTAATCTTATTTAAGACAACGGTTTTACAAAACCGTCATGTATTTTCCATCATGTAAGTCAATTTTGTAATAGATTCACCTTAAAGGGGGTAACCGATCTAAAAAGATTCAAGTTATAAACAGTTACGGGACGGGGATGGGTTTAGGGATCCCCAATCCTATTCACCATTTAGTTATATATAACTTTTATATTATTAATTATACATGATGTTTATAATACTTATAATTTTAAATATTAAGCTATAATATATTTGATAAATGAAAATTTGAATATTATAGTTTTCCTTTATTTTAATTTAAAGTCTCATATATATGTATTTTTATTTTTATATGATGAAAATATATTAATGGGAAAATGGGGTACTCCCGATTACCCCCAACCTATGATGGGGAAAACCCATCAAGTTCCCGTTATTTTAAATGGATAATGGGTATGAAGAGTGTTTTTGTCCGTGAAGTGGGTTGGCTAGAAGACCTTCGCACGCGTCCTGAATCCAACACGTTGCCATCGGTGTTGTTACACAATTTTCTCAAAAATGGGAGCAGTGAATTTTTTTTTCCTTGTTATATAGTGATTATGTTACTAAGGTTTTTGGAAACATCAAAAACCGCCGTCATCAAAATGTCAAAAATTTAATTAAAAAATCTATTTTTTCCTGCTTATTATTTTATTAACTAATTTAAAATATTCTCTCATCTTTGTATAATTTCAACCACTCTCTTATTTCTTCATTAAAGAAGCTCTTTCTTTCGGATTATCTCCCTTTCTTCCACCCGTCTCTAAAGTTTCAAACTCAAAGTTTTCAAATTTCAACTCTTTCTCTCTCTAAATCCACCCTCTTCCTCCTCCTGAATTCCTTAATCTCTTTCTTCTATATATATAATTTCTCATTTCCTTACTCCTTTGTCAATCCTTGCTGCTATCACTACCAAGACTCTATCGATCATCGCCACCACCAACATGAAACCACCGAAATCCAATCATACTTTTAGGATCTTTTATTGCTTTACTTTGGCTGCAGGGCAGCCTAGTAATACCATACAATTCACAGGTTTGTATTTGTCCTTTTGCAATTGAGCAGTCGATATTCTAAAAAAAAATTTTTTGGAAGTAAAATACGAAAAGAAGAGAGAAAAAGAGAAACTAGTTGAGGTTGGATACCTCTTTTTTAAAAATGACCATTTTTATGAGACAATGACTTATAGTGATTAAAAAAAATTAGGCTGATGTATCAATTATTAAATCGGAAAATCAGTGAAGGATCATCAGGTTAAAGTGATTGACCGGTATTTATTGATGGCATTAGTTAAATACTGATTTGATATAAGTAATTAATAATAGACTATTAAGGATCAATCACTTATGATCAATTATTTTTAACAAAAACAATTAATTTTCTAATTTAACAATACTTGTATATTTATTAAACAGTAACAATTAAAAAAAAAGTAATTTTCTCACATATACCAGAAAGAGAGAGAAAGTATTAAAAAAAAAAAAAAAAAGGAGAGACAACGTTATTGGAATGCAAATGAATGTACTCACCACATGGGATGCAGTAATACAACCAATAGCCGAATTTATGGAAAATAATACAACAAATGGCGTGTGGAACAAATGAAACAGTTGCTTTATCTTATATGTTTCCCTTTTTATCGACAGCATGAGTGGTAAGTTTACTATGAAACGAGGTTATTAGTAGAAATTTGCTAGTTTTTTTTTTTTTTTTTTTTTTTTTTGTTTTTTTGTTTTTATACATATTAGTTGTTCCATCTCATATTCACTAGCTATTAGAATATTTTCTTTTCCTTTTATCCCTGGATAAATGATTTTTTCTAAAAAATGGCATCCCAAAAGATAATATGTATTGGTCCCCCTATAATCAATCCTCTATCGTCTCTTCCACTAAAAGGGTACGGTAAGAGTGATATGTTCTTCTTTACAATGCTTAATATATAACTTCACGACAATGTTGTCCAGCCATGATCCAACAATCAAAATTACATTATAAAACTTTATATATAAATTATACATGACCACAATGACAAATTGAACGCATTTGTATGTACGTAAAACATTATTAGATAATAAGTAAAAAAAATTATTTATCACATGGATTGGAGTTGGCGTTTCTTGACCAAGATATTGTTAGGTATCAATGACATGTTAAAATAATTAATCGTGCCTTTAGATTGATAAAGTGACTTTTAACAAATTCTGAGGGGTCTCATTTATGTATTTATTTATTTCTAGGCGAATTATTCTACAACGGGAAAAAAAATTTTGACCGTTCGATTATCTTTCAATGATCAAAATTAAAAAGATGCATCATGAAATTAGAAAATCTTGGATTAATTTTATGAATGTTCTCTGGATTATGTACCATATTTTTTTCACCCCTGAAGTATCAAAATCATTCAATATACCCCATGATATATTTAAAACCATTTAATTTGCCCCTTTTATGAGCATCCGCTTGTCTATTTAACAGAAATATTGATGTGACATATGATTAAATATTAATTAAATATATCTTAAAATAAAAGTCCTAATTATAAAATTAAATATTAATTTCTAACAAAATCCAATTCAACTTTAAACAATATTTTCTCTCTCGCTCTCTCTCTATCATTTTCCATTTTCCTTCAATCAATCTCTCCTCAGCCCTTTCTGTGCCCTGAACCTCAACGGCTCGTGAGGGAGTGGTTCGCACTAACATGGGGTGGCTGGGCTCTCAACCTCTGTGGTGGTGGGGATGAAGTTCGCAGTGTGGACGGAGGGACGTTGGACCTAGTGGGGGGCACATGCCCTCATTGACAAAGCAAAAAACTTTATTTTTTATTTTTTATTTTTATGTCAGCTAGCTTTCTTTTAATTGGTTTGTGGCCCAACTAACAAAATATTCTCCTTTTCTTTTTGCCTGACATAAATAATTGTTCTCAAATGATATCCCTGAAGATAATCTCTACCTTGGTCTCCGTATTATTCTGTTCTTCTCGACAATGCTCAATTACTTCAAGACAATGCTGTCCAGCCATGATTCAAGAATCAAACGTACATTAATATAAAACTTTATATTGTACAGGACCACAATAACTACGAACATATAAGAATATTATACGTCCTTTGCTAATTATAATTTGTTATAGGTGTGAATAAATAAAGCTAATGTGGAGTAGAGCGTGGATTAAAATAAGTAGTAAAAAATTATTCATCCACTCGGAGTTGGTTTTTTTGACAAAGACCATGCTAGGTATTAGTGATATATTAAAATAATTAATTATGTCTTTCAAACTGCTTAAGTGATTTTTTCTTAATAATTGAGGGTTATATATATATATATATATATATATACACACACATAGACATATATAGGTTGAGTTCTTATTCTGAATTAGATGACATCTGAGAATGTAAATTTCAGTTACTTGAAATATGAATTCATGTAGAAGAAAATATAAAATAAAAGGAATTCATATTTAATTAAAATGAGAATTTAAATTACTAGTAATTAAAGTTTACATTATTGTACAGTATCAGATACGAAACTTTGTGTATAATATTTGTCGATGTACCTTAAGAGGTTGAATACTTTTTTATTTTTATTATTTTAAATAGGAAAACTCAAACTCTATATCTCTAGAACTGTAGGTGTTTTTTTAGAGATAATAAGTAGAAAATATTAAAACATATATGTATTAGTATGATTAATTACACACAAAATTAAGTTGAGTTTTGAATTCTCTACTACTGTTTTTTTTTTGGGGGGGGGGGGGAATGGGGTTGGTTGTGAACCAAATTCATATATATATATATATATATATATATATATATATATATATGAAAACAACCAAATTCATCATAACTTGTACAGAGTCTAGTAACTCTCTGGAGTTCTTAAATTGTTGCCTTATATCTTATTGTCCCATGAATAGCCCACATGTATCTGATCATGTGAAAATTAAAATTCCATTTTTGATTAAAAAAATTTTAAATCTAGCATAAACTCTAATACAAATATTTCAAATTCAAATATTTATTAAAGTTAAAAAAGTTGGACATATTGTGAAAATTAGAAATTTCAATGATAAATTATTAAAATTAAAAATTTAAGAGCAAATTGCTAAAGAATGACAAACTTTAGGAGGCAATAGTGTTGTATATCCCTGTGGGCACATACAATGAAAATAAGGAGCAAATTCAATCAGTTCATATTCCTGTATTTGATTATAATCCATTTGCCACTTCTTCCATGAATGAAACATGAAGTATTTTTTACATTTTGTTTACTATTAGTAATTTTTAAAACCATGTAAACTTCTTGCTCCAAGTCTCCATTCAAAAAAGCATTCTTTACATCTAATTGATGAAGCGGCCAATCAAGATTAATAGCAATTGATGGTAGCACTCTGACAGTATTCAATTTAGCAACTGGAGTAAAGGTCTCGAGGTAGTCGATTCCAATTCCATAGATCTGAGTGAAGCCTTTGGCTACTAAGCGAGCCTTGTACCTCTCAAGGGTTCCGTCCGAATTATATTTAACCGTGAAAACCCATTTGCAATCCATCGTTTTCTTTCCTCTTGGCAGATCCACTATTTCCCATATTTGAATTTTCTCAAGAGCCCTCATCTCTTCATCAATAGCATTCTTCCACTCTGGAACCTGCAAAGCCTCCTATACATCTCTTAGGAGAGTTGTGAAGTGAAAGCAAAGAAAGCAGGGGATAATTTATCATAGGAAACAAAGTGAGACATGGGATGTTTAGTGCAAGACCTACACCCTTTCGAGAAGCAATGGGAATATCAAGATCATCAAAAGACTCAATCGAGGAATTTTTTCCTAGGAGTTTAGATACTTCAGATTCTTTTCCCGGTTCAGATTCATGGCTTTGAAGAGAGGTGGAGACTTTATCTTTAGAACAGTAATTCCTCCAGTAGTAGGTTTGCAACTTAGTACATGTTATGTTCTCGTCTCTTTCTTCTGTTGGATTATTTTTTTCGATTATTTGTATGAAAATGCAAATATAAACAAATATAATTTTGTAAACAAAAGTATAATTTTTTTTTTTTATCAATCGGTGAGTAAAGTTAGACACTTTATTCTTGTTTACTCTCAAATTAGTGGGAAACTTATCTGAAACATTTGTAGAAAACATCCCATTTGCGACGAACATTGTCTTCCCCCACTTTCAAAATCCATCTCTTATGATGGAAGTTGCTCCAATTACTTCGAACAGCGATTAATTTTTTATTCCTCTTCTGCAAAGGAAAAGAGATTAAAACAGAAAAAAAAATTGAAAAGTCAATATTGAAGGAGTTTGGTGGCTTGTTTTCTTTTTCCTTTGCAAATTTCGGAAATTAATGTTGTAGAACTCGAGCTATGCTAGCCACAACAAACAGTTGTCCTAAAGTTCGTAACATGACATGTGTTCACCAATGATAAAAGCTTCATCATCGATAGAAATATTAGTACTTATGAAAATTTTGAAGAAAATATCCACATCTGTTGAGATCTTCAAAATATTATGAAAATTAGGGAAACTTGTTTTATAACATATTTCTAATATTTTTGAATAATTTAATATCATCAAGATATACAAATTATAATAAGTTTTATATGATAAACTTCATATATACTATACATATCAACTCAATACCAATAAAAAGGACATATTGATTCAAGAAATATTGATGCCTTGATGACTTATTTAATTTGTGTTCAATACTTTGTGAACATGTCACATATAGATTTACTGATGATCCTCTTTCTATATATATTTTTTAATGCAGAGATGGGACAACTGATATCACGATAAGATTAAATATCTAAACTAGATTGACACTCAAAACCTTAACCCGTCTCAGACCAAGTCCCTAACTCAAATTATTAAAATAAAATAAAATTACAATAGTTTAAAGGAAAGATCAAAACAAGATATTACAATCCAGAAGGGAAATTCCAACTAAACTAAAAACAAATAATAAGCAAAAATTGATGCCAAAAAGTAAAGCCAAAACTATGCCTTTAAAAATCAGTACTTATAATAGAACTCATTATAAACCTATTAGTGAAACCCAGAAGAAAAAGCATAACAAGATAAAAAGAGTGTCCACACTAGTTAAGCATATAATTAAAGGAAAATTTCTATGCATAAAAAAAGAGTGTCTACGCTATTTGATCTCTTTCTATTAGGTTTCCATGCATAGGAAACTGTGACTTCTCCTAACTGTTTGCCTGCATGTTATTTTTATTTTTTCTCTTACGCTTTTATAGAAAATCTTAGATTACTTTTGAAAACGCAGGTCACTAGAAGACAATTATTTACGTTAGAATACATTGATACTTAAAAATAATAATAATGACATAAGTATCAAAACTTTTCGAGGTTTTCATATCATCGATCGAAATCTTCCCAAAATATCCTAAAATTTTACACAAATTATATTACATCTTTATCAAAGACGATATTTCAACCAATATGTATTGATAAATAATTATCAATACTCTGATATTTTAATATAAAAGATGTTAAACTCAAAAGGTATTCTGGCACCTCCCAAAACTAAAATTTCATCCAAAATTTTGGTGCTATTTTATAATATGTTATGGACTGACTTTTCACAAATTGAACTTGAAAGATTGAACACGAAAAATCAAATAATATAGAGGATATCGGGAATTTTTGTCGCTTGTTTTTTATCCCTAGCTTTATAAATTAATTTAAGGTTAATTTAATAAGACTTAATTTCAATGCTAATTTTTAAAATATTTTGATCAATTAACCTTTAGATTTTATGAAACATTACAGAATGTAATCTTTAAATCGACGAGTAATATTAAATTTTTCATAAAGATCCATGCTAAACTATTTCCAAAGTAAAGTAGTTATGTCACCGAGATCCACCCAATTATATCAAGTTCTACTTTGATCACAGTAGCTGGAAAAGCTTATTTATGTAGACTAGACAAAGGATGAGATCAACCCTAAAGTGGTTTCAACTCAAAAGTAACAAAAAAATTTCCGCAACCTGAGATAGATATCACCGGCAGATAAGTCTTTGATCGTCTTCTTCACTACTACATCAATTACTAACAAGCGCTGCGAAAACCGTCAAATCATCAAAAACATCTCAACCAGAGAGTTTTCTGAAGATTGTCTAGGATTTTAACATATTCAATGAGCAAGAGAATCAACTTCGTTTCTCAAAATTAATATTGGAATTAAGACTAAATCCAACAATAATTCTAAATTACACTGTTGGAAAACTGGCTAACATTTTGTTTAATGGCAACGGGCTAGGATTTTAATTAACGAACCACACTTCAAATCCCAAACTATCTCCGTTTTTAATGGTATAAGATAAGAATAATATATATGGCTTCTAAAGCCAAATCTCTAAATAGGTACACTAAACCAATCCCCCAACACTTCTAACTCAATACCGGAAAAACTGGCTAACATTTTTTTGTTCTGGCAAGACCTAGAGGCTTTTTCCTTTTTCATCCGTCACAAGATTCATAGTCTTATGGCTTGTTTGGTAACCAAGTTCAACTTCAACCAAACTGTACTTTTTCATTTCAATTTTTATCTTTTTCTGAAAAGTCAACAAAGTTTATAACTACTTTTTAAAAAGTCAACTCAATTCAAACTTTAAAATTTCAACTCAACTCAAACTCAACTCATTCACTAAACACCCTCTTAGTCCATGTCTCCTTCTTTCGGATCGTACATTCTGTGAATAATGACCTTTTTTTTTCATTCAGAGACCGATACAAAGGATCTCTATCAACATGTTGATATTATAGTTGCACAAAAATGGAGGTAGAAGTTGTTGAACGTATTCCCTTTGGATTCGGGAAAGACATTCATAACAATTTATCCATGAAATACAATTGATAAGGAACTATTTTCACGAGTCTTCTTGTCCTGTCTGATGGATTAGAATGGGGGGGATGGCATTGGACTTTTATAAATCATTATAATGAGTATAGAAGTCTAGTAACTCTTTGGGGTACATACATTGAACTAAAAGGAGCTAACTCAATAAGTTCATATTACTAATACTATATACGATTACAGTCCAACTCCCACTACTGCCATGAATGATATACATATATATACACACACACTAGTGAAAAGCATGTGCATAGCTATGCACATGCGACATAAATGTGAGAAAATTTATTTAAATAGGAAAAAAATTAAAATAATAAATAAAAAAAATATAAACACAAAAAGATCAAAGAAAAAGGTACGGAAAAAAAAACCAAAAAGATATAATGTATAGATACATACAAACACAGACACAAATATACATAGCAGTAACCGTTATGTGTACAATAACATCCAAGGAACACAGATATATTAAAAGAAATCGAAACAATAAATATATAAATAAATAAATATATATATATATATATATATATATAACACTCTGCACCCTTGGTTAGTTGTACTATTCGACCACGGCGATAAAAGTAGCATTCAAAGAGGAAACATTGAAAAAAAAAAAAAAAGTAAAGATATCATTTTTGCATCCCAACACATTAATACCTAACAGGAAAAGCAATCAGTACAAACACCAACAACGTATATTATCAAAATAAAACATGCCTAAATTATGTTCTACTAGTTCATAGACGAAAACATATCTCGTCCAGTAAAACCCGGTAGGAAAAACCTGGACAACAAACAAAAAATGCATGATCTAAAACTTAAAAGTAGACAAAAAAAAACAATTAAAAGCAACAAGTACGTACAATCTTCAGAACTTATGTTTATTTAGTAATTTTGGGTAACTAGAAGGTTGAATCTTCTGTTTTGCTTGAGCACATCCCTTCCATGTAGTTTGCAGAAAAGCCTGAGAACAACATGTATGAGAGGAAAAATTAGAGAAAAACACAAAAAACAAACAAACAAACAAACAAACAAAAAGTCATCAGAAAATCTTCCGTTTTTTATTTGTTCTAGTCTGCATGAATAAAACATCAGTAGGAGAGGATAAGAATCAACAGATTAGGATAAGACTTTAATCCTTTAGGACAATTCTACAACAGGAACACCTTACTTTACTCGATCAATGGGGTAAAAATTTTTGACCGTCCGATCGGTCTTATATGGTTGAGTTCGAAAAGATTCACCAAATTAAAAATAGAGCTTTTGCATAGGATCACATAAAAAAAAACCAATAAATAAAAAAATTGAAAACAAAAAAAGAAGAACATGGCCGTCAAACTTGTCGGCCCCCCACCGGCACCCCATGTCGCCGTGCCACCCTCCCACCGCCCACCACCGCTGAGCCGGAGTTGCCAACCCAGATTCGGATCTCGTCACGTCTTGCCGCCCAAGCCCGCGTCTCGCCCCACCGACGAAGCCTCACATCGCCGTCGCTCACACTCTCCTCTCCCCCTCCCAAGCACTGGCGAAGAAGGAAGGCTCCGGCTAGCGCTAGGTGGTGGAGCAACGACAAAGGCCGTCGCCGGGGGGGCGAAACCGAGATCGAGGTGGGAGACAGAGGCATGGAGGTGTCGGCGGCGCCGGGGGGAGAGAGGAAGGGGGAGCGTCGGAGTTCGGGGTGAAGACGGAGGCATGGAGGAAGGCAGGTTGCCTGGTGATGGTTCGCCGTCGCCGGGGATGGGAATGGGGATGGGGATGGGGTCGCTTGGTGATGATTTGCCGTCGCCGAGGTTGCTGGGTCGCGTGATGGTGCTGGGCGTCGGGGGGTTGGCGGGGGGCTGGGGGGGACTGTGGTGGCGTGTTCTTTTTTTCTTTCTTTTTTTTTTTTTTTTTTTCCTCCTGTGTCTTGTAATCATGTGTGGTTGAGCACAAAATAAATTTTTTATGTACATGACATCTAGGCCGTCGTCACATTTAGTGATAAAAAAATTTGTCTACTTACGGGATAAAACAGCATATATCATTGTAGAATTTTAAATACCGACTGGATAACTTTTATCCAACTCAGGACCAAATCCTAAATTCCCCTCCAAGGGACTAAACTATCCTCCGCTCAAACATGGGATTATGCTATCCATTGTCGAGGGCCAATAATCATTAAAGCCTGCAACTTTTTCTTGGGCTGGGTATATTAAATTGTTGAATTTTACATTTTGTTTAATTAATTTTAAATTAAATTTAAAGTTTAACATTTCACTTAAATGTTAATTTTGTTTTATTAAAGAAAGTGTAAACTTCAATCCTATCCTATCCTGACATTCATCACCAAATATAAGATATGATTAAAAAAAATCCAATCCAATTCTATTTTTGTAAAATCCACCAAACTCCCTAATACTATCCTATCTAATGTAGTATTATCTCACGCACCAAAAGGAACTTTTTATGGTGATAGGATTTAGACTTAAAAACAAAAATTAGGAGATAATTGACATTTAAAAGCCCTCAAAATGTTCTTGTTAAACATGATTTTTGTGTTTATTACTAGCGGACAGAAATAAAAAGAACTAAGTTGGGAAACATAATACAAATATTCATGAACAAAAAAATTAATCCTTCATAATTTAGGAATTACCTCACACTTATTTCCAACCAAATTTGTGTAGACGATAGAACATGTTCCCCTCTCCGCCTCCCTTCAAACCGAAATAGACAAATGGCACATGTTGAACAATCTGATAATTGTGCCCTCCATTTGGATCCATACTTTCCATTATTTCATTGCGCATGTCAAGGAACTGGAGCATTTCAAGATTTCTCAAATGTTGGATTCCCGATGGCACCTCCTGCAACTTTGGACTTTTCAAGTAAAGCTTTTCAAGGACAGGCAGTGCTCCTTCCTCTATTATCAATGAATTCATCCTTTTCAAGTCATAAAGGCTGAGTACCTTCAGTTTTGGGAAGCCACCTTCTTCAAAGTGAAGTTGTTCACCAACAAATGCTTCATTCCGGATTAGAAGCACCACAAGTTCGGGCAAAATACCTAGGACTTTCAGCGGGTCATCTCCCAATTTTGAGCACTCAATTATTATCTTAGCTAGATTTTGAAGCTTTGTTATCCAGTCTGGCAACTTCCTTAAGGGCCCCACTAAATAGAGACGCCTAAGAAATTCAGGGGGACAAGTCATGGACTCCAAATTAATGATGTCTTCTTCACTTGCCGAGAACACAGCGAGAGATTCAAGGCATTTAGTTTTCTCAATGCAGCCACACAGACTTCTTCCGTCTTCGCTTCTCAATTTAGTGATGCCTAATGTTCTCAACTGCGTCAATGACCCAAGCTCTTTACATATGTCGAACTCTGCATTGTTAGCTTCAATGTAATATAACTTTTGCAAAGATTTTAAGCTCCCAATTCCCTTTACTTTCATTCCTCTGAAAGAGTAATTCCCAAAAAGATGTCTCAACTTGAGAAGCTTATTGATCTCAAATGGAATTTCATAGATCAATGACCGCTTCAAATCTAAGGTCTCTAAGTTGACTAATTTTTCTACGGACATTGGGAGATATTTTACTCTTGTGCCACGCACGCTCAAATATCTCAAGTGAAACAAGTTCCCAATATCCTCAGGGAGATGATCTAGATGTGAAAAATCTTCAAAGTCAAGTTCTTTAAGAAGCTTGAAACTTGCAGCAAACTTACTCACAGTAGAATTTAGCATCTCATCTTGACTGGAAATAGAAAACCAACGAACGTGTGAAACATCAATGGTCGACGGAATCTTGTCGGAGCTGCCAATAATTGATAAACGTCGAGCGACTGTGTGAAAATTTGATAACTCATCTCCTGAAAAAACTTGACAGAAACTCAACTCTTCCATCTTTTTGAAGAGAACATCATGCAAAAGATCATGAACACGACAAGTTCTTGCTTGTCCTTCACCATTTACCTTTGAAATTTCAACCAAGCTCCTATCTACTAGCTCAGTTAAGCATCCCTTGGCAATATCTTCCAAAGTTTTACCTCGCTCAGATTTCACAAAACCTTCAGCTATCCACATTCGAATTAGCCTTCCACATCTAATTGAATAGCCCTTAGGAAACATTCCAAAGTACAAATAGCAACATTTGAGGTTGTAAGGCAAGTCGTTATAGCTGAGCGACAGTATTCTTTCCATGTCAGAATGGTTCAACATCTCTGAATTGAGGCTTTCGAGAAATTTTTGCCATTGATAGACAGTTTTTTCTTTAGTTGAGAGAAGACCAGCAACAACTACAGTTGCCAGAGGTAGTCCTTGGCACCGAGAAACAATTTTGGCCGACAGATTCTCTAATTCAGAGGGGCAGCAACCTCCATATTCAAATTGAAAACTCTTCTTGCAAAAGAGTTCCATGGCCTTATCAGGAGGCAAATATTTCATCCTGTGGATAACGACCCAAGATGAGGTTTTGCAATTATCAGCAACTGCAATATTTCGCGTTGTTATTAGTATCCTTCCACCACTTTCATTGTCAAGCAAAGCATGCTCTATGTCCCCCCAAAACTCATTGTTCCAGACATCGTCGAAAACAACAAGATATCTCTTCTTATGCAAGTATTCTCTCAAATGGGTTATCAGTGCCTCCTCCTTCATTGTCTCAATAGCGTTTGGAGTTATTAACTCTTGACCTCCTTCACCAAACTTCTCCATCAAGTTTATCAACAAGTCCTCAACCTTGTATGATTCCGACACAGCAATCCAAGCATGACAATCAAAGCGTCCTCTTATGCGATCGTAGACTTGTTTGGCAAGGGTAGTCTTGCCCAACCCTCCCATTCCAACCACAGCGGTCACAATTCTTTGGGGAGATGAGCTTTCCAGAACTTCAATCAATTCATCTCTAGGAGATTCAAGACCAATCACTTCAGTGTCCTTGAGAAAAAGAGAAGCCTTCCTGGGGTCATGCCGCTTTCTAGTAGTGCTTGTGGAGGTTTGTTGTAAAGAACGAAAGCCATACCTTTCACTTCTTTCTGTGATGCTTCGAATATTTGCTTTGATATCTCGTATCTCTATCGCGATCTGATGGCGGGGTTTAAGTTTTGCGACAAAGCAAGCAATTTTATTGAGGAAAGCAATGAATCGATGCCGATTGGGACGTTGTATTGACATGTAATGTATGTACTCATCAACCACATCTTCTATTTTGAATGCGGCTTCCGTTAGTTCTTTCACCCATGCTTTAACACCATCGTTAACGTCACCTTCGCTTTCTGCCTTCTTATCTGCATCCTTGAGGAAAGCCCGAATGCTCTCAAGCTCACGCTTGATGGCTGCAACTTCTCCATGAACACCTCTCAACAAGTTCACTTCTTCAGCCAACAGTGGAATTAGCTTGTCTATGAGATAGCAAACCGCTGTCTCCGCCATCAATTATAACTCTCGTTTCAGAATCACATCATCGGCATAACATTATGATCATCTGCATTGCACGCAAGTAGATATTTTGATTTTTTTATATATCACCTAACATGAGTTTACGAAAACGTTTATGCTTAATTTATATGCGTTTTCAGCTCATACACTTCGGTTTTTAAATTTATATGCTTAATTTATTTTGAGTCTTTTCTTTTCTTTTGAGCAGAGCAGGAAACTGTTTTTTCTTTTTTCTTTTTTTTTTTTCCCCTTACAAATAAAATTGTTGGACATTTGGAAAGTATAGTATCCTTACCTTTGGCACTCTGGTTAATTTGCCATGCCATCAGAGTCAAGTCCTTTCTTCTCTTGATCTTTTCACATGCCCAAAATCTGGAAAATCAAATTAGACAATACATACTGAGAACATTCTATAATTAAGGTTATTAAACACTTATAATAATAATAATAATAACCAAAAACAAAAAACACTGAAGAGAGAGAGAGAGCATACGATACAGTGGTAATATTTGTGCCGAAGCACACACCTCCAGCTGGAGTCATTCCCAATCCATAGTTCGTTTAGATCTGCATATTTGACCAATTAGATGAGAAGGAAAAATATTAAAATAAAAAAATGTTAGTCCAGTGGTTGATTAGATTCAGCAACTCTCTTATATGTACCGTTTGAATCAAAGTTTGGATCCAAAATTTTCGATTCAACTAGAATCCAAATCTAAATTTCCACTTTTTATAGATTCGTACCTTTGCTTATTTTTCCTCGCTCCTAAACACAAATTCAATTTAGATTCACAATCCAAATCAAAAATTTTCAGCTCAAATGTATGATCCAAACGGGAACATGGTAAATGGAAACGTGAAAAGTAAATAGAGAAAAAAACAGAGTTTCTGATTCAATCCAAAAAAAAAATTAATAATAATAATTCTGAACTAAAAAAAAAAAACTTGATTACCTTCTCTATAATCTTGAAAACTAGAGTAGTTCAGAAGCTGGAACGACACCAAAGGTTAAGGGAAACGAGAATAAAGTAGAAGTGATCAACTGTTAAGCAGAGAACTAATGAGAGAATTGTTGGCACTCTAAAAATCTCATTTCCAATATCTTGCTATTTCAAAAAAAAAAATGAAGAAAAAAAAATTCATAAGATATGTTTTCATTAACAGAATTCTTCGTCAACGAGTGGTTGGAAAAATAAATAATAAAAAAGCCAGCGAATATGACCAAGTTTACAACTTTGGATTCCTCTGACAGCGAAGACAAAACAAATAAAACAAAAATAAAATAAAAATCGAAAAGCTCAATTATTGAAGGAGCATGACTGGTTTTTGTTAGCAACCGATGGTGGTGGCTTGGTGGGAATTAAGGTATTTTTAGAGCCTAATAAGTGTTAGGTTTGAATTATAACGCACGTAAAGTTTAACTTTTGACAAGAAATTATCAGGTATTATCTGCTCTTAAAGGATCGGATTTGTTAGTAAAAACCTAAAATCAGGTTATTTGTCATCCTATTGTTGTGATCACTAAATTCACTTAACAAACACTGAGACAAAAACGTAAGGATATCATCGATCTCTTTTTCTTCATCTAAAAATGACTGCATTCTATTTTAAAATTTCTTCTTTTTTTTATTCGTTTCTCGTTTAATGGTTTGAAATATGACAAAATGTTGGTAATTCTTAGATATAAATGTTATAGTATGCTTGCCACATTGCTGATCTAGTTGTGTGGCATAGTCACAATTATATTTTAATTGACATATAAAAAAATTGTTAAAAAGACATACAAAGAACATGAATAGCCTCTGACATACAAAGACATATATAAGAAAATCATCGATCTCTTTTTCTTTAACTAAAAACGGCTGCATTTTATTTTTAAATTTCTTTTTTTTTATTCGTTTCTCGTTTAATGGTTTGAAATATGACAAAAGGCTGGTAATTCTTAGATATAAATGTTATAGTATGCTAGCCACATTGCTGATCTAGTTGTGTGGCGTAGTCACGATTATTTTTAATTAATATATAATAAAATTGTTAAAAAGACATACAAAGAACATGAATAGTCTCTGGCTATATGGGGTTCATCTAGTTTTTTTTTAGTTGCTTGTGATAGGGTTGTTTTATATTTCCCTTTTCTCATTAAAATTTTTGTTTGTTTCCTTTTTTTTTTTTCCTGTTAATAAAACAATAGGGTAGATAAATGGAAAGGTATGAAAGAGATGTCAATATAATTGAGATATCTAGGTATGCCTTCTAATAGCTATTACCATCATTTACACACAGAAAAATAAATAAATAAATGAGTACATGAGGAGTAGAACACAACATATATGACTTTACTTTTGAACAAATCTCTTGCCTATATTCAAAAGAGCCAATGGTCAGGCATTCCTTGCTTGCCGTGACCATGTTATAGCTGCATGGTGACCACGTTATCATTACGTAGATTTTTTTTCTTTTACTTTTGTTTTATTTATCCATTCCGCATATGCGTGACATACAACTAGTTTAACTTAAAAAATTAAAAACAAAAAAATTGAATAATGAATTATATCAACTTTTTGTCCCCTCAATTTGACAATGAATTTGATAAAATATCCCTTAAATATTTATATTTGATTAATTAGACAATGAATTTAATAAAGTACATGCCTAGTGTTCTTTTTAAATTGATGACTATCTTTAAAATTAAAAAGTAAAAAAATAAATTGAAGGCTCAATCATTATAACAAGTAGATAATAAGTGGGTTGAAGGCATAAAAACGCGTGTATAAAACAATAATAATAATAATAGTAATCTCAAACCGTTGTGAAATATGGTTAAAAAATGTGGGTGATCTCGGTAGAATTATGTTTTCAGAAATGACTTCTTTAGATTTTTGTCACGAGTATGTTAGTTTCAATTTTTTTTTTTTTTTTTTGCCTCCAATTAGATAAATATAAAGGATAAAAATCCAAATAAAAAGCTTAAAACAAAAACATGTCCATTTAAATAAGGGATGGTAATTTTCCCATCAAGCCGTTAATCTACGAGGACTCGCCTTAAAGGGGAGAACCGATCTAAATGGGTTTGAGTTATAAACGGTTACGGGACGGGGATGAGTTTAAGGGTCCTGATCCTATTCACTGTTTAGTTATATATAACTTTTTATTAAATATATTATACATAATGTTTTATAATATTTATAATTTAAACATTAAACTATAACATATTTAATAAATGAAAAATTGAATATTATAGTTTTACTTTATTTTAACTTAAAGTCTCATATATGTGCATTTTAATTTTTAATTTTAATTTTTAATTTTAATTTTTTATTTTTGTACGATGAAAAGATATTAATGGGTAAACGGTGTACTCCCAACTAACCCCAACCTGGGACGGGGGAAACCCACCCAATTCCCATTATTTTAAACAGATAATGGGTATGGAAAGTGTTTTTGTCCGTGGAGCAGTTGGCTAGAAGACTGGTGCACGCTTCTCGAATCCAACGCGTTGTCATCTCTAATTTTGGGGTTGTTACACAATTTTCTCAAAATGTCAAAAATTTAATTAAAAAATATACTTTTTCCTTCTCATTATTTTACTAACTAATTTAAAATATTCTCTCATCTTTCAATAATTTCGACCGCTCTCTTATTTTCTTTCGGATTATCTCTCTTTCGTCCACCCCCCTCTAAAGTTTCAAGCTTAAAGTTTTCAAATTTCAACTCTCTCTCTCTCTAAATCCACACTTTCTCCTCCTCCTCAATTCCTTAATCTCTTTCTTCTATATATAATGTCTCATTTCCTCCCTCCTTACTCAATCCCTGCTGCTATCACTACTTTAGACTCTATCGATCATCGCCACCACCAACATGAAGCCACCGAAATCCAATCGTACTTTTAGGATCTTTTATTGTTTTACTTCAGTTGCAGGGCAGCCTAGTAATACCATACAATTCCCCGGGGGTGTATTTGTCCTTTTCCAATTGAGCAGTCAATATTAAAAAAAAAAATTTTTTTGAAGTAAAATACGAAAAGAAGAGAGAAAAAGAGAAATTAGAAGACGTTGGATACCTCTTTTTAAAAATGACCATTTTTATGAAACATTGACTTATAATCATCAAAATAGTTAGGATGATGTATCAATTATTAAATCGGCCAATCAATGATGGATTATTAGGTTAAAATGACTGATCGGTATTCATTGATGGCGTTAGTTAAATACTGATTTGATATAGATAATTAATGATAGACTATTAAAGATCAATCACTTATGATCAATTATTTTTAACAAAACAATATTTTTCTATTTTAACAATACGTGTATATTTATTGAACAATAACACTAAAAAAAAAAAGTAATTTTCTCACATATACCAGAGAGAGAGAGAGTATTTACACAATATATATATATAATATATGTTCTCATCGTAAGCTAGAGGTCATTATCATAAAATAAATAAATAAGTATATAACATGGTTTACAATTGAGGAAGTTTGTCATATATTTTAAAGCTTGGGAAGAATTGACAATTAGACTAAAAATTCAAGACATTAATTATAAATATAGGACAAATCCAGGACACATAAGTGTAAAAATATCTGAGTGGAAAATTGTTGGGAGAATGTCATGTACATGGCAATGAAAAGAAGCCACTTGTGGTTATTATTATTTATTTATTTATTTGTTTATTTTGGTAACCACACAATCAAATAGACACACATATCTTATGAGAGAGATCGACTATAAGGATCTTCGTGAAAAAGAATTTAGTGAACCCACAAGTGGACCTCACTAAATTATAATTTTCAGGTTGACTGAAAGAGAACTCGTAATATTTATAAGTCACTTAACTTCCTTACTTCTCGTCGATGCAGAACTCACAATCTCTATTAAAATTTCTATATGGGCATTCCACACCAATTAAAAAAAAATTGCTAGATATAACAGTATAATTCCCCTCTACTAGACAGGCCAGCCTTAAAATCAACTGTACTTATTTATTAATTGCCCATTTAAATGGATCTTGCCGTAAGGATAGAGTTCAGTTTGCATTCACATATTTATCGGTTTCGGCAGCCCGTATTTGAAACTTTTTTTTTTTTTTTTTAGCTGAAGCCCATATTTGAAGCTTTAAATCTTATAGATTGTTCGCTCGTGATATGTCAAAGATCTCAAAAGTCGATTATTGAAGATTCCCTACCATACATGAAAATAATGTGTCACAGTTTAAATAAGCAATGTGTATAGCATATTTCATTCTAATAATAATAATAAAGAAAATTAGTTTAGGTGACATATTTTAATCAACCAATAAAATAAATAACTATTTTCTTTTATTTAGTGAAATAGACGTTTGTCATTTTTTAAATTTTCATCAATCAATAATTGATCATGTTCAATCAGTGATTAACTTGAAATTTAATAATTTATGGTATGATCATATTAACAAATAAACAATGAATGATTGACTATTTAAAAAAATTGATTAATCATATTAAAATATAAGGCCTTTTAATTATTTGATAAAAACTACGGCTATATATAAATCTCTAATAATAATAATAATAATAATAATAATAATATAAAAGATATGTGGCAGTGAGAATACTTTGGTACTTCAACCAAAGGTTGAGCCTAATCCAATGGCAAAAAAAATTTCTTTTTCTACTTTAATTTCAAGGTAATGGTTTAGATTTACTCCATATGGATTGGTACTTCTCTTACACCTCATTCTACACCTCCATATGTCTTTTTTTTTTTTTTTTTTTTTTTTTCAATCTAAGATTTGTTTGGCCAAAGTTGATCTTGGAAAAGCTACCAACCCAGGCGATGAGATGACTTTGGTAGAACCTTTTTGTACATAATTAGAAACATTTGACCACCGATCTTTTTTCCTTTTTTCTTTTTTCTTTTTTCTTTTTTTCCCCTCTTGTGCGCTGGCGATTAAAAAAAAAGCCAATATCTTTGAATGATGTGAATAAACAACAGTGATATTTAATATTACTCATTTATAAAGAGTAAATCTTATAATATGAGGCCCATCAATAAAACCTACTTTTTTATTAGTATGATGTTAAACATCACTGATGTTATAAAGTATTTTGGTTGCTATTTGAATATAGACAACAAGCTCTAGACGGAATACTAGAAGCACATAAATAATAGAATTTAATGATTCAGTATATTCCATTTTTTATGTTCTAAACATTAATTATTTCTATAACTTATATAGAAGAGTGAATATTTTGTGATATTCAACCTACAACCAACTATTGTGTTAGGTATAGGAATTCATGAAATTTAACAATTATAGTCATCTGATCCTTTGAAAAATAAAATTTATTTGGATTTTTAAAAATGTTGCTTTTCCTGTGTTTTATTAATAAACAGTGCCTATTTTTATTAATTTATAGCATAGAGAAAATTCATACTTTACTTTCTTATGTAGGGGTAAAACTTTATTAATGTAAAACTAGCTATGCAAAATATGTTATAAAAGTTCAAAATGTAATTATATAAAGACAACCATCCTATTGACTTCATGAGTTTTTTTTTTTTTTTCGGTAGTATAAAATATTCGTTTAAAAATTTAACAAACTAAAGCATAACAGTGCCAAGTAACAATAATAACAGCAACAGTACCCACACTATAATGTTAAGGGAATATAAGGCCGTGCAATGAATCAATTAGCTAATACGTAAAATTAAGTTATTTAAATGACAAATGAAAGTAAATATATTTTGACAAGTAATTAAAAATAAGTTTTTCCTCTTTAACCAAAAAAAAAAAAAAAGGTCCTATGGACGTATGGTATGATGTCACTTTTATTTAGTTAATAATCTCAACACTTTTAATTACTATCAATAAGTATTTAGTTACGTACATAGTTAAAAACGCATTTTATGTCCTATATTAATTTTATATGTACAAGTTACACATTAAATACCATCAGGAAAAAAACAAAAAAAAAACAGTTATCAGTGGATAGTTTTGTTATATATTTTAATAATAAAAATTAAAAAATATCAATAATATTAAATATTACAACTAATTAATAAAAAGGGGTCATACATGATCCATCATCTGTTAGTTTGATGCTCCTAATTTTATTTAAAATTTTAAATTCAGAAATAAATTATCAAAAAGTAAAAATTAAATTATAAATTAATAATGTGTGGTAAACAAAAAAAGAAGCCAACTTTAGAATAAACAAGCCAAGAGAGAAGAAGAAAGAGAGAGAGAAAAATTCGAAAATGAGAGAATAAGGCAAGAGGGTGAGAGGCGGCGACCAAGGCAAAGGGAGAGGCCAATTTTTAGGGTTTCAGGGGCAAAAGCGGAAAAACACTATGCTGCAGACACATTCAGAAGGGTAGAAAAGTCATTTTACTGCACATTACTGTTGAGTACTGTAGCAGTAACGGGAAAAGCAAAAAAAAAGGGAAAAAGCACTGTTTTTTACTGTTCAAAAAACAGTAAAAATCACCTCTCCTTTAGTATATGTATATAATAATTGTTCCTGTAATTAACTAATTATTCGTACACTTTTATGACTGGACTGAGATTATCATTTTTAACTATTATTAAACCGGTGCTCACATACACATAATTTGTGGGAAATAGAATAACAAAGAATATCAGTTGGTTGGAACTCTGATTTGACAATTCTACTATAAAAAAACTCTGACAACAGTAATATTGTACTCTTCATAGATGCATAATTTAACATATTTTCTAACAACATGTTAATAAATAAAATCACAAATCTGCAGGTTCAACCTATAAAAATCGCGAAGCCAAATCTCGTAAATGTAGATTGAAAGTCCAAATCCGCTCCTTGAGAACACAGATCAAATCCCAAATTCAAGGAATCAAACAATCAAAAACTCAAGTCAACCACTACCAGTTATGAACGACTACAGCCAAACAACAGCGTACACGTCAACCGATAGATTAACAACGATGACTATAAAACAAACACCGAATTTGACAATGATGACGGAGATTAGGATGATGCCAGAAAACAATAGAGATCAGGCCAACTTTTGGCTATTTGACAAACTTTGCACAAATTGGATGCAAATTTGGGTCGATATTAATTGAAAAAAGTTTTACCGTTATCAATTAATGATTCAATGTGTAAGTCATAAGTTAATCATCATTAGGGGGAAAAAAAAAAGAAGTTCATTATTGGTAGTGGATGTTTGTTATATATTTTTAAGTTGGTGAAAGTTTATCAAAATTAAAAATTTAAAATTTGAATTGCAAATGTGAGATAAGTTTAGAAAACATCAAAGTTAAAAAAAACCTTTCGAGTAGAAAATTATTGCGCGACTTTTCAAGTTGTCGTGGACGTGAGAAGGAAAAGAAGCAAACTTTTGGCTATTTAACAAATTTCTCCCAAATTGGATGCAAATTTAGGTTAGTATTGATTACAACCTAAATAAAATCATTTTATTGATTAGGGGTATTTTTTTCTACACTTTAAAGTACAATCGACAAATAATCAAAATTAATAAGCATCTTCAATAATATGAGAAATAATTACACCAAAATATCATTTTTAGAGTCTCATTTTCAAATATGTTTATTTATAACAGTATTATCTATATGTTTATTTTTTAAGAAATAAATATCTCTGATACCTATTTTATCATTTTACTATAATTAACATAATTTTATTTTTATATAAACTCTTTTTTTAATTTAATGATGAATACTTTTTATTCATAAATGTGAATTACCTTTAATAAACCAAAAATAGACATAAACATCAAAGTAATTATAATAAATTTCAAATAATTTCGTTAAAAATGATGGTTCAAACCAAATAATAAATACAATACAAAATATTTAGGAGAAAATTGATCAAATTAAAATGTCTACACTTTTCATATAAAAAAACCAATGAATTCTTTATGAAAAAAATATATTTATTAAAAAAATTAACTACAAATCAAATGGTTGTCATTTACACATCTACCAAACAAATATAAGAATAACACAATTAATGGTATCAAATTCTGTATGGAAAAACATTATTACTTATATAAATTAATAGAAATTAATTCGAACCTATCTTTATACTAAAAACTGATTCATTACATAAAAGATTGTTTTAAGATGTTTATTTTTCTTTATTTAGTTAATTCTTATTAATATAAAATTTGATTTTGAGAAGACATTTCCTTTTTGGTTCATCATGAATATTGCACCTTCTTTATAATAAATCAAAATATGTTTTCAAAATTTCCTTTTATACCAATTTGTTTAGCAATTTCATTGAATCAAGTTTAACTCTCTTTTGGTCTTAGATTCCCCTCTTTTTTAATTTATTTTTATTTTTGTTTCCTTTCTTGTCAGTTCTTTGTTTGTTAATTTTCCGTTCTTTATGAAGGGTAATATTGTCTTAAAATTACTCTTTTAGACTTTCATGTAAATAAAAAGAAAAATGAACATATTTCAAATCAACATCTCCAATTTAGACGTCTATATAAATAATCCCTATTAAACAGATTTGTTTTTTTTTTTTTTTTTTTTTTGTATTTGCTTTAACTATTTTATTTCTTATTAAATTAATTTCTCCGTATGTAGCTCAGTTTGCCCTCGTATCTCATGGGATAAATTTCTCTCTTCCCCTTTTAAGGAGAGTGATTCATCTATTTATTAATAAAGAAGGGTATATTTACAATTGCACGTCAATATCTCCACCTCATGTTATCAATGAATGTTACTACATTTTTCATTAAAAATTTAACTAAGAAATGAAATTTTTAGATCATTTAAAAATTCAAAGAGAGAGAATGTTACCAAATAAAAATTCACAGGATATTTTGTATAAAACATAAGGTTCAAAGAAAAGGTAAATTTTCTTATGTCTAATGACGTGTTAATATATAATATATTATGTCCAAGATCTTCAACTTATCTTGAAAGATAAGTCAAAAGATCTCAAAAATTCAATTATTATATATACCCTACCAAACGTGTATTTTATTGGTATCTTGGTAGGGCATTCAACTCATAAATATAATGTCACGTTATCATGACAAGACATTTAACAGCAAGAGATAAAATAAAGATAATAATAATTATAAAACAGCAAAAGATCATGTCATCTTGATAAGCAATAAATGCTCGTGCATTGAATCAATTAAAACACAAATATAACTGTTCTTAAAGAATAAGCAAAAGATAATAAAAGTAAAAATATTGTAAAAGTAAATAATAATAAATTAGCCTCTTTAACCAACAAAAAAAGAAAAAAGTCTACATACTATATCTTGTCATTTTTTTTAAAGAAAAATTTCATTAAAATCATTAAGGAGATACAAATATCAAATATAAAAAATCTCGTATTATATTAAGACAAAACTCTTCAATAAGAACAGATCCACCAATAAAATCCGATCACGTTAAAAAAAAAAAGACTATGCTTGGGGCCCGATAATGAGAATATACCTTATCATATTGAAATCTGGCACATATAAGACTCTTTTTGACAAAACCTTGATAATCAATAGATTTTCCTAATTAATCGAGGGCCAAGACTCAATAGAATTAGGATCACTACTATCTCTACATAAAAGTAACTCTAGTGGGATCAAAACTTCGTAAAAACTCAAATCTGACGAATAAACAATCAATTCAGAAAGTAGAGAAACCATCTCTGTTACATATAAATAACAAAAAATAAAATAAAATGCCCAAAGAAACAACTGCAAAGACAACGTCATTATTACATATAAAGTTACATACTAAAAAAAAAAGATCACACAGAAAGAGTTTTTGACGATAAAACAAAACATATTGTCGGAAGAAATTGGGTTGTCGAAACCGAGCTACTACAGGACTTTTTCGGTGCATGACAATCACGTACTACCACCAACTATCTCATTCATATCTTTTTCCTTTGCATAATATCTATTATCCAGCCACGGGCTTGCCATTGCTAAAACCATCACCATATGTTCTCACATTCATCTGTAGGACTGAGAAATCAAAGACAGACCAAAAGCCGCCATCAGAATCCTACATCAAGAGAGAAAAACGATTGGGAAATCCTAGCCCTCACGTATTAGAGAGAGAAAAAGAAAGTGAGAGAAAGAAAGGGAAAGTATATCTTGCCACTTTTAATATAAGTCATTACGATCTCACCTGTTTTACATGTTTTCACGTATTTTTGTTAAAACGTTTATAGCTATCAATGATTATAACCAAGAATACCCATTCTATGATGATATATACGTGTATATATATATATATATATATATTTAAATGTAGATATATATATTTATCTAAAATAGCATTATTTCATTTAACTTAAACAAAAATTAAACTAAGTTTAAAAAATAGAAAAATCAGTATACAAATAAATCATTACATAATCACTTAAACCATTGATTAAATATTGACTTGAGAAATATTAATTTTTTGTAAAATTATAATATTAATTCAAATTTTTGAATCAAATTTAAACTAAAATAATCATCTTGCAGATAGATAATTAGGGGGGGATGAATTTAAATCGGATTGAAAATGAATAGAATAATTTATTTGATTAAAAAATTATGTTAATTAGAGTTGTTGTAGGCATAATTAAGCATAATTTCATGTCCGACTCTATCATAAGATATTGAGTTTCAATGACCAATTAAAAAATTGATATTTCTTAATTAAATAGGAAACTTTATGTCCAAATGTTGAATAAATAATTGTTCCCATTAATTAGTTATTATTACACTTACGTGGTTGGAAAGAGACTACCGATTTTGAAGAATCATTGAACATTTGTCCACACACGTCGTTCTTGGAAAAAGAACAGCGAAAAACACTAGTTGCTTAAAACTATTACTCGGTGATTCTCTTAAACAAAATTATATTAGAAAAGTTGTTTTCTTCTTTCAAGATATATTTCTAAATAAATTAATTTATTGTTCATAGCAAGAGTTAATATCTCATGATTTTTGCTTTCTTTTTTTTTTTTATGAATAATATCTCGTGATTTATAAATTTTGTGAAATTATTTTCCAGGATCCAATTTCAAGCAAGATAGTAGGGAAGAATCCGAACCACCAGATGCCGGACCCACCTAATATGGCACACCTGAAACTTGAAATGAAGGCTACAAAACACAATAGTCGCAGGATCCAAAATCGCAATCCGAGATGACAAATGAAACCACAAATTTGCAGGTTTATTTCATTCTGGCTGCTGTCACCAAATCTGTTGCTCATATTAAGCTCAGCCTTAACATATGGAAATCACTAAACTAAATATCAAAAAATGTAGATTCAAAATCAAAATGCATTTCTTGAGAACAGTTTAGGGTTGGTTTTTTTAGCTTCTCAAATTAAGAGAACCTAAGGCATTGATTTTCATCTTCCTCCAATTTTTTGCTTCTCTCTCATAGAAAGTTTTTCTCAGGCTTTCAGTAAAATAAAAAAATAAAAATAAAATTGTATTATAATTAAGTAGTTATTATTTCATGACACATTTTTTTCGCTGGAATCTCAAGAACTACACATGGGCTCCGTCTGGATAATAGGTTCATACTGGACTTTTGGTGGCTTTTTTTTTTTTTTTTTTTTTAATTAGAAACAAGTGAATATTATTGGAAAATTTATCGTTGTTTTAAATGAGAATCGAAAATAAATTATGATGATTGAATAGTATAAAAATGTTTGGATTAAATAATCATCTCATTTGAATTTAAAATAAGAAAATTATTAACTTTTAAAGTTTGAATACGATGAAAACGGAGAAGAGGGAGAAAGAAATGTGGAATTGTAGTTGAGTTGTGTACCTAAATGAGATTCGGAAATAAATATCTCGAGGTGAAGTTTTGTCTAGTCGTACTGATACGTTTGGGCGATAAACATATCCTTACACTTCTTTTTTAAATTCTTTTTCCATACATTGCGTTAGAGAGATGACTGCATCAGTATCCAATTGGCAAACCCACCACAGATTTTCTGTGAAATATCAACTTGTTTATTTTATTTTATTTTATTTTTTAATATTTTGGCCGAAATTTTGACACATCAACTTTAGTACTAAAGAAAGAGAGAAAAAGGCATTAAGAGACCAGTGGTAGTAGAAACCACAAGTAACTAACTATATATATATATATATTTAAATGTCTCACCTATGAGCTCCATATGAGCCACTCTCTAAAAGTAAAAAATCTGAAATTATTATTGTTTTGCAGGGGAAAAAAAAAACTGAAAAACAATGTTTATTTCGAATGAACAACATGACATTTTATAGTTGAATATATTTTATACGTGAGAATTTGACAGGACTATGTGCAAAGCTGTAGGAAAAGGATTTGGATGTGGCTTTCCACCGTGGAGATTAAAAAGATTGCAAAAAAAAGGGAAGACAGTGCTTGGCCAGATCTTGTCCGTAAAAAATGATTATGTTTGACTTTTAAATTTTAGTACTCTTATAATTGTACCTTTCTAAACTTTTAAAAATAATATTCATACCCCTCACATTATTAAAATATAAAAATATCTCAATTCTAAATTATTAATAAAAATATCGTTCATTATTAAAAATAAAAATTTAAGAGCAAATTGCTAAAGAATGACAAACTTTAGGAGGCAATAGTGTTGTATATCCCTGTGGGCACAAACAATGAAAATAAGGAGCAAATTCAATCAGTTCATATTCCTGTATTTGATTATAATCCATTTCCCACTTCTTCCATGAATGAAACATGAAGTATTTTTTACATTTTGTTTACTAGTAGAAAATTTTAAAACCATGTAAACTTCTTGCTCCAAGTCTCCATTCAAAAAAGCATTCTTTACATCTAATTGATGAAGCGGCCAACCAAGATTAATATCAATTGATGGTAGCACTCTGACAGTATTCAATTTAGCAACTGGAGTAAAGGTCTCGAGGTAGTCGATTCCAATTCCATAGATCTGAGTGAAGCCTTTGGCTACTAAACGAGCCTTGTACTTCTCAAGGGTTCCATCCGAATTATACTTAACCGTGAAAACCCATTTGCAATCCATCGTTTTCTTTCCTCGTGGCAGATCCACTACTTCCCATGTTTGAATTTTCTCAAGAGCCCTCATCTCTTCATCAACAGCATTCTTCCACTCTGGAACCTGCAAAGCCTCTTATACATCTCTTGGGAGAGTTGTGAAGTGAAAGCAAAGAAAGCATGGGATAATTTATCATAGGAAACAAAGTGAGACATGGGATGTTTAGTGCAAGACCGCACACCCTTTCAAGAAGCAATGGGAATATCAAGATCATCAAAAGACTCAATCGAGGAATTTTTTCCTAGGAGTTTAGATACTTCATATTCTTTCCCCGGTTCAGATTCATGGCTTTGAAGAGAGGTGGAGACTTTATCTTTAGAACAGTAATTCCTCCTGTAGTAGGTTTGCAACTTAGTACACGTTATGTTCTCGTCTCTTTCTTCTGTTGGATTATTTTTTTCGATTATTTGTATGAAAATGCAAATATAAACAAATATAAATTTGTAAACAAAAGTATAATTTTTTTTTTATCAATCGGTGAGTAAAGTTAGACACTTTATTCTTGTTTACTCTCAAATTAGTGGGAAACTTATCTGAAACATTTGTAGAAAACATCCCATTTGCGACGAACATTGTCTTCCCCCACTTTCAAAATCTATCTCTTATGATGGAAGTTGCTCCAATTACTTCGAACAGCGATTAATTTTTTATTCCTGTTCTGCAAAGGAAAAGAGATTAAAACAGAAAAAAAAAAAATTTTGAAAAGTCAATATTGAAGGAGTTTGGTGGCTTGTTTTCTTTTTCCTTTGCAAATTTCGGAAATTAATGTTGTAGAACTCGAGCTATGCTAGCCACAACAAACAGTTGTCCTAAAGTTCGTAACATGACATGTGTTCACCAATGATAAAAGCTTCATCATCGATAGAAATATTAGTACACTTATGAAAATTTTGAAGAAAATATCCACATCTGTTGAGATCTTCAAAATATTATGAAAATTAGGGAAACTTGTTTTATAGCATATTTCTAATATTTTTGAATAATATAATATCATCAAGATATACAAATTATAATAAGTTTTATATGATAAACTTCATATATACTATGCATCTCAACTCAATACCAATAAAAAGGACATATTGATTAAGAAATATTGATGCCTTGACTACTTATTTAATTTGTGCTAAATACTTTGTGAACATGTCACATATAGATTTACTGATCCTCTTTCTATATATTTTTTTTAATGCAGAGATGGGACAACTGATATCACGATAAGATTAAATATCTCAACTAGATTGACACTCAAAACCTTAACCAGTCTTAGACCAAGTCTCTAACTCAAATTATTAAAATAAAATAAAATTACAATAGTTTAAAGGAAAGATCAAAACAAGATATTATAATCCATAAGGGAAATTCCAACTAAACTAAAAACCAAATAAGTAGCAAAAACTGACATCAGAAAATTCAGCCAAAACTATGCCTTTGAAAATCAGTTCTTATAATAGAACTCATTAAAAATCTTATTAGTGAAATCCAGAGGAAAAAACCTAACAAGATAAAAAGAATGTACACGCTAGTTAAGCATATAAAGGAAAATTTTCTAAAGAAATACCTAGTAAAAAAAAAAAAAAAGAGTGTCTACACTATTTGATCTCTTCCTATTAGGTTTCCATGAATAGGAAACTCTCTGACATCTCCTAATTATTTGCCTGCATGTTATTTTTATTTGTTTCTTTTACTTTTTTATAGCAAATCTTAGATTACTTTTGAAAACGTAGGTCACTATAAGACAATTATTTATGTTAGAATACATTGATATTTAAAAATAATAATAATGACACAAGTATCAAAAATTTTCGAAGTTTTCATATCATCGATCGAAATCTTCCCAAAATATCCTAAAATTTTGCACAAATTATATTACGTCTTTATCAAAAACAATATTTGAACGAATATGCATTGATAATTATCAATAGTCCGATATTTGAACAGAAAAGATGTTAAACTCAAAATCATCCGAATTTTTGGTGCTATTTTATTATATGTTATGGACTGACTTTCACAAATTGAAGTTGAAAGATTGAACACGAAAAATCAAATAATATAGAAAATATCGGGAATTTTTGTTGCTTGTTTTTTATCTCTAGCTTTATAAATTATTTTAAGGTTAATTTAATAAGACTTAGTTTCAAGGCTAATTTTTAAAATATTTTGATCAATTAACCTTTAGATTGTACGAAACATTACAGAATGTAATCTTTAAATCGACGAGTAATATTAAAATTTTCACAAAGATCCATGCTAAACTATTTCCAAAGCAAAGTAGTTATGTCATCGAGATCCACCGAATTATATCAAGTTCTACTTTGATCACAGTCGCTGGAAAAGCTTATTTATGTGGACTAGATAACCAAGGATGAGATCAACCCTGAAGTGGTTTCAACTCATAAGTAACATAAAATTTTCCACAACCTGAGATAGATATCGTCGGCTGATAAGTCTTTGCTAGCTGATCGTCTTCTTCACTACTTCATCAAGTGCTAACAGGCACTGCGAAAACCGTCAAATCATCAAAAACATTTCAACCATAGAGTTTTCTGAAGAGTGTCTAGGATTTTAACATATTCAATGAGCAAGAAAATCAACTTCATTTCCCAAAATTAATATTGGAATTAAGACCGAATCCAAGAATAATTCTAAATTATACTTTTGGAAAACTGGCAAACATTTTGTTTGATGGCAACGGGCTAGGATTTTAACTAACAAACCCCACTTCAAATCCCAAGCTATCTCTGTTTTTAATGATATATGATAATAATAATAGATATGGCTTCTAAAGCCAAATCTCTAAATAGTTACACTAAACTAATCCCACAACGCTTCTAAATCAATACTGAAAAACCGGCTAACATTATTCTTCCTTCGGATCTTACATTCTGCGAATAATTTCCTTTTTCTTTTTCTTTTTCTTTTTCTCCGTTTTTTTTTCAGAGACTGGGATAGAGGATCTCTATCAACATGTTGATATTATAGTTGCACAAAAACGGGTAGAAGTTGTTTAAAATATTTCGTGAAAGACGTTCACAATAATTTATCCATGAAATACAATTGATAAGGAACTATTTTCGTGAATCTTCTTGTCCTGTCTAATCGATTAGAATAGAAGTCTAGTAACGATCATTATAACGAGTATAAAAGTCTAGTAACTCTCTGGGGGTACATAGAGTGAACTAAAAGGGAGATTCCGCGACTAGAACCCCCTTTAACAGCCGATCGGTAACGTTTCATCGAGCTTCAAGAGCGCTTTCATATTTATTATTTGGGGCATAACGAGATAAGCAACTTAGCGGAATTCACCGGCAGATTAGAAAGGGCCGTTCCTATAGAAAGGAATATTGAAGCAGCTTTGGAAGCGCTGGGACTAGACGCTGTTGGCAGTAACCGCTGCTACAGTTGGAGTTGCCGGTTCCTTGGGGGTGTAATGCCAAAAGCTCAAGAGATTTATTGGACTCAGTACAAAGTGGATATCGTGACTAAATTGACCTTATCTTATGGATGGTATCATTCGACATCGTGATGGAGGACATAGCTTACGATCATCGGCTTTGATCCCTTTCTGTGTCTTTCATCTCCCCTGAACAGAATAAGTAAGGCCCCGTTCTTTCTAATTGAAAAAAGAAAATAGGGGCGAAGTGCCCAAGTGGCGACGGCCTATGCTAAAGTAAGCAAGAACTCTCCTTATTTTGTATGGTTACATACCTCCTGCATGTACTTCTTCATTTCCCTCCCCACCTACTTCCTGGTGGCTACCATCTCCCATCTAGCTCTAGAAGAGAAGAGAAGGGGGGGGGGGGGGGGGGGGGGTGGTTGTTAATACCGGGGACTATCATACAAGGGTCCCACAGGACTGACCTCTCTGCCACCAGCACAAGTCAATAAGAGAAGATCACGTCTCCAAAGGTGGCGGTATCACCGTCTACAGGTCGAGTCACGAGATCTAAAGTGCAAATACGATTATAGTCCAACTCCCACTACTGCCATGAATGATGTATATATGTACACACACACACGCAAACATACAAACACAGACACACATATATATAGCTGTAACAGTTATGTGTACAATAACATCCAAGGAACACAGATATATTAAAAGAAATCCAAACAATAGATATATAACACTCGGCACCCTAGGTTAGTTGTAGTATTCGACCACGGCGATAAAAGTTGCATTCAAACAGGAAACATTGAAAAAAAAAGAAGTCTAGATATTATTTTTGGATCCCAACCACATTAATATCTAACAAGAAAAGCAATCAGTACAAACACCAACAATATATATTATCAAAATAAAACATGATTAAATTATGTTCTACTAGTTCCTAGAAGAAAACATACCTCGTCCAGTAAAACCCGGTAGGAAATTAAACTTCGACAAGAAATGAAAAATGCATGATCCAAAGCTTAAAGTGACAAAAAAACAATTAAAAGCAACAAGTACTTGTAATCTCCAGAACTTATGTTTATTTAGTAATTTTGGGTAACTAGAAATTTGAATCTTCTGTTATGCTTGAGCACATCCCTTCCATGTAGTTTGCAGAAAAGCCTGAGAACAAAATGTATGAGAGGAAAAATTAGAGAAAAACACAAAAAACAAACCCAAAAAAAAAAAAAAAAAAAAGTCATCAAAAAATCTTCCATTTTTAATTTGTGATATTCTGCATGAATAAAACATCAGTAGGAGAGGATAAGAATAAGGACATGTTTACTTTTCAGGAATAGGGAATCGGAATAGGGAATGAGAATCAATCCTATGTTTACTTTCTTATTTTTATGTTGGAATGGGAGTGAAAGTGTGTGGGGCCCACATTAATTTGGGATTGAATAAGGGGATTGGCAATCCCAAGCCCCCCCACCGGATTAGCACTCCCACTCCTAATATTAAAATTAAATTACTATTTTACCCCCTATTTTAACTTACTTATTTGAGGATTGAAAAGGAAAAGTAAAAGATTGAAATAACCTTATTTTTTCACGCTTATTCACTTTTCCTTCCACTGTGTTCTTAGAACTCCCTCCTCAAGTAGCAACCAAGGGCACCGTTTTGTCTCCAAGGTATTACTTTACAGAATCTTCCATGTATTCTTTTTTTTTTTTGAAACCTGATTCTGTGGTTTCATTCATATCCATGTATTCTTTTTTTTTTTTTTTTGAAACTTGAATCTGTGGTGTAATTCATATCCGTGTGTTCTAAAATACTGGATTCGTAGTCTTATTCTTTTTGCTTCCTCGGCCGCATAATATATGCAGAATTTTAACTTTTTTGTGTAAAAAATAATCTTCATAATATTATTACCATTTTATCCTTAATTTATTTGCTAAAAATTGTATTAAAAAAATAATAATAACCTATATTAATATCATAATGGTTATTTTACTTTTGATTAATAGTATGATATTAAATAAAAAATTAATCAATTTTTAATTTTTGAAAACATAATAAATAAAGGGGTATACAAGTAAATTTACAACAACTGACTCCGATTCCTGTTCTAAGTAAACACATGAATGGGATTGATAGTGATTCCGACTCCGATTCCTGAAATCCAAGTAAACAGCATATTCTAACTCCGAATCCTGACTCCGAATCCAGTCCACTCCGAATCCTACCCACTCTGATTCATGATCACTCCGATTGCAGGTAAGTAAACATGCCATAAATAGATTAGGATAAGACGTTAATCCTTTGGGGCAATTCTACGAACACCTTACTTTACTCCATCAATGGGGGTAACAATTTTTGACCATCCGATTGGTCTTCAACGGTTGAGATCAAAAAGATTCACCAAATTAAAAGTAGAGCATTTGCATAGGATCACATAAAAAAAAAAACGAATGAATAAAAAAATTGAAAACAAAAAAAAGAAAGAACATGGCCGTCGAACTCGTCGGTCACCCACCGGCACCCCATGTCGCCGTGCCACCCTCCCACCGCCCACCACCGCCGAGGCGGAGTTGCCAACCCAGATTCGGATCTCGTCTTGTCTCGCCGCCCAAGCCCCGCGTCTCGCGCCACCGACCAAGCCTCACGTCGCCATCACTCACTCTCCTCTCCCCCTCCCAAGCACCGACGAAGACGGAAGGCTCCGGCTCACGCTGGGTGGTGGAGCAACGACAAAGGCCGTCGCCGGGGGGGCGAAACCCAAATCGAAGGGAAGGGGGGGGGGGGGAGGAGATGGAGGCATGGAGGTGTCTGCGGCGCCGGGGAGAGAGATGAGGGGAGCCTGGTGATGGTTCGCCGTTGCCGGGAGAGCTATGTCGCGTGGTGGTGCTGGGTCACCGTCGAGCGGTGTGTGTTGGGGGGGGGGGGGGGGGGCGCTGGGGTTGTTGGGTGGCATGGAGGAGTTCTTTTTTTTTTTTTTTTCTCCTAATCATGTGTGGTTGAGCACATAATAAATTTTTTATATACATGCATCTAGACCATCAAAATCATATAATTGGTAAAAAAATTTTACCTCATGATGGGATAAAAAAGTGTGCATCGTTGCAGAATTTTAAAGGGAGAGTCTGTGGTAGGGTCTCTACCGATACATCCATTTTTTAAACCGTTCAGATTTAATCGAAAGGTTGAAATGTTATTACAGTACCATATATATCATACACCTTACCTTACATAATCCTTCCCACCCAAAGTCTTCTTCGTCGTCGGCGATCTTTTCGTCACCGGTGACTCACCCCCAACGCCGGTGACCCATCTCCGGCCCCCACCATAGGCCGGCCGGTTACCCCCTCTCTCTCTCTTCCCCTTTCTCTCTCTTCCTTCCCTTTTCTCTCTCTTCTCTTCTCTCTCCCGCGACCCTCCCCTGCCGGCCCCTAGCATGGTGAGCCCCCACCTCCGGCACCCCCACCCTGGCCTCCCCCACCCCTCGCCCCTCCGGCACACCCCTCCCTCGGCCTCCCCTCACCCCCGACCCCTGACCCTCGGCACCCCCCCCACCGACGGCCCCTCTGATGAAGTGAGAAGAGAGAGAGAAAGCGATGTGAGAAGAGAGAGAGAAAGAGAGGGGGAGTCGCGGGTGGGAGTGGAGGGCAGGGCGGGGCGCCAGGTGGCCAGTGGTAGGGGGGACGAGGGTCAGGAAGAGAGAGAGAAAAGAAAGGAAAAGAGAGAGAAAGGGGAAGAGAAAGAGGGCGGCCGGGGGTCGTTGGGGGGGGGGTGCCGGGGGTCAGTGGGTGGGGCGAGGTCGGGGGATGAGGGGTGCCGGAGGGGCAGCGGGTTAGGGGAGGCCTGGGGAGGGGGACTCAACGGGCTGGGGCCGGTGGGGGAGGGCCGCCGGAGAGAGAAGATAAGAGAGCGAAAGGGGAAGAGAGAAAGGGAGGTCACTGGCAGCCGGCCGGCCCTGGGACCTATAGTGGGGGGGCCGGAGGTGGGTCGCTGGCGTCGGGGGAGAGGTGAAGAGAGAGAAAGGGGAAGAGAGAAGATAAGAGAGAGAAAGGGGAAAAGAGAGAAAATGGTCGCCGGCAGCCGGGACTGGGGGCCGGTGGTGGTCGCCGGCGTCGAGGATGAGTCGCCTGCGTCCGTCGCCGGTGACGAGAAGATCGCCGGCAATGGAGAAGACTTTGGGTGGGAAGGATTATGTAAGGTAAGGTATATGATAAGTATCGTACACCATCAATGTTTTAACCATTCGATTGAATCTCAACGGTCTAAAAAGGGTTTTATCGGTAGAGACCATAGAAAGGTGATACTACAGACTCCCCCAATTTTAAAATACTAAACTGGATAACTTTTATCCAACCCAAGATCAAAACCTCCCCCTCCAAGAGGACTAAGCATCGAGCACAGGATTATGCTATCTCTTGTTGAGGCCCAAGACTCATTAAACTCTGCAACTTGTTCTGGGCCTAGGTGTGTTAAATTGTTGTATTTTAAATTTTGTTTAATGAATGTTAAATTAAATTTAAAGTTCTAATATTTCACCTAAATGTTTTTTTTTTTAATTAAAGAGAAGTGTAAACTTAAATCCAATCCTCTCCCGACATTCATCACCAATATAAAGGGGTGTTTAATAACACAACTCAACTTCAATTAAACTATATTTTTCATCTAAATTTTTATCTTTTCTGAAAAGTCAATAAAATTTATAACTATTTTTTAAAAAGTCAACTCAACTCAAACTTTCACCAAACACCCTCTACAATATGATTAATAAAAATCCAATCCTTTCTTATACAATCCATCCAAATCTCTAATACTATCATAGTAAATGTAGTCATCTCCCATGCACCAAACGAATCTTTTACGGTCATAGGATTTAGACTAAAAAACAAAAATTTAGGAGATTACTAACATTTAAAAACCCTCAAAATGTTCTCGTTAAATGTGATTTTTGTGCTTATTACTAATGGACAGAAATAAAAAGAAACTAAGTTGGGAAACATAATGCAAATATTCATGAATAAAATAAATTAATCCTTCATAAATTAGGAGTTACCTCAAACTTATTTCCAACCAAATTCGCGCAGACGATCGAAGTTATACCCCTCTCCATGCTCACAACTGAAAGACACAGATCGCACATGTTGAACAATCTGATAATTGTGTCCTCCATTTGGATCCATACTTTCCCTTAATTCATTTGGTATGTCCATGAACCAGAGCATTTTAAGATTTCTCAAATGTTGGATTCCCGATGGCACCTCCTGCAATTTTGGTCTTTTCAAGTAAAGCTTTTCAAGGACAGGCAGTGCTCCTTCCTCTATTATCAATGAATTCATCCCTTTTGAGTCATAAAGGCCGAGTACCTTCAGTTTTGGGAAGCCACCTTCTTCAAAGTGTAGTTGTTCACCAACAAATGCTTCATTCCAGATCCAAAGCTCCAGTAGTTGAGGCAGAATACCAAGGACTTGCAGTGGGTCATCTCCCAATTTTGAGCACCAAATTGACAGATGAGCTAGATTTTGAAGCTTTGTTATCCAGTCTGGCAACTTCATTAAGGGCCCCACTAAACAGAGACGCCTAAGAAATACAGGGGGATAAGTCATGGACTCTAAATCAATGATGTCTTCTTCACTTGTCGAAGATATAAAGAGAGATTCAAGGCATTTCATTTTCTCAATGCAGCACACAGACTTCTTCCGTCTTCGCTTCTCAGTTTGGTGATGCCTAATGTTCTCAACTGTGTCAATGGCCCAAGCTCTTTACACAAGTTGAACTCTGCATTGTTAGCCTCAATGTAATATAACTTTTGCAAAGATTTTAAGCTCCCAATTCCCTTTACTTTCATTCCTCTGAGAGAGTTCATAGGGAATTTCCTTCATGTTCAAATAATTCCCAAAAAGATGTCTCAACTTGAGAAGCTTATTGATCTCAAATGGAATTCATAGATCAATGACCGCTTCAAATCTAAGGTCTCTAAGTTGACCAATTTTTCTACAGACTTTGGGAGATATTTTACTCTTGTGCCACGCACGCTCAAATATTCAAGTGAAACAAGTTCCCAATATTCTCAGGGAGATGATCTAGATGCGGAAAATTTTCAAAGTCAAGTTTCTTTTAGAACTTGAAACTTGCAGCAAACTACTCACAATAGAATTTAGCATCTTATCTTGACTGGAAATAGAAAACCAACGAACGCGTGAAACATCAATGGCGACGAATCTTATTTGAGCTGCCAATAATTGATAAACGTCGAGCAATTGTATTAAAATTTGACAACTCATCTCCTGAAAAAACTTGACAGAAACTCAAGTCTTCCATCTTTTTGAAGATGACGGCATGCAAAAGATCATGAGTACGACAAGTTAAAGCTTTTTCCTTCACCATCTACCTTCGAAATTTCAACCAAGCTCCTA
>CM046362.1:4210776-4285880 GCA_025413025.1 Ficus hispida
AGATGGAAGACTTGAGTTTCTGTCAAGTTTTTTCAGGAGATGAGTTGTCAAATTTAACACAGTACCCGACGTTTATCAGTATTGGCAGCTCAAACAAGATTTGACGACCATGATGTTTCACGCATTCGTTGGTTTTCTATCTCCAGTCAAATGAGATGCTAAATTCTACTGTGAGTAAGTTTACTGCAAGTTTCAAGCTTCTTAAAAGAACTTGACTTCGAAAATTTTCCGCATCTAGATCATCTCCCTGAGGATATTGGGAACTTGTTTCACTTGAGATATTTGAGCGTACGTGGCTCCAGAGTAAAAAATCTCCCAAAGTCCGTAGAAAAATTGGTCAACTTAGAGACCTTAGATTTGAAGCGGTCATTGATCGATGAAATTCCATTTCAGATCAATAAGCTTTCTTAAATTGAGACAATCTCTTTGGACGCTGTAATGACAACAAAGAAATTCCTATGGATGGATTAAGAGGAATAAAAGTGAAGGAGATTGGGAACTTAAAGTCGTTGCAAAAGTTGTTCACATTGAGGCTAACACTACGGGGTTTGACATTACTAAAGAACTTGGACCATGACGCAGTTGAGAACATTAGGCATCACTAAATTGAGAAGTCAAGATGGAAGAAGTCTGTGTGGCTGCATTGAGAAAATGAAATGTCTTGAATCTCTCTATGTTCTTCGACAAGTGAAGAAGAAATCATTGATTTGGAGTCCATGACTTGTCCCCCGATTTCTTAGGCGTCTCTATTTAGTGGGGTCCTTAAGGAAGTTGCCAGACTGGATAACAAAGCTTCAAAATTTAACTGGGATATCAATTCGATATTCCAAGATTGGGAGATGACCCACTAAAAGTCCTTGGTATTCTGCCCGAACTAGTGCAGCTTCAGATCTGGAATGAAGCATTTGTTGGTGAACAACTTCACTTTGAAGAAGGTGGCTTCCCAAAACTGAAGGTACTCTACCTTGATGACTTGAAAGGGATGAATTTCATTGATAATAAAGAAGGAGCACTGGCTGTCCTTGAAAAGCTTTACTTGAAAACATCAAAATTACAGAAGGTGCCATCAGGTATCCAACATTTGAGAAGTCTTGAAATCCTCGTGTTCAGTGACATACCAAATGAATTAGTGGAAAGTATGGATCCAAATGGAGGACACAATTATCAGGTTGTTCAACATGTGCCATATGTCTATTTCAGGGCTGAGCATGGAGAGGGTATACTTTCTATCGTCTACGCGAAGATGGTTGGAAAAAAGTCTGAGCTAATTCCTAAATTATGAAGAAATTTATATTATTCATGAATATTTGTATCATGTTTTCCAACTTATTTTATTTTATTTTATTTCTGTCCACCGGTAATAACTAAATATTTTATTTTATTTCTGTCCACCGGTAATAAACTAAAAAACCCACGTTATTAGTAATCTCCTAAGTTTTTGTTTTGGTTTTTTGTTTTTTTATTTTTATTTTTTGGTTTGTTTTCCAATCTAAGTTCTGTTACTATTTGGGTCCATTTGGTCCGTAAGACAGGACTACATTGGGTGTATTAGTTAGAGGTTTGGATTGGATTTAATAGGTATTGATAGGAATTAATCCTATCCTATGTAAGATTATGAACTGTCAGAATGGGATTGAATTGAAGTTTACATTTTTTTAATTAAAAAAATTAACATTTAACGGAAATGTTAACCTTCAAATTTAATTTAAAATTTATTAAACAAAATTTAGAATAAAAATAATTTAATATGTCCCAAGAACATATTGTTGGGCTTAATGACTCTTGGGCCTCAACTAGGGATAGGTTAATCCCATGCTCAAGCAGAGGGTAGCTTAATCCCTCTTGGAGGGCAATTCGGTCCTGAGCTATCCAATTCAGTCTTTTCAAAATTTTGTCAAACAAAGGATTAAAGTCTTATCCTGATCTGGTGATTTTTATCCTCTTTTATCAAATGAATATACTGATGTTTTATTCATGCGGAATAAAGCAAATAAAAAATGAAGATTTTCTGATGACATTATTTTTTTGTTGTTGGTGTTTTTTCTCTAATTTTGTTCTCAGGCTTTTTCTGAAAACTACATGGAAGGGATGTTCCCAGGCCAGAACAGAACATTCAGAAATCTAGTTACTCAAAATTACGAAATAAACATAATATCTGGAGATTATGAGTACTGGTTGCTTCTAATTGTCTGTTTATTTTAAGCTTTGTATCATACACTCTCCATTTCTTGTCCAGGTTTTTCCTATCAGGTTTTACTGGATGAGACTTTTAATAAGAATGCATGTTTTCTTCTTGGAACTTGTAGAACATAATTTTGACATGTTTTATTTTAATAATACATGCTGTTGGTGTTTGTACTAAATGATTTTCACGTTATGTGTTAAAGTAGTTGGGGTGCAAAAATTATTCCTCAAATTTTTTTTTTCAATGTTTTTTGTTTGACTGCTACTTTTATGGCCATGGTCAAATACGACAACTACCCAAGGGTGCAGAGTGTTATATATACGTATATATACATTTCTGTTGTTTGGAATTCATGTAATATATATCTGTGTTCCTTGGATGTACTAATAACTTATATAGTCTTGGTCAAACAACACCAACTCCGATCCATGTGATGAATAATTTTTTGCTACTTATTTTAATCCACGCTCGTCTCCACATTAGCTTTATTTATTCACACCGATAACGACTGATTAGCAAAGGACGTATCTTTAATATATGTACGTATAAACGCTTTCAATTAGTTATTGTGGTCATGTATAACATAAAGATTTATAAAAAATTGAATCATGACTGGACAACATTGTCTTGAAGTTATTGAGCATTTTAGAGGAGAACAGAATAATACAGAGACCAATGTCGAGATTATCTTCAGGGATATCATTTGAGAACAATTATTTATGTCGCGTAAAATAATAAAATATTCTTATAGCACATTTATATATATATATATATGTATATTTACAAACGGTGAGATGAAATAACTAACAAATTCTAACATCTACGAACAATCTCATATAATAAACTCTCTATTCATATTATTAATAAGGATAAATTGCTTGATAACTATGTCCTCATTCTTTTTTTTTTTTTTTGTTTTTTTGTTTTTTTGGTAATTGAAATGATTCGAAACTCTTAAAAAAGTTACAACATGTCCTTTTAATGGACTCCGTCAATTACTGTTAATGGATTGATTTAAACAATTAATATCAGCGAAAACTAACAAATTTTAACATATACTAGTAACCCCCCTCATTAACTGTTTGGAATACTGGTTTCACGAGAATTTTGCTTTTCAACTCAGAACTTTCAAAATCTACAAAACAAAGTGAGATACATATTTTCGGAGTTTTAATGAATTTCAAATTTCATCTCACTTTTTCCCTCTTAAATTTTCACGAAACTCAAATTTCAAAAGTCTCTAACTTTCTTATTTAAAGTTGAAGCAAGATTTTTTTCGTGTCTAAATACTCACTAAAAAAAATAAAAAAATTAAAAAAAGATCTACATTATATTTTTTAACATAATTCAAAATTTTTACATTATTATCATATGACAGTTTATTTTCAAATCACACTTTAACTAAACACATTTTTTTTTCTAACCTCCAAACTCTAACTCCTATCATAATTCAAAACGAGCTCTAAACTACTCACTCATACGAAAAGGAAAAAATGTAAGATAAAAAGAACAGGGTTTTTTCCCCCTATTTTGTACAGTGGCGATTTGTTATATTATTTTTGGTAGATATGGCTACCTGTTACATTTATTTGCATTCCAGTCACGTTGATACTACAATCTGCATTTTCTTTGATATGTGAGAAAAATACTTTTTTTTTTTTCCTTTTTCTTTTACAATTGTTTTGGCAAATACACAAGTCTTGTTAATTAATTAACAATTGGTAGTTAATTATTGATTGTCCATATCAAATCAGTATTTATCTCATACCTGCCGTCAATGAATATTGGTGATTAATAACTTTAACTTGATGTTCTATCACTAATTGATCGATATAATAATTAATATATATTATCCTAATTGTATGAATGATCATCTATCTTGTCCCATAAAAATGATCATTTTTACAAAAGAGGTGTCCAACCTCACCTAATTTCTCTTTTGGATTAATTTCATTAATAGCACCTGTAGAAATTTTATTATTAAAAATAATATCACTTTTTTTTTCCTTCATTACTAGCACTTAATATGGGGCCCAGTATCATTTAATGTATATCAAATTATGGGTTTACCCTCATCTCCTACAAGCTCAAATATCCATCTCCCTCGCATGGCCAAAAAATTTTTTCAAACCAACATCTACAATGTTTTAGAGAGAGAAAACTGAAATCTAGAGAGAGAAAGAGTTACCACCCACCGAAATCTTATTTTTGTTCACTTTTTCGCCGAGCCCCTCACCTATTTTGAAACCAAAATCTTATATAATAGAGAGAAACTTCCATATAAAGAGAGAAACTTTCATTTATCTACAGTGTTTAGAGAGAGAAAACTGAAATCTAGAGAGAGAAAAAGTTACCACCCATCGGAATCTTATTTTTTTTCACTTTTCCGCCTAGCCCCCCACCCATTTTGAAACCCAAATCTTCATATAATAGAGAGAAACTTCCATTTAAAGAGAGAAAATTCCATTTAGAGAAAGAAACTTCCATCGTAAGTTTTTTTTTTTTAAATCTAACATTTTTGACAATTTTTGAGTAAAGGTCATTCCTGTTATGACCACCCGGTCATAATAGTTATGACCTATATTTAAAAAAAATTTTAAAAAATATATAACATTTTTGATCATTTTTGAGTACAGGTTATAACAGTTATGATCACCCGGTCATAATAGTTATGACCACCCTGTTATGACCATCTGGTCATAACTGTTATGACCACTCGGTCATAACCGTAATGACCACACTGTTATGACTACCCGATCATAACCGTTATGATCACCCGGTCATAACCGTTATGACCACACTGTTATGACTACCCGATCATAACTGTTATGACCACCAGGTCATAACCGTTATGACCACCCTGTTGGTCATATCCGTTATGACCACCCTATTGGTCATATCCGTTATGACCACACTGTTATGACCACCCGGTCATAACCGTTATGACCACACTGTTATGACCACCCGGTCATAACAGTGGTGGTCATAACAGTTACGGCCACCCTATTATGACCACCCGGTCATAACAGTTATGACCGGATGGTCATAACTGTTATGACTTGTACTAAAAATGATCAAAAATATTAGATTTTTAAAATTTTTTTTAAACATAGGTCATAACTATTATAACCAGGTGGTCATAACAGGAATGACTTTTACTCAAAAATGATAAAAAATGTTAGATTAAAAAAAAAACTTTCGATGGAAGTTTTTCTCTCTAAACGAAAGTTTCTCTCTTTAGATGGAAGTTTCTCTCTATTATATGAAGATTTGGGTTTCAAAATGGGTGGGGGGCTAGGCGGAAAAGTGAAAAAAAAATAAGATTCCGGTGGGTGGTAACTCTTTCTCTCTCTAGATTTCAGTTTTCTCTCTCTAAAACACTGTAGATGTTGGTTTGAAAAAAAATTTTGAGCCATACGAGGGAGAGGGATATTTGAGCTTGTAGGAGATGAGGATAAACCTGTAATTTGATATACATTAAATGCTACTGGACCCACATTAAGTACTAGTAATGAAGGAAAAAAAGTGATATTATTTTTAATAATAAAATTCCTACAGGTACTATTAATGAAATTAACCCTTCCTCTTTTCCCTTTTCTTTTGTGTTTTCTTTTAATTTTTTTTAAAAATTGACTCGTTAGTTGCGAAAGGACAGATGCACCCCTATGAAAGGGATGGTATTACTAGGCTGCCCCGGTCTCTGTTGCTCTGTTTTCCCGTTCTTTTCCAAATAAACAGTCAGAGACGGCACTGGGTCGACAAATATTGTTTCCCTATTACTTCTCTCTTTTTTCTCTCTTCAACTGCTAATTTTTCCACTTCCAAACTTTCTCCTTCTGTACAGCTCTAACTGTGAAGATCATAGAAAGGTAAAGCCTTTTCTTTCAAAATTTTCATGTTGGAAGTTTGAAATTGTATGTTACACTATCTTCATCTTTTTTATGTTCAAGTCAACTTTAAAATTGCTATGATCTGTGTCTAACAAGAAGTGTATATACAGAAATATATATACATGTGCGTGTGTGTGTGCGAACATATTATGTTGACAGAGACAGAGACTTGATTTCTTAAATAACAAACAGAATTATTTGAGAATTGCTAAATCTGATTATCTACTGGCTCAATCTGTGTTAGTCAAATTTCTTATAATTTTCCGTATTATCCTTGTTAAATAAACAGAAGCAAACACACACTTGAAAAGGAGGGAAAGGTAATTTATTTTTCACACTGAGAACTAGCAGCGCTTAATTGACAGCTTTTTAACACATAATTGAAAACTATATAATCTCCAACGATGGAAAGAAATCCCAATGATGAATACAAGAATCAAATAACAAATCTCAACACACACTATGGACCGGGGAAATGAATGCGGCAGGTGTACATAGGAGATGGCCTAACAAACAGAACTATTGAGAGTTGCTCGCAGGATCGACTTGTGTTGGTGAAATCTCGTATAATTTGTCTTCTTGTTCCGCTCAAATATACAAATCTAAATGCACTATGGAATGGGAATGAGCTCAGGAGGTGCGCACTGCGACACAAATTCTATGCCTGCATCGTACGTTTTTACTCGCTCTATCTCTCTACTGCAAAAATGTCTTAATTTTAGAGGAGCTGATCTGACGGTTTCTATTTTGATTTTCCAGGTTTTGTGGCATTTTAAAGGATCACAAGAACAAAGAACTTGAATCTGATGGCATAACAAACTACAGCGCCTTATAAGGTAAGGACATGGTACATGATTCCTTAATGCTAATGTCCACTAATAATTTTCATTTGTAAAGATTAACAAAAAACAGCTTCATTCTCTGCATAAAAGAAAAGAAAAGCCAATTAAAAAAATCTTAATTAAAGAAATTAAGAATTACACCTCATCCCAAGGTGTGTGACTTGAAAATGCATGTAAATTAAGAATAAACGAACTCATAATCAGAAGACTACATTGAAAGGATAATTAAATAAAAATAAGTTTATACTATGTTGCATTGGATATCTAAAAGACTGTAAATATATAAATATATATTTCTTGCAATGCAGATCATAAAGTCACGCAGAGGAAAGTTTAATGATTGATGGCGGAGACAACTGTTTGCTATCTCATAGACAAGCTCATTCCACTTTTGACTGAAGAAGTGAACTCCTTGAGAGGTGTTCATGGAGAAGTTTCGGAAATCAAGAGTGAACTTGACAGCATTCGGGCGTTCCTCAAGGATGCAGATCAAAAGGCAGAAGGCGATGGTGATATTACTGAAGGTGTTAAAGCATGGGTGAAAGATCTAAGGGAAGTCGCTTTCAGAATAGAAGATGTTGTTGATGAGTATACATATCACATGGCAGTTCAGCGTCCAAAACGGAATCGGTTTGCTGATTTCCTCCAGAAACAAAAACCGCATCATCAAATAGCTGCGCAGATACAAGAGATCAAAGAAACTGTTCAAAGAATTACTGAAAGACGGGAAAGGTATGGCTTTAATGCTTTACAACAAACATCTATGACAACTGCTAGAAAGCGGCATGACCCCAGGAAGGCCTCCCTTTTTCTCAAGGAAACCGAAGTCGTCGGTCTCGAATCTGCTAGAGATGAGTTGATTCAAGTTCTGGAAAGCTCATCTCCCCAACGCCTTGTGACTTCAGTTGCTGGAATGGGAGGGTTGGGCAAGACTACTCTTGCCAAACAAGTTTATGATCGCATAAAAGTATGCTTTGATTGTTATGCTTGGATTGCTGTGTCGGAATCATACAAGGTTGAGGATTTGTTGAGAAACTTGATGAAGAAGTTTTGTGGAGGAGGTCTAGAGTTAACAACTCAAAACGCTATTGAGACAATGGATGAGGAGGCACTGATAACCCATTTGAGAGAATACTTGCATAAGAAGAGATATCTTGTCATTTTTGATGATGTCTGGAACAATGAGTTTTGGGGTGACATAGAGCATGCTTTGCTTGACAATGAAAGTGGTGGAAGGATTCTAATAACAACGCGAAATATTGCAGTTGCTGATAATTGCAAAACCTCATCTTGGGTCGTTATCCACAGGATGAAATATTTGCCTCCTGATAAGGCCATGGAACTCTTTTGCAAGAAGAGTTTTCAAATTGAATATGGAGGTTGCTGCCCCTTTGAATTAGAGAATCTGTCAGCCAAAATTGTTTCTCGGTGCCAAGGACTACCTCTGGCAATTGTAGTTGTTGCTGGTCTTCTCTCAACTAAAGAAAAAACTGTCTATCAATGGCAAAAGTTTCTTGAAAGTCTTAGTTCAGAGATGTTGAATCATTCTGACATGGAAAGAATATTGTTGCTCAGCTATAACGACTTGCCTTACAACCTCAAATGTTGCTATTTGTACTTTGGAATGTTTCCTAAGGGCTATTCAATTAGATGTGGGAGGTTAGTTCGACAATGGATTGCTGAAGGTTTTGTGAAATCTGAGCAAGGCAAAACTTTGGAAGATGTTGCTAGGGGATACTTAATTGAGCTAGTAGATAGGAGCTTGGTTGAAATTTCGAAGGTAGATGGTGAAGGAAAAGCTTTAACTTGTCGTACTCATGATCTTTTGCATGCCGTCATCTTCAAAAAGATGGAAGACTTGAGTTTCTGTCAAGTCTTTTCAGGAGATGAGTTGTCAAATTTTAACACAATTGCTCGACGTTTATCAATTATTGGCAGCCCAAACAAGATTCCGTCGACCATTGATGTTTCACGCGTTCGTTGGTTTTCTATTTCCAGTCAAGATAAGATGCTAAATTCTATTGTGAGTAAGTTTGCTGCAACTTTCAAGCTTCTAAAAGAACTTGACTTTGAAAATTTTCCGCATCTAGATCATCTCCCTGAGAATATTGGAAACTTGTTTCACTTGAGATATTTGAGCGTGCGTGGCACAAGAGTAAAATATCTCCCAAAGTCTGTAGAAAAATTGGTCAACTTAGAGACCTTAGATTTGAAGCGGTCATTGATCTATGAAATTCCATTTGAGATCAATAAGCTTCTCAAATTGAGACATCTTTTTGGGAATTATTTGAACATGAAGGAAATTCCTATGAACTCTCTCAGAGGAATGAAAGTAAAGGGAATTGGGAGCTTAAAATCTTTGCAAAAGTTATATTACATTGAGGCTAACAATGCAGAGTTCGACTTGTGTAAAGAGCTTGGGCCATTGACACAGTTGAGAACATTAGGCATCACCAAATTGAGAAGCGAAGATGGAAGAAGTCTGTGTGGCTGCATTGAGAAAATGAAATGCCTTGAATCTCTCTTTGTATCTTCGACAAGTGAAGAAGACATCATTGATTTGGAGTCCATGACTTATCCCCCTGTATTTCTTAGGCGTCTCTGTTTAGTGGGGCCCTTAATAAAGTTGCCAAACTGGATAACAAAGCTTCAAAATCTAGCTCATCTGTCAATTTGGTGCTCAAAATTGGGAGATGACCCACTGCAAGTCCTTGGTATTCTGCCTCAACTACTGGAGCTTTGGATCTGGAATGAAGCATTTGTTGGTGAACAACTACACTTTGAAGAAGGTGGCTTCCCAAAACTGAAGGTACTCGGCCTTTATGACTCAAAAGGGATGAATTCATTGATAATAGAGGAAGGAGCACTGCCTGTCCTTGAAAAGCTTTACTTGAAAAGACCAAAATTGCAGGAGGTGCCATCGGGAATCCAACATTTGAGAAATCTTAAAATGCTCTGGTTCATGGACGTACCAAATGAATTAAGGGAAAGTATGGATCCAAATGGAGGACACAATTATCAGATTGTTCAACATGTGCGATCTGTGTCTTTCAGTTGTGAGCATGGAGAGGGGTATAACTTCGATCGTCTGCGCGAATTTGGTTGGAAATAAGTGTGAGGTAACTCCTAATTTATGAAGGATTAATTTGTTTTATTCATGAATATTTGCATTATGTTTCCCAACTTAGTTTCTTTTTATTTCTGTCCACTAGTAATAAGCACAAAAATCACATTTAATGAGAATATTTTGAGGGTTTTTAAATGTCAGTAATCTCCTAAATTTTTGTTTTTTTAGTCTAAATCCTATGTCCGTAAAAGATCCGTTTGGTGCATGGGAGATGACTACATTGAACATGATAGTATTAGATATTTGGATGGATTGTATAAGAAAGGATTGGATTTTTATTAATCATATCGTAGAGGGTGTTTAGTGAATGAGTTGAGTTTGAGTTGAGTTGAAATTTTTAAATTTGAGTTGAGTTAACTTTTTAAAAAATAATTATAAATTTTATTAACTTTTCAGAAAAAGACAAAAATTTAGATGAAAAAATACAGTTTAATTGAAGTTGAGTTGTGTTATTAAACACCACTTTATATTTGGTGATGAATGTCGGGAGAGGATAGGATTTAAGTTTACACTTCTCTTTAATTAAAAAAAAAGCATTTAAGTGAAATATTAGAACTTTAAATTTAATTTAAAATTCATTAAACAAAATTTAAAATACAACAATTTAACACACCCAGGCCCAGAACAAGTTGCAGAGTTTAATGAGTCTTGGGCCTCAACAAGGGATAGTATAATCCCGTGCTCGACGCTTAGTCCTCTTGGAGGGGGAGGTTTTGGTCTTGGGTTGGATAAAAGTTACCCAGTTTAGTATTTTAAAATTGGGGGAGTCTGTAGTAGAGACCTTTCTATGGTCTCTACCGATAAAGCCCTTTTTTAAACCGTTAAGATTCAATCGAATGGTTAAAATATTGATGGTGTACGATACTTATCATATACCTTACCTCACATAATCCTTCTCACCCAAAGTCTTCTCCATTGCCGGTGATCTTCTCGCCACCAGCGACGGACGCTGGTGACTCATCCCGATGCAGGCGACCACCACCGACCCCCAGTCCCGGCTGCCGGTGACCATTTTCTCTCTCTTCCCCTTTCTCTCTTTTCTCTTCTCTCTTCCCCTTTCTCTCTCTTCTCCTCTTCCCTGACGCCAGCGACCCACCTCCGGCCCCCCATAACCGGTCCCAGGGCCGGCCGGCCGCCGGTGACCTCCCTCTCTCTCTTCCCTTTTCTCTCTCTTCTCTTCTCTCTCTCTTCCCCTCTCTCTCTTCCCCTTTCGCTCTCTTCTCTTCTCTCTTCGGCGGCCCTCCCCCGCAGGCCCCCAGCCCGTTGAGCCCCCCTCCCCCAGCCTCCCCCCACCAGCTGCCCCTCCAGCACCTCCAATCCCCGGCCTCGCCCCACCTCCCGACCCCCGGTACCTCCCCCCCCCCAGACGACCCCCCCAGCCGCCCTCTTTCTCTTCCCCTTTCTTTCTCTTTTCCTTTCTTCTCTCTCTCTTCCCGACCCTCGTCCCCCCCACCCTGGCCACTTGGCGTCCCCGCCCCGCCCCCCACTCCCACCCGTGACTCCCCTCTCTTTCTCTCTCTCTTCTCATGTTGTTTTCTCTCTCTCTTCTCACTTCATCGGAGGGGTCGTCGGGGGAGGGGGGGTGCCGGGGGTCGGGGGTGGGGGTAGGCCGGAGGAGGGGTGTGCCGGAGGGGCGGGGGGTGGGGGAGGCCAGGGTGGGGGGTGTCGGAGGTGGGGGGCTCACTGTGCTAGGGGCCGGCGGGGGAGGGTCGCGGGAGAGAGAAGAGAAGAGAGAGAAAGGGGAAGAGAGAGAGAGGGGGTCACCGGCCGACCTGTGGTGGGGGCCGTAGATGGGTCGTCAGCGTTGGGGGTGAGTCGTCGGTGGCGAAAAGATCGCAGGCGACGGAGAAGACTTTGGGTGGGAAGGATTATGTTAGGTAAGGTGTATGATATATATGGTACTGCAATAACATTTCAACCGTTCGATTAAATCTGAACGGTCTAAAAAAGGGATGTATCGGTAGAGACCCTACCACAGACTCCCCTTTAAAATTCTGCAACGGTGGACACTTTTTTATCCCATCATGAGCTAAAATTTTTTACCAATTATGTGATTTTGATGGTCTAGATGCATGTATATAAAAAATTTATTATGTGCTCAACCACACATGATTAGAGAACGCAGCAAAAAAAAAAAAAAAAAAAAAAAAAGAACTCCTCCACGCCACCCAACAACCCCACCGACCCCCGACCCCCCCCACACACCGCTCGACGGTGACCCAGCACTACCACGCGACATAACTCTCCCCGCAACGGCGAACCATCACCAGGCTCCCCCCTCCTCTCTCTCCCCGGCGCCGCAGACACCTCCATGCCTCCATCTCCTCCCCCCCTCCCTTCGATTTGGGTTTCGCCCCCCCCCCCCCCCCCCCCCCGGCGATGGCCTTTGTCGTTGCTCCACCACCCAGCGTGAGCCGGAGCCTTCCGTCTTCGCCGGTGCTTGGGAGGGGGAGAGGAGAGTGAGTGATGGCGACGTGAGGCTTGGTCGGTGGCGCGAGACGCGGGGCTTGGGCGGCGAGACAAGACGAGATCCGAATCTGGGTTGGCAACTCCGGCACGGCGGTGGTGGGCGGTGGGAGGGTGGCACGGCGACATGGGGTGCGGTGGGTGACCGACGTGTTTGACGGCCATGTTCTTTCTTTTTCTGTTTTCAATTTTTTTATTCATTCGTTTTTTTTTATGTGATCCTATGCAAATGCTCTACTTTTAATTTGGTGAATCTTTTTGATCTCAACCGTTGAAGAACAATCGGATGGTCAAAAATTGTTACCCCCATTGATGGAGTAAATAAGGTGTTCGTAGAATTGCCCCAAAGGATTAACGTCTTATCCTAATCTATTTATTCTTATCCTCTCCTACTGATGTTTTATTCATGCAGAATATCACAAATTAAAAATGGAAGATTTTTTTATGACTTTTTTTTTTTTTTGGGGTTTGTTTTTTGTGTTTTTCTCTAATTTTTCCTCTCATACATTTTGTTCTCAGGCTTTTCTGCAAACTACATGGAAGGGATGTGCTCAAGCATAACAGAAGATTCAAATTTCTAGTTACCCAAAATTACTAAATAAACATAAGTTCTGGAGATTACAAGTACTTGTTGCTTTTAATTGTTTTTTTTGTCACTTTAAGCTTTGAATCATGCATTTTTCATTGCTTGTCGAAGTTTTTCCTACCGGGTTTTATTGGACGAGGCATGTTTTCTTCTAGGAACTAGTAGAACATAATTTAAGCATGTTTTATTTTGATAATATATGTTGTTGGTGTTTGTACTGATTGCTTTTCTTGTTAGATATTAATGTGGTTGGGATCTAAAAATAATATCTAGACTTCTTTTTGTTTCAATGTTTCCTGTTTGAATGCAACTTTTATCGCCGTGGTCGAATACTACAACTAACCTAGGGTGCAGAGTGTTATATATCTATTGTTTGGATTTCTTTTAATATATCTGTGTTCCTTGGATGTTATTGTACACATAACTGTTACAGCTATATATATGTGTGTCTGTGTTTGTATGTTTGCGTGTGTGTGTGTACATATATACATCATTCATGGCAGTAGTGGGAGTTGGACTATAATCGTATTTGCACTTTAGATCTCGGGACTCGACCTGTAGACTGTGATACCGCCACCTTTGGAGACGTGATCTTCTCTTATTGACTTGTGCTGGTGGCAGAGAGGTCAGCCCTGTGGGACCTTTGTATGATAGAATTATTGTTGGATTCGGTCTTAATTCCAATATTAATTTTGGGAATTGAAGTTGATTTTCTTGTTCATTGAATATGTTAAAATCCTAGACAATCTTCAGAAAACTCTATGGTTGAAATGTTTTTGATGATTTGACGGTTTTCGCAGTGCCTGTTAGCACTTGATTAAGTAGTGAAGAAGACGATCAGCTAGCAAAGACTTATCAGCCGACGATATCTATCTCAGGTTGCGGAAAATTTTTTGTTACTTATGAGTTGAAACCACTTCAGGGTTGATCTCATCCTTTATCTAGTCTACATAAATAAGCTTTTCCAGCGACTGTGATCAAAGCAGAACTTGATATAATTGGGTGGATCTTGGTGACATAACTACTTTGCTTTGGAAATAGTTTAGTATGGATCTTTGTGAAAATTTTAATATTACTCGTCGATTTAAAGATTACATTCTGTAATGTTTCGTACAATCTAAAGGTTAATTGATCAAAATATTTTAAAAATTAGCCTTGAAATTAAGTCTTATTAAATTAATCTTAAAATAATTTATAAAGCTAGATAAAAAACAAGCGACAAAAAATCCCGATATTTTCTATATTATTTGATTTTTCGTGTTCAATCTTTCAAGTTCAATTTGTGAAAAGGCAGTCCATAACATATTATAAAATAGCACCAAAAATTCGGATGATTTTGAGTTTAACATCTTTTCTGTTAAACATCTTTTCTGTTCAAATATCGGAGTATTGATAATTATCAATGCATATTCGTTCAAATATTGTTTTTGATAAAGACATAATATAATTTGTGCAAAATTTTAGGATATTTTGGGAAGATTTCGATCGATGATATGAAAACTTCGAAAAGTTTTGATACTTGTGTCATTATTATTATTTTTAAATATCAATGTCATAAATAATTGTCTTATAGTGACCTACGTTTTCAAAAGTAATCTAAGATTTTCTATAAAAACGTAAAAGAAACAAATAAAAATAACATGCAGGCAAACAATTAGGAGATATCACAGTTTCCTATTCATGGAAACCTAATAGGAAGAGATCAAATAGCGTAGACACTCTTTTTTTTTTTTAACTAGGTATTTTTTTAGAAAATTTTTCTTTATATGCTTAACTAGTGTGTACATTCCTTTTATCTTGTTAGGTTTTTTCCTTTGGGTTTCACTAATAAGATTTTTAATGAGTTCTATTATAAGAATTGATTTTCAAAGGCATAGTTTTGGCTTAATTTTCTGACGTCAATTTTTGCTAGTTATTTGGTTTTTAGTTTGGTTGGAATTTCCCTTATGGATTGTAATATCTTGTTTTGATCTTTCCTTTAAACTATTGTAATTTTATTTTATTTTAATAATTTGAATTAGAGGTTTTGAGTGTCAATCTAGTTGAAATATTTAATCTTATCATGATATCAGTTGTCCCATCTCTGCATTAAAAAAAAAATATAGAAAGAGGATCAGTAAATCTATATGTGGCATGTTCACAAAGTATTTAACACAAATTAAATAAGTCATCAAGGCATCAATATTTCTTGAATCAATATGTCCTTTTTATTGGTATTGAGTTGAGATGTATAGTATATATGAAGTTTATCATATAAAACTTATTATAATTTGTATATCTTGATGATATTAAATTATTCAAAAATATTAGAAATATGTTATAAAACAAGTTTCCCTAATTTTCATAATATTTTGAAGATCTCAACAGATTTGGATATTTTCTTCAAAGTTTTCATAAGTACTAATATTTCTATCGATGATGAAGCTTTTATCATTGGTGAACACATGTCATGTTACGAACTTTAGGACAACTGTTTGTTGTGGCTAGCATAGCTCGAGTTCTACAACATTAATTTCCGAAATTTGCAAAGGAAAAAGAAAACAAGCCCCCAAACTCCTTCAATATTGACTTTTCAATTTTTTTTTCTGTTTTAATCTCTTTTCCTTTGCAGAAGAGGAATAAAAAATTAATCGCTGTTCGAAGTAATTGGAGCAACTTCCATCATAAGAGATGGATTTTGAAAGTGGGGGAAGACAATGTTCGTCGCAAATGGGATGTTTTCTACAAATGTTTCAGATAAGTTTCCCACTAATTTGAGAGTAAACAAGAATAAAGTGTCTAACTTTACTCACCGATTGATAAAAAAAAAAAATTATACTTTTGTTTACAAAATTATATTTGTTTATATTTGCATTTTCATACAAATAATCGAAAAAAATAATCCAACAGAAGAAAGAGACGAGAACATAACATGTACTAAGTTACAAACCTACTACAGGAGGAATTACTGTTCTAAAGATAAAGTCTCCACCTCTCTTCAAAGCCATGAATCTGAACCGGGAAAAGAATCTGAAGTATCTAAACTCCTAGGAAAAAATTCCTCGATTGAGTCTTTTGATGATCTTGATATTCCCATTGCTTCTCGAAAGGGTGTGCGGTCTTGCACTAAAATCCCATGTCTCACTTTGTTTCCTATGATAAATTATCCCCTGCTTTCTTTGCTTTCACTTCACAACTCTCCCAAGAGATGTATAGGAGGCTTTGCAGGTTCCAAGGTGGAAGAATGCTATTGATGAAGAGATGAGGGCTCTTGAGAAAATTCAAACATGGGAAGTAGTGGATCTGCCAAGAGGAAAGAAAACGATGGATTGTAAATGGGTTTTCACGGTTAAGTATAATTCGGATGAAACCCTTGAGAGGTACAAGGCTCGCTTAGTAGCCAAAGGCTTCACTCAGATCTATGGAATTGGAATCGACTACCTCGAGACCTTTATTCCAGTTGCTAAATTGAATACTGTCAGAGTGCTACCATCAATTGCTATTAATCTTGATTGGCCGCTTCATCAATTAGATGTAAAGAATGCTTTTTTGAATGGAGACTTGGAGCAAGAAGTTTACATGGTTTTAAAAATTACTAATAGTAAACAAAATGTAAAAAATACTTCATGTTTCATTCATGAAAGAAGTGGGAAATGGATTATAATCAAATACAGGAATATGAACTGATTGAATTTGCTCCTTATTTTCATTGTATGTGCCCACAGGGATATACAACACTATTGCCTCCTAAAGTTTGTCATTCTTTAGCAATTTGCTCTTAAATTTTTAATTTTAATAATTTATCATTGAAATTTCTAATTTTCGCAATATGTCCAACTTTTTTAACTTTAATAAATATTTGAATTTGAAATATTTGTATTAGAGTTTATGCTAGATTTAAAATTTTTTTAATCAAAAATGGAATTTTAATTTTCACATGATCAGATACATGTGGGCTATTCATGGGACAATAAGATATAAGGCAACAATTTAAGAACTCCAGAGAGTTACTAGACTCTGTACAAGTTATGATGAATTTGGTTGTTTTCATATATATATATATATATATGAATTTGGTTCACAACCAACCCCATCCCCCCCCCCCCCCCCAAAAAAAAACAGAGTAGAGAATTCAAAACTCAACTTAATTTTGTGTATAATTAATCATACTAATACATATATGTTTTAATCTTTTCTACTTATTATCTCTAAAACAACACCTACAGTTCTAAAGATATAGAGTTTGAGTTTTCCTATTTAAAATAATAAAAAATAAAAAAGTATTCAACCTCTTAAGGTACATCGACAAATATTATACGTAAAGTTTCGTATCTGATACTGTACAGTAATGTAAACTTTAATTACTAGTAATTTAAATTCTCATTTTAATTAAATATGAATTCCTTTTATTTTATATTTTCTTCTACATAAATTCATATTTCAAGTAACTAAAATTTGCATTCTCAGATGTCATCTAATTCCGAATAAGAACTCAACCTATATATGTCTATATATATATATATATATATATATATATATAACCCTCAATTATTAAGAAAAAATCACTTAAGCAGTCTGAAAGACACAATTAATTATTTTAATATATTACTAATACCTAGCATGGTCTTTGTCAAAAAACACCAACTCCGAGTGGATGAATAATTTTTTACTACTTATTTTAATCCACGCTCTGCTCCACATTAGCTTTATTTATTCACACCTATAACAAATTATAATTAGCAAAGGACGTATAATATTCTTATATGTTCGTAGTTATTGTGGTCCTGTACAATATAAAGTTTTATATTAATGTACTTTTGATTCTTGAATCATGGCTGGACAGCATTGTCTTGAAGTAATTGAGCATTGTCGAGAAGAACAGCATAATACGGAGACCAAGGTAGAGATTATCTTCAGGGATATCATTTGAGAACAATTATTTATGTCAGGTAAAAAGAAAAGGAGAATATTTTGTTAGTTGGGCCACAAACCAATTAAAAGAAAGCCAGCTGACATAAAAATAAAAGATAAAAAATAAAGTTCTTTGTCAGTGAGGGCATGTGTCCCCCCACTAGGTCCAACGTCCCTCCGTCCACACTGCGAACTTCATCCCCACCACCACAGAGGTTGAGAGCCCAGCCACCCCATGTTAGTGCGAACCACTCCCCTCACGAGCCGTTGAGGTTCAGGGCACAGAAAGGGCTGAGGAGAGAGTGATTGAAGGAAAATGGAAAATGATAGAGAGAGAGCGAGAGAGAAAATATTGTTTAAAGTTGAATTGGATTTTGTTAGAAATTAATATTTAATTTTATAATTAGGACTTATTTTTTTAAGATATATTTAATTAATATTTAATCATATGTCACATCAACATTTCTTTTAAATAGACAAGCGGATGTTCATAAAAGGGACAAATTAAATGGTTTTAAATATATCATGGGGTATATTGAATGATTTTGATACTTCTGTGGTAAAAAAAAAAATTTGATACATAATCCAGGGAATATTCATAAAATTAATCCAAGATTTTCTAATTTCATGATGCATCTTTTTAATCTTGATCATTCAAAGATAATCGAATGGTCAAAATTTTTTTTTTCCGTTATAGAATTAGCCTAGAAATAAATAAATACATAAATAAGGCCCCTCAAAAATCGATAAAAGTCACTTGGTTAATCTGAAAAGCACAATTAATTATTTTAAAATATCACTGATACCTAACAATATTTTGGTCAAGAAACACCAACAGCAATCCATGTGATAAATAATTTTTTTTTACTTATTATCTAATATTGTTTTATACAAATGCGTTCAATTTGTCATTGTGGTCATGTATAATTTATATATAAAGTTTTATAATGTAATTTTGATTGTTGGATCATGGCTGGACAACATTGTCGTAAAGTTATATATTAAGCATTGTAAAGAAGAACATATCACTCTTACCGTACCCTTTTAGTGGAAGAGATAGAGGATTGATTATAGGGGGACCAATACATATTATCTTTTGGGATGCCATTTTTGAGAAAAAATAATTTATCCAGGGATAAAAGGAAAAGAAAATATTCTAATAGTGCATATGAGATGGAACAACTAATATGTATAAAAAAAAAAAAAAAAAAACTAGCAAATTTCTGCTAATAACCTCGTTTCATAGTAAACTTCCCACTCATACTGTTAATAAAAAGGAAAACCTATGAGATAAAGCAACTGTTTCCTTTGTTCCACCCCCCGTATATTTATACAATGGCAATTTGTTGTATTATTTTCCATAAATTCGGCTATTGGTTGTATTAGTGCATTCCATGTGGTGAGTACATTCATTTGCATTCCAATAACGTTGTCTCTCCTTTTTTTTTTTTTTTAATACCCTTTCTCTCTTTTTCTGGTATATGTGAGAAAATTACTTTTTTTTTATTTTTATTGTTCAATAAATATGCAAGTATTGTTAAATTAGAAAATTAATTGCTTTTGTTAAAAATGATTGATCATAAGTGATTGATCCTTAATAGTATATTATTAATTACTTATATCAAATCAGTATTTAACTGATGCCATCAATAAATACCGGTCAATCACTTTAACCTGATGATCCATCATTGATTTGCCGCTTTAATAATTGATACATCAACCTAATTTTTTTTAATCACTATAAGTCATTGTCTCATAAAAATGGTCATTTTTAAAAAAGAGGTATCCAACCTCAAGTAATTTCTCTTTTTCTCTCTTCTTTCCGTATTTTACTTCAAAATTTTTTTTTTAAATATCGACTGCTCAATTGCAAAAGGACAAATACAACCTGTGAATTGTATGGTATTACTAGGCTGCCCTGCAGCCAAAGTAAAACAATAAAAGATCCTAAAAGTATGATTGGATTTCGGTGGTTTATGTTGGTGCATGGTGGCGATGATCGATAGAGTCTTGGTAGTGATAGCAGCAGGGACTGACAAAGGAGTGAGGAAATGAGAAATTATATATATACAAGAAAGATATTAAGGAATTCAGGAGGAGGAGAGAGGGTGGATATAGAGAGAGAAAGAGTTGAAATTTGAAAACTTTGAGTTTGAAACTTTAGAGACGGGTGGAAGAAAGGGAGATAATCCGAAAGAAAGAGCTTCTTTAATGAGGAAATAAGAGAGTGGTTGAAATTATAGAAAGATGAGAGAATATTTTAAATTAGTTAATAAAATAATAAGCAGGAAAAAATAGATTTTTTAATTAAATTTTTGAGATTTTGACGACGGCGGTTTTTTATGTTTCCAAAAACCTTAGTAACATAATCACTATATAACAAGAAAAAAAAAATTCACTGCTCCCATTTTTGGGAAAATTGTGTAGCAACGCCGATGGCAACGTGTTGGATTCAGGACGCATGCGAAGGTCTTCTAGCCAACCCACTTCACGGACAAAAACACTCTTCATACCCATTATCCATTTAAAATAACGGGAACTTGATGGGTTTTCCCCATCATAGGTTGGGGTAATCGGGAGTACCCCGTTTACCTATTAATATATTTTCATCATATAAAAATAAAAATGCATATATATGAGACTCTAAGTTAAAATAAAGGAAAACTATAATATTCAATTTTTCATTTATCAAATATATTATAGCTTAATGTTTAAAATTATAAGTATTATAAACATCATGTATAATTAATAATATAAAAGTTATATATAACTAAATGGTGAATAGGATTGGGGGTTCCTAAACCCATCCCCGTCCCGTAACCGTTTATAACTTGAATCTTTTTAGATCGGTTACCCCCTTTAAGGTGAGTCTATTACAAAATTGACTTACATGACAGAAAATACATGACGGTTTTGTGAAACCGTTGTTTTAAACAAGATTACACAACGGTTTGACTAAACCGTCGTGTAAACAAAGGAGTACATGACGGTTTAGTAAAACCGTTGTGTAATCCAATAGATTATACGACGGTTTTGAATCATGTAATCCGACAGATTACACGACAGTTTTTGTGAAACCGTCGTCTTAAACAAGATTACACGACGGTTTGACTAAACTGTCATGTAAATAAAGGATTACACGACCGTTTTGTTGGAACCGTCGTGTAATCTATAAGCATTTCAAAAAAAAAAAAGGATTACACGACGGTTATAAAAACCGTTGTGTAATCATAGGATTACATGATAATTTTGAGCAAAACCGTCATGTAATACTCCGAAAATTTTCAAAATTTTCAAATTTTCAAAAAAAAAAAAAAAAAAAGGATTACACGATGGTTATAGAAAACCATCGTGTAATACTCCGAAAATTTTCATATAAAAAAAAAGGATTACACGACGGTTATAGAAAACCATCGTGTAATCCTCAAAAAATTTTCAAAATTTTCAAAAAAAAAAAAAAAGGATTACATGATGGTTTTGAGCAAAAATGTCGTGTAATCCTCTGAAAATTTTCAAAATTTTTAAATTAAAAAAAAAAAAGGATTACATTACGGTAATAGAAAACCGTCGTGTAATCCTCCGAAAATTTTAAAAATTTTCAAATTTCAAGCTTTGGAATTCGCACGAAAACCCATTACTTAAATACACTTTCCTTTTCATTTATCATAATTGTCATCTTCAACCCTCTAGACAACTCAAACTTTTCTCCTCCCCACCTCCTTCTCCCCCTCGCTAACTTAAAATCTGATCACGCCGCTGCCGTCGCCACCACCTCTCTCTCCCGGTGTTCCCATCAAGGCCATGATATATTAAAGAAAAGCAAGGTGACTTCCATATTGCTCAATTTATTATTTTCTAATAAAACTATAAACACACAATACTTTAATAACTTGCATGGAGTGTAATTTGTAGTGTTCTTTGAACGTTTTTTTTATTGTTGCTCTTTGGAGGTGAATGTTTTGTGCACGGTTTTGGCACTTTACACACATTTTTAAACATGGTTTTTATCCGCCCACCACATGCTCGATGAAATGTCAAAATGAATTTTTATTTTGGATAATCATAGAGAATTTGATTCTAGTGTAATGTGTACTATTACACGACGATTTTGCTCAAAACCGTCGTGTAATTTGGCATGAATTAGAAAAAATTGACTTTTTTTTTGGTGATGGCACACATTACACGATGGTTTTAAACCATCGTGTAATGTATGCCACTACAAAAGAAAAAAAAATCAATTTTTTTAATTCAAGCCTAATTACACGACGATTTTGAGCCAAAACCGTCATGTAATCAATACATTACACGACAGTTTTAGAGGAAAACTGTCGTGTAAAGTTCTCAATTTATGGTGTTTGTTACTGTATTTCTTGATTCGACGACGGTGTGAACTGTCGTGTAATATTGAGATACCACGACAGTTATGAAAACGTCGTGGTATCTTCCACGATGCTGGATTAGACGACGGTTGTCTAACTTTACACTACGGTAATTTACCATCGTGTAATCCATAATTTTTACTAGTGGTCCCCGTCGGTTAACAGCTTGATAGGAAAATTGTCATCTCTTATTCATATAGATATGTTTTTGTTTTACACTTTTTATTTAGATTTTTTATCCTCCATACTTATCTAATTGGAGACCAAAAAAAAAAAAAAAAAAAACTGATACTAGTATACCTGTGGCGAAAATCTAAAGAAGTCCTTTCTGAAAAGATAATTCTATCGATCACCCTACCTTTTTTAACCATATTTCACAACGGTTTGAGATTACTATTATTATTATTATTATTATTATTATTATTATTATTTTATGAATGAGTTTGTATAAGCCTTCAACCCACTTGTTATCTACTTGTTATAGTGAATGAGCCTTCAATTTACTTTTTAATTTTTTAATTTTTTTAATTTTAAAGATAGTCATCAATTTAAAAAGAACACAACGCATGTACTTTATTAAATTCATTGTCTAATTAAACAAATATAAATATTTAAGGGATATCTTATCAAATTCATTGTCAAATTTAGGGGACAAATATGCCGCTATAATTCATTATTCAATTTTTTTTGTTTGTTTTTAATCTTTTAAGTTCAATCAGTTATATATGCAGAATAGATAAATAAAACAAAAACAAAAGAAAAAAAAATTCATGTGACGATAATATGGTCACCACGCGGTGATAACGTAACAACCATGTGGTAAATAAGGAATGTATGACCATTGGCCCTTTTGAATATAGGAAAGAGATTTGTCCAAAAGTAAAGTCATATATGTTGTATTCTACTCCTCATGTACTTCTTTATTTTTTTTATTTATTTATCTTCTTTTTTTTTTTTTTTTTTTTTTTTTTTTTTTTTTTTTTTTTGTAAAAGATGATAAGAACTATTAGAAGGTGCATCCAGATATTCCAATTATATTGATATCACTTTATTACCTTTTTCATTTACCTATCCTATTGTTTCATTGGAAAAAAAAAAAAAAAAAAAAAAAAAAAAAAAAAAAAAAAAAAGGGAAACGAACAAAATGTTAATGGGAAAAGTGAAAAATTAAACTACCCTATTACAAGCAACTAAAAAACTACATGAACCCCATACAGCCAGAGACTATTCATGTTCATTACATGTCTATTTTAACAATTTTATTTTTATGATATATTAATTAAAAATGTAATCATGACTACACCATACAACTAGATCAGCATTGTGGCTAGCATACTACAACATTTATATATAAAAATTACCAACCTTTTGTCGTATTTCAAACCATTAAACGAGAAACGAATAAAAAAAAAGAAATTGAAAAACTGAATGTAGTTATTTTTGGTTCAAAAAAAAGGGATCGGCGATATCCTCATATCTCCGTCTTAATGTTTATTAAGTGAATTTATTGATGACATCGATGGGATGACAAGTAACCTAATCTTAAGTCTTTACTAACAAATCTCATCCTTTAACAGCAGACAACATGTGATAATTTCTTATCAAAACTTAAACTCTACCTATGTTAAAACTCGATCCTCACACCTAGTAAAAATGGAAAGCTCAAAAAATACCTTATTACCACCAAGCCACCGCCATTAGTGCTAACAAAAAGCAATCATGTTCCTTCAATAATTGAGCTTTTCATTTTTATTTTATTTGCTTTTTCTTCGCTGAAGTCTGTCAGAGGAATCCAAAGTTGTAAACGTTGGTGAAATTCGATGGCTTTTTTATTATTTATTTTTCCAACACTCGTTGACGAAGACTTCTGTTCCTGAAAACATATCTTCTGAATTTTTTTTTCTTCATTTTTTTTTTGAAATAGCAAGATATTGGAAATGGGAATTTTAGAGTGTAGACAATTCTCTCATTAATTCTCTGCTTAACAGTTGATCACTTCTCCTATTTTATTTTCGTTTCCCTTAACCTTGGGTGTCGTTCCATCTTCTGAACAACTCTAGCTTTCAAGATTGCAAAGAAGGTAATCAAGTTTTTTTCAGTTCAAAATTATTATTTATTTTACTTTTTGGATTGAATCAGAAACTATGTTTTTTTTCTCTATTTACTTTTCACATTTCCATTTATCATGTTACCGTTTGGATCATACGTTTGAGCTGAAAAATTTTGATTTGGATTACGAATCTAAATTGAATTTGTGTTTAGGAGAGAGAGAAAATAAACAAAGGTACAAATCTATAAAAAGTGAAAATTTAGATTTTAATTTTAGTTGAATAGAAAATTTTGGATCCAAACTATGTTTCAAACGGTACATATAAGAGAGTTGCTAAATCTAATCAACCACCGGACTAACATTTTTTAAAAAAAATATTTTTCCTTCTCATCTAATTGGTCAAATATGCAGATCTAAACGAACTATGGATTGGGAATGACTCCAGCTGGAGGTGTGTGCTTCGACAGAAATTCTACCACTGTATCGTATGCTCTCTCTCTCTTAAATTTTTTTTAATTAATTATAAGTGTTTTATAACCTTAATTATACCATGTTCTCAGTATGTATTGTCTAATTTGATTTTCCAGATTTCGGGGATGTGAAAGATCAAGAGAAGAAAGGACTTGACTCTGATGGCATAGCAAATTATCCAGAGTGCCAAAGGTAAGGAGACTATACTTTCCAAATGTCCAACAATTTTATTTGTAAGGGAAAAAAATGAAAAATGAAAAAAAAGAAAAAGAAAAAACAGTTTCCTGCTCTGCTCAAAAGAAAAGAAAAGACTCAAAATAAATTAAGCATAAAAATTTAAAAACCGAGGTGTATGAGCTGAAAACGCATATAAATTAAGCATAAACGTTTTCGTGAACTCATGTTAGGTGATATATAGAAGACTCAAAATATCTACTTGCTTGCAATGCAGACGATCATAATGTTATGCCGATGATGTGATTCTGAAACGAGTGAGTACGCATAGAGGATATCCTCGTTATAATTGATGGCGGAGACAGCGGTTTGCAATCTTATAGACAAGCTAATTCCACTGTTGGCTGAAGAAGTGAACTTGTTGAGAGGTGTTCATGGAGAAGTTGCAGACATCAAGCGTGAGCTTGAGAGCATTCGAGCTTTGCTCAAGGATGCAGATAAGAAGGCAGAAAGCGAAGGTGACATTCATGATGGTGTTAAAACATGGGTGAAAGAACTAACGGAAGTCGCATTCAAAATAGAAGATGTTGTTGATGAGTACATATACCACATGTCGGTTCAACGTCCCAATCGGCATCGATTCATTGCTTTCCTCAATAAAATTGCTTGCTTTGTCGCAAAACTTAAACCCCAGCATCAGATCGCGATAGAGATACGAGAGATCAAAGCAAATGTTCGAAGCATCACGGAAAGAAGTGAAAGGTATGGCTTTCGTTCTTTACAACAAACATCCACAAGCACTACTAGAAAGCGGCATGACCCCAGGAAGGCTTCCCTTTTTCTCAAGGACACTGAAGTGATTGGTCTTGAATCTCCTAGAGATGAATTGATTGAAGTTCTGGAAAGCTCATCTCCCCAAAGAATTGTGACTGCTGTGGTCGGAATGGGAGGGTTGGGCAAGACTACTCTTGCCAAACAAGTCTATGATCGCATAAAAGGACGCTTTGATTGTCATGCTTGGATTGCTGTGTCGGAATCATACAAGGTTGAGGACTTGTTGAGAAACTTGATGAAGAAGTTTTGTGGAGGAGGTCTAGAGTTAACTCAAAATGCTATTGAGACAATGGATGAGGTGGCACTGACAACCCATTTGAGAGAGTATTGCATAAGAAGAGATATCTTGTCATTTTTGATGATGTCTGGAACAATGAGTTTTGGGTTGACATAGAGCATGCTTTGCTTGACAATAAAAGCGGTGGAAGGATACTAATCACAACGCGAAATATTGTTGTTGCTGATAATTGCAAAACCTCATCTTGGGTCGTTATCCACAGGATGAAATATTTGCCTCCTCATAAGGCCATGGAACTCTTTTGCAAGAAGAGTTTTCAATTTGAATATGGAGGTTGCTTCCCCTCTGAATTAAAGAATCCATCGGCCGAAATTGTTTCTCAGTGCCAAGGACTGCCTCTGGCAATTGTAGTTGTTGCTGGTCTTCTCTCAACTAAAGAAAAAACTGTCTATCAATGGCAAAAATTTCTCGAAAGCCTCGGTTCAGAGATGTTGAACCATTCTGACATGGAAAGAATACTATCGCTCAGCTATAACGACTTGCCTTACAACCTCAAATGTTGCTATTTGTACTTTGGAATGTTTCCTAAGGGCTATTCAATTAGATGTGGAAGGCTAATTCGACAGTGGATAGCTGAAGGTTTTGTGAAATCTGAGCAAGGTAAAACTTTGGAAGATGTTGCCAAGGGATACTTAACTGAGCTAGTAGATAGGAGCTTGGTTGAAATTTCACAGGTAGATGGTGAAGGAAAAGCTAACACTTGTCGTATTCATGATCTTTTGCATGCCGTTATCTTCAAAAAGATGGAAGACTTAAGTTTCTGTCAAGTTTTTGCAGGAGATGAGTTGTCAAATTTTAACACAGTCGCTCGACGTTTATCAATTATTGGTAGCTCAGACAAGATTCCGTCGACCATTGATGTTTCACGCGTTCGTTGGTTTTCTATTTCCAATCAAGATGAGATGCTAAATTCTACCGTGAGGAAGTTTACTGCTAGTTTCAAGCTTCTTAAAGAACTTGACTTTGAAGATTTTCCGCATCTAGATCATCTCCCTGAGGATATTGGGAACTTGTTTCACTTGAAATATTTGAGCGTGCGTGGCACTAGAGTAAAATATCTCCCAAAATCTGTAGAAAAACTGGTCAACTTAGAGACTTTGGATTTGAAGGGATCCTTGGTCTATGAAATTCCTTTTGAGATCAATAAGCTTCTTAAGTTGAGGCATCTCTTTGGGCGTTGTAATGACGACCAAGAAATTCCTATGGATGGTGTAAGAGGAATAAAAGTGAAGGAGATTGAGAGCTTAAAGTCATTGCAAAAGTTATATCATATTGAGGCTAACAATGCAGAGTTCGACTTGTATAAAGAGCTTGGGCCATTGATACAGTTGAGAACATTAGGCATCACTAAATTAAGAAGTGAAGACGGAAGAAGTTTGTGTGGCTGTATTGAGAAAATGAAATGCCTTGAATCTCTCTATGTATCTTCGATAAGTGAAGAAGACATCATTGATTTGGAGTCCATGACTTGTCCCCCTGTATTTCTTAGGCGTCTCCGTTTAGTGGGGCCCTTAAGGAAGTTACCAGACTGGATAACAAAGCTTCAAAATCTAACTAAGATAGCAATTCAGTGCTCAAAGTTGGGAGGTGACCCAATAAAAGTCCTCGGTATTTTGCCCGAACTAGTAGAGCTTTGGATCCTGAGTGAAGCATTTGTTGGTGAACAACTACACTTTGAAGAAGGTGGCTTCCCAAAACTGAAGGTACTCGAACTTGATGACTTGAAAGGGATGAATTCATTGATAATAGAGGAAGGAGCACTGCCTGTCCTTGAAAAGCTTTACTTGAAAATACCTAAATTGCAGAAGGTGCCATCGGGAATCCAATATTTGAGAAATATTGAAATGCTTATGTTCATTGACATGCCAAATGAATTAATGGAAAGTACGGATCCAAATGGAGGACACAATTATCAGATTGTTCAACATGTGTCATCTGTCTATTTCAGCTGTGAGCATGGAGAGGGGCGTAAGTTCTATCGTCTACGCAAATTTGGTTGGAGACAAGTGTGAGGTAACTCCTAAATTGGGAACTTGTTTAATTTATTGTATTCATGAATATTTGTATTATGTTTCCCAATTTAGTTTCTTTTTATCTCTGTCCACTAGTAATAAACTAAAAAATCACGTTTAAAGCGGGAACATTTTGGGGGCTTTTAAATGTTAGTAATCTCCTAAATTTTTGTTTTTTTAGTCTAAATCCTAGTACCGTAAAATATCCGTTTGGTGCATAGAAGAAGATTATATTGAGTATGATAGTATTAGAGATTTGGATAGATTGTATAAGAAAGGATTGGATTGGATTTTTATTAATCATATCTTATGTTTGGTGATGAATGTTAGGATAGGATATATAGGATTGAAGTTTATACTTCTCTTTAATTAAAAAAAATAACATTTAAGTGAAATGTTAAAACTTTAAATTTAATTTAAAATTTATTAAACAAAATTTAAAATACAACAATTTAATACACCCAGCCCAAGAACAAGTTGCAGGGTTTAATGATTCTTGGTCCTTAACAAGGGATAGCATGATCCTGTGCTCGGCGCCTAGTCCTCTTGGAGGGGGAGGATTTGGTCTTGGGTTGGACAAAAGTTACCCGGTTTAGTATTTTAAGATTCTACAACGATGCACACTTTTTTACCCCATCATGAGGTAAATTTTTTTTTACCAATTATGTGATTTTGGTGGTCTAGATGCATGTATATAAAAAACTTATTTTGTGCTCAACCACACATGATTGAGAACACAGAAAAAAAAAAAAAAAAAAAAAAAAAAAAAAAAAAGATCTCCACGCCAACCAACAACCCCAGCGCCCCCCCTCCTCCCCCGCCCCCCGGGCGGTGACCCAGCACCACCACGCGACATAGCTCTCCCGGCGACGGCGAACCATCACCAGGCTCCCCCCTCCTCTCTTCCCCCGGCGCCGCAGACACCTCCATGCCTCCGTTTCCCCCCCAACCCCCGCCCCCACACCCCCCCCCCCCCTCGATTTGGGTTTCGTCCCCCGGCGACAGCCTTTGTCGTTGCTCCACCACCCAGCGTGAATCGGAGCCTTCAGTCTGCGCCGGTGCTTGGAAGGGGGAGAGGAGAGTGTGAGTGATGGCGACGTGAGGCTTGGTCGGTGGCGCGAGACGCGGGGCTTGGGCGGCGAGACGAGACGAGATCCGAATCTGGGTTGGCAACTCCGGCTCGGCTGTGGTGGGCGGTGGGAGGGTGGCACGGCGACATGGGGTGCCGGTGGGCGGTCGACGAGTTTGACGGCCATGTTCTTCTCTTTTTGTTTTCAAATTTTTTATTTATTGGTTTTTTTTATGTGATCCAATGCAAATGCTCTATTTTTAATTTGTTGAATCTTTTTGATCTCAACCGTTTAAGACCAATCGGATGGTCAAAAATTTTTACCCCATTGATGGAGTAAACTAAGGTGTTCGTAGAATTGCCCCAAAGGATTAACATCTTATCCTAATCTATTTATTCTTATCCCCTCCTAATGATGTTTTATTCATGCAGAATATAACAAATAAAAAATGGAAGATTTTTTGATGTTTTTTCTTCCCCCTCTAATTTTTCCTCTCATACATTTTGTTCTCAGGCTTTTCTGCAAACTACATGGAAGGGATGTGCTCAAGCAAAACAGAAGATTCAAATTTCTAGTTACCCAAAATTACTAAATAAACATAAGTTCTGGAGATTATAAGTACTTGTTGCTAATTTTAATTGTTTTTATGTCTACTTTAAGTTTTGGATCATGCATTTTTCATTTTTTGTCCAGGTTTTTCCTATCAGGTTTTACTGGACGAGGCATGTTTTCTTTTAGGAACTAGTAGGACATAATTTTAGCATGCTTTATTTTGATAATATTTGTTGTTTGTGTTTGTACTGATTGCTTTTCATGTTAAGCATTAATGTGGTTGGGATGCAAAAATGACATCTTTACTTCTTGTTTTCAATGTTTCCTGTTTGAATGCTACTTTTATCGCCATGGTCGAATACTACAACTAACCAAGGTGCATAGTTATATATATATACACACACACATATATCTATTGTCTGGATTTTTTTTAATATATATGTGTTCCTTGGATGTATATGTGTGTGTGTGTATGTATCATTCATGGCAGTAGTGGGAATTGGACCATAATCGAATATGGTAATATGAACGGACTGAGTTAGCTCCTTTCAGTTCACTGTATGTACCCCAGAGAGTTACTAGACTTTTATACTCGTTATAATGACTTATAAAAGTCCAATCTCATCTTTATTTTTTGCCCCTCTATTCTAATCCATCAGACAGGACAATAAGACTCGCGAAAATAGTTCCTTATTAATTGTATTTTATGGACAAATTGTTGTGAATGTCTTTCCCGAATCCAAAGGGAATACTTCCAACAACTTCTACCTCCATTTTTGTGCAACTGTAATATCAACATGTTGATAGAGATACATTGTCCCAGTCTCTGAAAAAAAAAAAAAAAAAAAAAAAAAAAAAAAAAAGGTCATTATTCACAGAATGTACAATTCAATAGAAGATGATAGGGAGACTATGAGTCTTGTGACGGATGAAAAAGGAAAAAGCCTCTAGGTCTTGCTAGAACAAAAAATTGTTAGCCGGTTTTTCTAGTATTGATTTAGAAGCGTTGTGGGATTGGTTTAGTGTAACTATTTAGAGATTTGGCTTTGGAAGTCATATATATAATTCTTATCTTATAGCCACATATATTATTCTTATCTTAAACCAGTGTAACTATTTAGAGATTTGGCTTTAGAAGCCATATATATTATTCTTATCTTATGACTACATATATTATTCTAGCCATAAATATTATTCTTATCTTATAGCCATATATATTATTCTTATCCTATACCAGTGTAAGTATTCAGAGATTTGGCTTTAGAGGCCATATATATTATTCTTATCTTATACCATTAAAAACGGAGATAGCTTGGGATTTGAAGTGGGGTTCTTTAGTTAAAATCCTAGCCTGTTGTCATTACACAAAATGTTAGCCAGTTTTTCAACAGTGTAATTTAGAATTATTGTTGGATTCGGTCTTAATTCCAATATTAATTTTGGAGTGAGTCCAAGAACAAAATCATGAGGACATGAGACTCAAAATGAACAATATCATATCAAAGGGAAGTAAGGGTTATTACAAACTTGTCAAATTCATTTTCGAAAATCAAGTGACAAAATTCCCGATATCCTCTATATTATTTGATTTCTCGTTTTCAATCTTGTGAAAAGTCACTCCATAACATATTATAAAATAGGGACAAAATTTCGGATGAAATTATTTTGGTTTTGGGAGGTGCCAGAATACCTTTTGAGTTTAACATCTTTTTTGGCAAAATATCGGAACATTGATAAATATCAACGCATATTGGTTGAAATGTCGTTTTTGATAAAGACGTAATGTAATTTGTGCAAAATTTTAGAATATTTTGAGAAGACTGTAAAGAAATATCGATGATATAAAAACCTCAAAAAGTTTTGGTACCTAGATCATTATTATTATTTTTAAATATCAATATATTCTAACATAAATAACTGTCCTCTAGTGACCTACATTTTCAAAAGTAATCTAAGATTTTCCATAAAAACGTAACAGAAACAAATAAAAATAACATGCAGTCAAACAATCAGGAGAAGTCACAGTTTCCTAACATAATAGGAAGAGATCAAATAGCGTGTAGACACTCTTTTTTTCCTTAATAGGTTTTTTCTTAAGAAATTTTCCTTTGTTTGCTTAACTAGCTTGGATACTCTTTTTCTCTTATTAGGTTTTTTGGTTTTACTAGTAAGGTTTTTAATAACTTCTATTATAAGAACTGATTTTTAAAGGTTCAGTGTTGACTTAATTTTCTGGCATTAGTTTCTGCTAATTATTTGGTTTTTAGTTTAGGTAGAATTTCCCTTCCTAATTGTAATATCTTGTCCTCCACACACCCCCACCCACCCCCCCCCCCCCCCCCCCCCCACTTTATTGGTATTGAGATGAGATGTATACCCACCCCCCCCCCCACCCCTTATTGGTATTGAGATGAGATGTATAGTATATATGAAGTTTCTCATATAAAACTTATTTATAATTTGTATATCTTGATGATATTATATTATTCGAAAATATTATAAATATGTTTTAAAACAAATTTCCCCAATTTTCATAATGTTTTGAAGATCTCATCAGATGTGGATATTTTCTTCAAAATTTTCACAATTTCTAGAGTGATAATATTTCTATCGATGATGATATATACATTTATCATTAGTGAACACATGTCATGTTACGAACTTAAGGACAACAGTTTGTTGTGGCTAGCATAGCTCGAGTTCTACAGCATTAATTTCTGAAAATTTGCAAAAGGAAAAAAAAAAAGAAAAAAGAAAATACGCCACCAACTCCTTCAATATTGACTTTTCAATTTTATTTTGTTTTATTTGCTTCTCCTTTGCTGAAGAGGAATCCAAATTAATCGTTGTTCGAAGTAATTGGAGGAATTTTCCATCATCATAGACATAGATGGATTTTGAAAGGAGGAGAGGGGGTAATTGGTGGATGTTTGTCACAAATGGGATGTTTTCTATAAATGATTCAGATAAGTCGTCCCATTACTTTGAAAGTAAACAAGAGTAAATTGTCTAACTTTACTCACCGATTGATAAGCAAAAATTTCTTACTTTTGTTTACAAAATTATATTTGTTTATATATTGTGTTTTTCATGCACATAATCGAAAATATTTTTTGAAAGTAATGGATCAAGATGTATTTTAAAAATTATTAATACTAAACAAAACGTAAAAATACTTCATAATAATATCTGAATACAAAAACGTGATTGCTTATGGGAAGTTTTATAAGAACATATTTATCCTTTTGGATACAAAATGTGGTCAAGGGATTGAAGCTTGGGTGACTTTGGAAGAAAAACAGATGGCCAAGTTTCAAGAAGATGAAGAGCTCCTTGCTTTTGCTTCAATAAACCCTAAGTGCAATTGTTACCTAGTTTCGAAAATTGATGAACTTAATTTTTGTGGGATTGGAAGGAATAACTTGGGAGACAAAAATAAGTCTACGAAAGCTTGTCCACCTATTACTAGTTAATCGGCTACTCCTTAATTATTTAGTCTCGTATTTGAATTTGAATTTGGAAAATACTAAATCTAATAGGAAAAGTGGACTAATCAATCGCGAAAATATATGACGACTAATAAAAAATTGTTGTGGAATATCCAATCTTGAAATGTTCTTTATGCAATGTCTTTTTCAGTTGTTGTATATAGCACATTAAACAACAATGTTTTTTTTTTTTTAAAAAATCATTGTCAATTGTTGAACTTTCAACATCGGTTTTTTCATTAAAGAAATACCGTCGTCCAATGTCTTAAGAAAATTTAAAAGAAAAAATATAATGTTCTCGCTCAAGCAACAAATTGGTCTGTTACTATACACAAATTTAGAGAAAAGACTACTATCATATTTCATCAACACAATCCCATGACATTAATTTCCGAACATATATATATATAATCAATCCTTCTCATCATATCACCAATAAAATTTGTCCAAATACACTAACATATAAAGAAAACTCGCATATAACTCCAAGAAAAAAAAAACCTTAAAGTAAAAATATGTAACAGACTTTATATGTAAACCCAGCCAAAGTAAAACAATAAAGATCCTAAAAGTATGATTGGATTTCGGTGGTTTCATCTTGGTTAGAGTCTTGGTAGTGATAGCAGCATGGATTGAGTAAGGAGTGAGGAAATTAGACATTATATATAGAAGAAAGAGTTTTGGGCATTGAGGAGGAGGAGGAGAGAAGGTGGATTAAATGGTGAATAGGATCGAGGACTCCCAAACCCATCCTGTCCCGTTTAGATCGGTTCTCCTTTTTTAGGTGAGTCCCCATAAGTGAATGGCTTGATGGGAAAATTGCCATCCTCTATTCAAATAGATATGTTTATGTTTTACACTTTTTATTTATATTTTTTTCATTAGAGGTAAAAAAACTGAAACTTAATAATACATGTGGCAAAAATCTAAAGAAGTCCTTTCTGAAAAGATAATCCTACCGATCACCCCATCTTTTTTAACCATATTTCACAGCGATTTGAGATTATTATTACTATTATTATTTTTATTATTTTTATACATGAATTTGTAAGCCTTCAACCCTCTTATTATCTACTTGTTATAGTGATTGAGCCTTCAATTTAATTTTTAATTTTTTAATTTTAAAGATAGTCATCAATTTAAAAAGAACACTATGCATGTACTTTATTAAATTCATTGCCTAATTAATCAAATATAAATATTTAAGGGATATCTTATCAAATTCATTGTCAAATTTAGGAGATAAAACTACCAATATAATTCAGTATTCAAATTTTTTTGTTTTTAATCTTTTAAGTTCAACTAGTTAAATGGCATGCGTTTTGTATAAACGGAATAGATAAATAAAATAAAAGTAAAAGAAAAAAATCCACCTAACGATGATGTGATCATCACGTAACGACCATGTGATAAGTAAGGAATACCTTAACATTGGCTCTTTTGAATATAGGCAAGAGATATTTGTCCAAAAGTAAAGTCATATATGTTGAATTCTACTCCTCATGTACTACCTTTTTATTTATTTATTTTATTTTTCTTATTTTTGTAAATGAGGGTAACAGTTATTAGAAGGTGCACCCCAGATATCCCAATTATATTGACATCTCTTTAGTACATTTTTCATTTACCCATCCTATTGTTTTATTTAAAGGAAAAAAAAACAAACAAACAAAATGTTAATGAGAAAAGGGAAAAATAAAACAACCCTATAACAAGCAACTAAAAAACTAGATGAACCCATATAGCCAGAGACTATTCATGTTCTTTATATGTCTCTTTAACAATTTTATGAAATGTTAATTAAAAAAGTCTTCGTGGCTATACCACACAACTAGATCAGCATTGTGACTAGCATTATCTACTCTTACTTGAAATGTTAAGTGCAAGTAATATGCACTTAGGTCTTCATTAACAAACCCCATCCTTTAAGAGTAGACAATACATGATAATTTCTTATAAAAAACTAAACTCTATGTGCGTCAGAACTCGAATCTAACACCTATTAAAAACGGAAGGCTCTAAAAATACCTTAATTGCCACCCCACCACCATCCGTGCTAACAGAGAGCAATCACGCTCCTTCAAGAATTGGGCTTTTCGATTTTTATTTTATTTTTGATTTGTTTGCTTTTTCTTCGCTGAAGTCTGTGAGAGGAATACAAAGTTGTAAACATATCTTTTATTATTTATTTTTCCAATTCGTTGGCTTTTTTATTATTAATTTTTCCAACCACTCGTTGACGAAGACATCATAAAAACATATCGATATTCTGAATTTTGTTTCCTCATTGTTTTTTTTTTGAAATAGCAAGATTTTGGAAATGGGATTTTTAGTGTAAACAATTCTCTCATTTATTCTCTGCTTAACAGTTGATCATTTCTCCTACTTTATTTTCGTTTCCCTTAACCTTGGGTGTCGTTCCATCTTCTGAACTACTCTAGTTTTGAAGATTATAGAGAAGGTAATCAATTTTTTTTAGTTCAGAATTATTATTTATTTTATTTTTTAGATTGAATTAGAAACTAAGTTTTTTCTCTATTTACTTTTCACATTTCCATTTACCATGTCCCCGTTTGGATCATACGTTTGAGTTGAAAATTTTTTATTTAGATTGTAAATCGAAATTGAATTTGTGTTTAGGAGAGGAGAAAAATAAGCAAAGGTACGAATCTATAAAAAGTGGAAATTTAGATTTGGATTTTAGTTGAATAAAAAATTTTGGATCCAAACTATGATTCAAACGGTACATATAAGAGAGTTGCTAAATCTAATCAACCCCCGGACTTACATTTTTTTAAAAAATATTTTCCTTCTCATCTAATTGGTCAAATATGCAGATCTAAACGAACTATGGATTGGGAATGACTCCAGCCGGAGTTGTGTGTTTCGACACAAATTCTACCACTATATCGTATGCTCTCTCTCTCTCTTAAGTGTTTTTCTTTTAATCAATAATTATTGGTGTTTTATAACCTTAATTATACCATGTTCTCAGTATGTATTGTCTAATTTGATTTTCCAGATTTTGGGCATGTGAAAAAATCAAGAGAAGAAAGGACTTGACTCTGATGGCATAGCAAATTAACCAGAATGCCAAAGGTAAGGATATTATACTTTCCAAATGTCCAAAAATTTTATTCGTAAGGTAAAAAAAAAAAAAAAAAGAAAGAAAAACAATTTCCTGCTCTGCTTAAAAGAAAAGAAAAGACTCAAAATAAATTAAGCATATAAATTTAAAAACCGAGGTGTATGAGCTGAAAACGCATATAAATTAAGCATAAACGTTTTCGTAAACGCATGTTAGGTGATATATAAGACTCAAAATATCTACTTGCTTGCAATGCAGACGATCATAATGTTGTGCCGATGAAGTGATTCTGAAACGATTGAATACGCATAGAGGATATCCTCGTTATAATTGATGGCGGAGACAGCGGTTTGCAATCTTATAGACAAGCTATAATTCCACTGTTGGCTGAAGAAGTGAACTTGTTGAGAGGTGTTCATGGAGAAGTTGCCGACATCAAGCGTGAGCTTGAGCGCATTCGGTCTTTGCTCAAGGATGCAGATAAGAAGGCAGAAAGCGAAGGTGATGTTAACGATGGGGTTAAAGCATGGGTGAAAGAACTAACGGAAGCCGCATTCAAAATAGAATATGTGGTTGATGAGTATGTACATTACATGTCAATACAACGTTCCAATCGGCATCGATTCATTGCTTTCCTCAATAAAATTGCTTGCTTTGTCGCAAAACTTAAACCTCAGCATCAGATCGCGATAGAGATACGAGAGATCAAAGCAAATATTCGAAGCATCACGGAAAGAAGTGAAAGGTATGACTTTCGTTCTTTACAACAAACATCCACAAGCGCTACTAGAAAGCGGCATGACCCCAGGAAGGCTTCCCTTTTTCTCAAGGACACTGAAGTGATTGGTCTTGAATCTCCTAGAGATGAATTGATTGAAGTTCTGGAAAGCTCATCTCCCAAAGAACTGTGACCGCTGTGGTTGGAATGGGAGGGTTGGGCAAGACTACGCTTGCCAAACAAGTCTATGATCACATAAAAGGACGCTTTGATTGTCATGCTTGGATTGCTGTGTCGGAATCATACGAGGTTGAGGACTTGTTGAGAAACTTGATGAAGAAGTTTTGTGAAGGAGGTGTAGAGTTAATAACTCAAGACGCTATTGAGACAATGGATGAGGTGGCACTGACAACCCATTTCAGAGAATACTTGCATAAGAAGAGATATCTTGTTGTTTTCGACGATGTCTGGAGCAATGAGTTTTGGGGTGACATGGAGCATGCTTTGCTTGACAATGAAAATGGTGGAAGGATTCTAATCACAACGCGAAATAACACGGTTGCAGGTAATTGCGGAACATCATCTGAGGTCATTGTCCATGGATTGGAACCTTTGCCTCATAGCAAGGCCATGGAGCTCTTTTGCAAGAAGAGTTTTCAAGTTAAATATGGAGGTCGCTGCCCCTCCGAATTAGATAATCTTTCGGCCGAAATTGTTTCTCAGTGCGAAGGACTACCCCTGGCACTTGTAGTTGTTGCTGGTCTTCTCTCAACAAAAGAAAAAACTGTCTATCAATGGCAAAAATTTCTCGAAAGCCTCAGTTCTGAGGTGTTGAACCATTCTGACATGGGAAGAATACTGTCGCTCAGCTATAACGACTTGCCTTACAACCTCAAATGTTGCTATTTGTACTTTGGAATGTTTCCTAAGGGCTATTCAATTAGATGTGGAAGGTTAATTCGACAGTGGATAGCTGAAGGTTTTGTGAAATCTGAGCAAGGTAAAACTTTGGAAGATGTTGCCAAGGGATACTTAACTGAGCTAGTAAATAGGAGCTTGGTTGAAATTTCAGAGGTAGATGGTGAAGGAAAAGCTAACACTTGTCGTATTCATGATCTTTATTTGCATGCCGTTATCTTCAAAAAGATGGAAGACTTGAGTTTCTGTCAAGTTTTTTCAGGAGATGAGTTGTCAAATTTTAACACAGTCACTTGACGTTTATCAATTATTGCAGCTCAGACAAGATTCCGCCGACCATTGATGTTTCACGCATTTGTTGGTTTTCTTTTTCCAGTCAAGATGAGATGCTAATTAAATTCTACTGTGAGTAAGTTTGTTGCAAGTTTCAAGCTTCTAAAAGAACTTGATTTTGAAAATTTTCCGCACCTAGATCGTCTCCCTGAGGATTTGGGAACTTGTTTCACTTGAGATAATTTAGCATACGTGGCACAAGAATAAAAAATATCCCAAAGTCCGTAGAAAAATTGGTCAACTTAGAGACCTTAGATTTGAAGTAGTCATTGATCTATGAAATTCCATTTGAGATCAATAATCTTCTCAAGTTGAGATATTTTTTTGGGTGTTATTTGGACAAGAAGGAAATTCCTATGAACTCTTTCAAAGGAACGAAAGTAAAGGGAATTGGGAGCTTAAAATCTTTGCAAAAGTTATATGACATTGAGGCTAGCAACGCAGAGTTCGACATGTGTAAAGAGATTGGACCATTGATGCAGTTGAGAACATTAGGCATCACTAAATTGAGAAATGAAGACGGAAGAAATCTCTGTGGCTGCATTGAGAAAATGAAATGCCTTGAATCATTCCATGTGTCTACGACAAGTGAAGAAGACATCATTGATTTGGAGTCCATGACTTATCCCCCAGAATTTTTTAGGCGTCTCTATTTAGTGGGGCCGTTAAGGAAGTTGCCAGACTGGATAACAAAGCTTCAAAATCTAACTAAGATATATCTATTGAGTGCTCAAAATTGGGAGATGACCCACTGAAAGTACTTGGTATTCTGCTCGAACTAGTGGAGCTTTGGATCAAGAATGAAGCATTTGTTAGTGAACAACTACACTTTGAAGAAGGTGGCTTCCCAAAACTGAGGAAGGAGCATTGCCTGTCCTTGAAAAACTTTATTTGAAAACACCAAAATTGCAGGAGGTGCCATCGGGAATCCAATATTTGAGAAATCTTAAATGCTTCAGTTCATGGACATGCCAAATGAATTAATGGAAAGTATGAATCCAAATGGAGGACACAATTATCAGATTGTTCAAAATGTGTCATCTGTCTATTTCAGGTGTGAGCATGGAGAGGGGTATAACTTCTATTGTCTACGCAAATTTGGTTGGAAACAAGTGTGAGGTAACTCCTAAATTATGAAGGATTAATTTATTTTATTCATGAATATTTGTATTATGTTTCCCAACTTAGTTTCTTTTTATTTCTATCCACTAGTGCTAAACACAAAAATCACGTTTAACGAGAACATTTTGGGGGTTTTTAAACTTAAGTAATCTCCTAAATTTTTGTGTTTTTAGTCTAGATCCTATTACCGTAAAAGTTCCGTTTGGTGCATAGGATATGACTATATTGGATATGATAATGTTAGATATTTGGATGGATTGTATAAGAAAGAATTGTATTGAATTTTTATTAATCTACCACCCCCGATCTGGGGTTCGCCCCTCCAACGATCTGGGTCTTGGTTTCGCCCCCTCGGTAAAGGCCTTTGTTGTTGCTCCGCCACCTTGCATGAGCCGGAGCCTTCCTTCTTTGCCAGTGCTTGGGAGGGGGAGAGGAGAGCGTGAGCGACGGCGACATGAGGTTTGGATGATGGGGCTAGACACGGGGCTTGGGCGGCGAGACGAGACGAGATCCGGATCTGGGGTTGGCGACTCCGGCTCGGCAGTGGTGGGTGATGGGCGGTGGGAGGTTGGCACGGCGACTTCGGGTGCCAGTGGGCGGCCGACAAATTTGACGACCATATTCTTCTTTTTTTGTTTTCAATTTTTATTTTTTTATTGTTTTTTTATGTGATCCTATGCAAATGCTCTATTTTTAATTTGGTGAATATTTTCAACCTCAACCGTTCAAGATCAATCGGACGGCAATTTTTTACCCCATTGATGGAATAAAGTAAGGTGTTCCTATTGTAGAATTGCCTCAAAGGATTAAAGTCTTATCCTAATCTATTGATTCTTATCCTCTCCTACTGCTATTTTATTCATGCAAAATAGAACAAACAAAAAACGGAAGATTTTCTGATGACTTTTTTTTTTTTTTGTTTTTTGTGTTTTTCTCTAATTTTTCCTCTTATACATTTTGTTCTCAGGCTTTTCTGCAAACTACATGGAAGGGATGTGCTCAAGCAAAACAGAAGATTCAAATTTCTAGTTACCCAAAATTACTAAATAAACATAAGTTCTGGAGATTACAAGTACTTGTTACTTTTATTTTATTATTATTATTATTTTTTGTCTACTTTAAGCTTTGGATCATGTATTTTTCATTTCTTGTCCAGATTTTTCCTATCGGGTTTTACTGGATGAGGCATGTTTTCTTCTAGGAACTAGTAGAACATAATTTATGCATGTTTTATTTTGATAATATATTTTGTTGGTGTTTGTACTGATTACTTTTCTTGTTAGGTATTAATGTAGTTGGAATGCAAAAATGATATATTTACTTCTTTTTTTCAATGTTTCCTATTTGAATACAACTTTTATCGCCGTGGTCGAATACTACAACTAACCAAGGGTGCAGAGTGTTATATATATTTATTTATTTATCAATTATAAATACCTAAACAGAAATAAATAAATAAATAAATTATAAAAAAATCGATAATCAATGATACCTAACAAAATCTTGGTCAAGAAATGCCAACTTGGATCCATGTGATGAATAACTTTTTAATTACTTATGAGTAATTGGCTAAAATAGTTCATGAACTCTTTAAGAGGAGTTTTTTTTTTTTTGACCCTAAACTCCCTAAAAAGATGACGGTTTAGTCATTTCCATCAAATTTTATTAAATTTTTAACGAAATCAGTCATGTGCATTGCATGTGATCTAATTTGAGCAGGTATTTTAGTAATTTAATAATAATTACTATAAAAAATAAAAAAATCATAAAAAATGAAAATTCTCTCTCTCTCTCTCTCTCTCGAGGAGGGCTGGGTTCGCAAGCTCTCTCTCTCTTTCTTAAACCCATGTTGAGGGGAGAGGTTGCCTGGGTTTGTCGTGCAGGGGAAATGATCTGGTCTGAATCTAGGGTGGGATGGCTGGGTTTGCCGACAGGGGGGGTGAACCTAGATCGCGGCGGGTAGCTACAAAGGGAGGGAGGGTTGGCCTCTGGCTCTAGTGTCAGATCTGTTGGGGGGGGGGGGGGGCGGCGCGGGGTGGGTTGATGGAAAGGGAGAGAAGGGGGGCGAGCTTTGAGTTCAGCTCCCTCTCTTCTCTCTTCTCCTTTTTTTTTTTTTTTGTTTTAATGTTATTATATTTTCATCATTTTATGGGTATTTTTCTTCAAAAAACACAAAGCGTGCTTCTTATGTGACTGTTCCGTGAGTGCTTTAATGAAATTGGACGGAAAGGAACAAACCATCACATTTTTAAAGAGTTTAGGACCAGCACATCAAAAAAAAAGACGAAAATGTTATATATTAAAAAGTTCATAAACTATTTTGACAAATTACTTATTACTTATTACCTAATATTCTTATATGTAACTACAAACGTTTTCAATTAGTTGTTGTGGTCATGTATAATATATATATATAAAGTTTTAGATTGTTGGATCATGGTTGCACAACATTGCCTTGAAGCTATTTATCATTGTAGAGAAGAACAGATCATTTTTACCGTACCCAGTAGTGGAAGAGAGAGGAATAAAATGGAGACCAAAATACAGATGTTTTTATTGGTGAAGACCAAAATACATATTATCTTTTGGGAGGCACTTCTACAATTTTTAACCACATTAATAGGGTAAAATTATTCACCATCACATTTGAGTCAATGGCTGAAAAGGGTTAATGACCACTAAACTAAAATAAACCAACCCACATGGAATTAAACCCACCCTACCAGATTGGTTAAAAAAAAAAAATTCCGGCGTTCAAACAACTACAGGCGAGAACGCCGACGTTCACCGTCGCTGAGTCTCAGATCCGTCACCCTCGTCTCCGTCAACGGGCCCTGGCTTTCGCGCTCTGCAACACCAATCTCGAGCCACCCACCGCCAATCGTGAGCCCGCCGGCCTCGCTGGCACCCACCACAATCGCGCCGGCCTCGCTGGCCACCCACCGCCAATCGCAAGCTCGCCGACCTCGCGAGCCACCCAACCCCAATCGCGTGCTAGCCGACCTCACGAGCCGCCCACCGCCAATCGCAAGCTCGCCGGTCTCACAGGCCTCCCACCACCAATCGCGCCGGCCTTGCGGGCCACCCCCCACTGCTCGCCGGAGTTCTCTGCAGAGGTAGTAATGGTTTTTTTTCCTTTTTTTTTAATTAAATTTTCAAGTGTGATCAAGTGTTATGATCTTACAATAATTTTGATGTATTCTCTTAATCTCAACCGTTCAATGAGATCCAGGGGTCAAAATTTTTTTACTCCATTGATAGGGTCAAAAAACTTACATCATTATAGAATTCCACTCTTTTGGTATACCATATTTGAGAAAAATCATTTATGTTGGAATTAAAAGAAAAGTAAATATTTTAATAATGTACAGATATATAATGAGATACTAACATCTAAGAAATACTATCAAATTATAACATCTAAGAAAAACATTGTTTCATACTAAACTTCCCACTCATATTGTTAATAAAAAGGAAAACATATAAGAGGAAACAGTTATTTTATTTTATTTTTATTACAACGGCAATTGTTATACAATTATTGGTAAATTCAGCTATTGGTTATATTGCTGCATCCCATGTGTCTTTTTGCGGAATCGAATGTTACAAATTAAAGATCGAGAGAGGCATTTTATGACAAAGCCTAAAGTTCAAAGAGAAAATTTGAAATTTGTCCAAAAGCATTTGTTGGTGAGCAACAACACTTTGAAGAAGTGGCTTCCCAAAACTGAAGGTACTCGACCATATTAATACGAAAGGGTTGAGCACTACATGTCCTTGAAAAGTTTTACTTGAAAATACCAAAATCGAAGGAGGTACCATCTGGAATCTAACATTTGAGAAATCTTAAATTTCTGGCTTTCGTTAACTTGCCAAATCAATTAGTGGAAAGTATGGATCCAGACGGAGGACTCAATCATCAAATCGTTCAGCATGTGCTCTGTCTTCATCAATCAAATTACCTTTTTATTTTATTTTATTTTATATTTGAGTACTCATCTTTTAGTTATTTGGTTTTGTTTATTTTGAGCGGCTGGTAATAATATAAACAGGGGAAAAAAAAAAGTACGTAAATGTAAATGTTGAAAAAAAAAAAAAAAAAAAAGGTTAGATAAAACATTGTAGAAAACTTATCGAACAGTTTTCGAATAATTCTGCAATAGTTCTGCAGACAAAGTGCCAAATGAATCATTAGTAATCTCTTCAATTTTTGCATGAGGTTGTCTCATGATGACTTTTTATTATTTCTATTTTTATTTTCTTGTGTTTTTCACTAATTTTTCCTCTGTTACAATTTGTTTTCATCAGGCTTTTTGAAGGAATGTGCCCAAGCCAGAACAGAAAATTCAGATTTCTAGATTACTCTTAAGTTATGAAATAAACAAAACTTTTGGAGTACATATCAATCTGATTGCTTTTAATTGTTGTTTGTCTATTTTAAGCATTGGATATGCACTTTTTATTTCTTGTCCAGGTTTTTCCTACAGGTTTTTCTAGACAAAGCTTATACTTAGTTAGGCATGTTTTAGTCTTGGAACAAGTTGAACATAACTTAGGCTGATGTTCTTGGTGTTATTTATGTTTTTGTATGATCTTTATAATTAGCTGGTTTTGTTTCATGATTTTGAGATGTATTTCTTTTATATTTGTTTATACTTTGCTTTTTTATTTTGATAATATGCTGGTGCTTGTAGTGATTCCTTTTCGTGTATTGTTACGTGTTAATGCTAGAAGGATCTCTTTTTCACTTTCATCTGCCATTTGCAAATTGTACCAAACAAAAACAGTTAAGCAAGTCACTTTTATTAAAATTTGAACAGACAATACAATTTTCAAAATTACAAGGAGCATCTGCAACAGAACAATATGTCCATTTATCCTAGAAAGGCAGCAAAACAACACTTCAAAAGAGCTATATAAGTCCACTTTCTTATTTGTACGACAAAGGTCTCATAAGAGTTGCTCTTCATTTACCATATTCGTAGGGATTGAATTTAGGTGCAATTGTTCATCGTAGTTTTCCAACTTAAGAAGACGTTGACATATCCTCCTCTTGTGATATTTTAAATCAATTTAAACAAAATCCTCACCCACACACGTAAAAAACACAAAAATCATAAAATAAGTCAACTCATACTCAAACTTCAATGTAGACAATTCAAAAGTCTAATAATTATTTTACACGATCACAATATCAAATACAACTTTCAACTTTCATTATCTATAATTCAAGTTTCAAACTAATTTCACGTTATCACAATACACACTTTTTCCTAAAACTAAAAAAGTCATAATAGCTAAAAAAAATTGTACCTATAACAATTCTCATGGCACATTCACAATCCTAACTAACAATGCAATATATTTTTTTTTCTAGAAAACAATCTAAACCAAATCCTCACCCAAACACGTAAAAAACACAAAATCATACAATAATTCAATCTATAATAAGTCATCTGGACACGTAAAAATCATACAAAATCATACTTATGATATTTTAAATCAATTTAAACCAAATCCTCGCCCAAACACATAAAATACACATTTTTTTTAAATATTCTCACATTTGAGTAGTTTGTCAAATAAGTAATATGCAAAAACAAAAATCACAAAATCAACACTTTTTTCCCCAAAAAAATCACCCTAAATCACAAAAACAATTAGCAATTGAAATATGCAAAACCAATTTTAAACAATCAACCAAATCAAATTCCATAATAGCTCCGGTGCAAGAGAGTGCTAGAGAGAGAGAGACACATACCAATTCCAAAAAGTGTTTTCATGCGGTGCGCCAGTGGGGTATGCGGCGGAGAATGGGTTTCAGGGAGAGATTGGAGGGAGGAGTCGCAGCGGAGATTGGAGGCCAGATAGAGAGGGAGAAGCGTGAGAAAGAATGAAGGGAGGAGTGGTAGCGGAGATTGGAGGCGAGAGTGAGAGGGAGAGGCATGAGAGAGAATGGAGGGAAGAGTCGCAACGAAGAAAGAAGCAGTGCGGCAACGGGGTAGGCGGCGTAGGAGATGGGTTTCGAAGGAGAGATTGGAGTCAAGAAAGAAAGAGGCGCGAGAGAGAATGAGTTTCGGGAGGGTATGAGGGGTTTTTTTTTTTAATTTGTCGCGAAGATTCTACGACGGCTTTTAAAAAACGGTCGTGGAAGTTAAGTCATGGAATCCACATTTTGTAGTATTATTGCGTCATATCCTTCTTCTTTTTTCCCCTAGCTAGTAATAGAGAATTCAAAACTCGACTAAATTTTGAAGTATACTAAGGCTTAATTTTGAACTTTTTATCTCCAATAGAAACACCTAACAATAATTTCACTTTTAACTTTAAAAATGTAGAGTTTGAATTTCCCTGCTGAAAATAAAAAATAAATAAAAAGTTTTCAACCTCTTTAAGCCTATATTTGGTAGGAAGGAAAGAAAACAAAAAGGAAAGGAAAAATAAAACTGAAAGAAAATAATAGTGAGTGGAAAGATTATATTTTTCGTTTTATGTTATTTTGTATCATGGAAGGAGAGAAAATAAAAAAGTTATGTAATATTATTTTTTTAATCAATATATGTTATTTTACTTTAAAACAAGGATAAAAAAGTAATTTTAGTAGTTCTTAGATAAATTTTATTAGTTTTCCTCTCATTTTTTAAGGAAATAAAAAAGTGGATCCTACTATAATATTTTTCCCTCTAATTTTTCTTTTCATTCTCTTTTTCTTCTTACGAGACAACCAACTTCTTCAACTTCCTTCCACTTTTTCCTCAATTCATTTATTTCCTTCCTCTTTTTCACTCTACTAGACATAAATATTTTTTTTTTAAAAAAAGACCCTTAAAAATTGATAAAAAGTCACTTTTGACAGTCTGAAAGGCATAATTTATTATATTAACATATCACTAATAACTAACAGAGTCTTGGTCAAACAACACCAACTCCGATCCATGTGATGAATAATTTTTTGTTACTTATTTTAATCCACGCTCGTCTCCACATTAGCTTTATTTATTCACACCGATAACGACTAATTAGCAAAGGACGTATCTTTAATATATGTACGTATAAACGCTTTCAATTAGTTATTGTGGTCATGTATAACATAAAGATTTATAAAAAATTGAATCATGACTGGACAACATTGTCTTGAAGTTATTGAGCATTTTAGAGGAGAACAGAATAATACGGAGACCAATGTCGAGATTATCTTCAGGGATATCATTTGAAAAACAATTATTTATGTCGCGTAAAATAATAAAATATTCTTATAGCACATTTATATATATATTTACAAACGGTGAGATGAAATAACTAACAAATTCTAACATCTACGAACAATCTCATATAATAAACTCTCTATTCATATTATTAATAAGGATAAATTGCTTGATAACTATGCCCTCATGCTTTTTTTTTTTTTTTTTTTAATTGAAATGATTCGAAACTTTTAAAAAAGTTACAAAATGTCCTTTTTAACGGACTCCGTCAATTACTATTAATGGATTGAGTTTAAACAATTAATATAAGTGAAAACTAACAAATTTTAACATATACTAGTAACCCCCCTCATTAACTGTTTGGAATACTGGTTTCTCGAGAATTTTGCTATTCAACTCAGAACTTTCAAAATCTACAAAACAAAGTGAGATACATATTTTCGGAGTTTTAATGAATTTCAAATTTCATCTCACTTTTCCCTCTTAAATTTTCATGAAACTCAAATTTCAAAAGTCTCTAATTTTCTTATTTAAAATTGAAACGAGATTTTTCTTGTGTCTAAATACTCACTAAAAAAAATTAAAAAATTAAAAAAAGATCTACATTATATTTTTTAACATAATTCAAAATTTTAATATTATTCTCATATGACAGTTTATTTTCAAATCACACTTTAACTAAGCACTTTTTTTTTTCAACCTCCAAACTCTAACTCCTATCATAATTCAAAACGAGCTCTAAACTACTCACTCATACGAAAAGGAAAAAATGTAAGATAAAAAGAACAGGGTTTTTTCCCCCCTATTTTGTACAACGGCGATTTGTTATATTATTTTTGGTAGATATGGCTACCTGTTACATTTATTTGCATTCCAGTCACGTTGATACTACAACCTGCATTTTCTTTGATATGTGAGAAAAATACTTTTTTTTTCCCCTTTTTCTTTTACAATTGTTTTGAATACACAAATCTTGTTGATTAATTAACAATTGATAATTAATTATTGATTGTCCATATCAAATTAGTATTTACCTCATGCCATCAATGAATATTGGTGATTAATAACTTTAATTTGATGTTCTATCACTGATTGACCACCGATATAATAATTGATATATATTATCCTAATTATATGAATGATCATCTATCTTGTCCCGTAAAAATGATCATTTTTACAAAAGAGGTGTCCAACCTCACCTAATTTCTCTTTTCCCTTTTCTTTTGTGTTTTCTTTTAATTTTTTTTTAAAACTTGACTCGTCAGTTGTGAAAGGACAAATGCACCCCTATGAAAGGGATGGTATTACTAGGCTGCCCCGGTCTCCGTTGCTCTGTTTTCCTTTTCTTTTCCAAATAAACAGTCAGAGTCGGCACTGGGTCGACAAATATTGTCTCCTTATTACTTCTCTCTTTTTTCTCTCTTCAACTGCTAATTTTTCCACTTCCACCCTTTCTCCTTCTGTACAGCTCTAACTGTGAAGATCATAGAAAGGTAAACCCTTTTTCTGTCAAAATTTTCATGTTGGAAGTTTGAAATTGTATGTTATACTATCTTCATCTTTTATATGTTCAAGTCAACTTTAAAATTGCTATGATCTGTTGTCTAACAAGAAGTGTATATACAGAAATATATAAACATGTGCGTGTGTGTGTGCGAACATATTATGTTGACAGAGACAGAGACTTGATTTCTTAAATAACAAACAGAATTATTTGAGAATTGCTAAATCTGATTATCTACTGGCTCAATCTGTGTTAGTCAAATTTCTTATAATTTTCCGTATTATCCTTGTTAAATAAACAGAAGCAAACACACACTTGAAAAGGAGGGAAAAGTAATTTATTTTTCACACTGAGAACTAGCAGCGCTTAATTGACAGCTTTTTAACACATAATTGAAAACTATATAATCTCCAACGATGGAAAGAAATCCCAGTGATGAATACAAGAATCAAATAACAAATCTCAACACACACTATGGACCGGGGAAATGAATGCAGGAGATGTACATAGAAGATGGCCTAACAAACGGAACTATTGAGAGTTGCTCGCAGGATCGACTTGTGTTGGTGAAATCTCGTATAGTTTGTCTTCTTGTTCCGCTCAAATATACAAATCTAAATGCACTATGGAATGGGAATGAGTTCATGAGGTGCGCACTGCGACACAAATTCTACGCCTGCATCGTACGTTTTTACTCGCTCTATCTCTCTACTGCAAAAATGTCTTAATTTTAGAGGAGCTGATCTGACGGTTTCTATTTTGATTTTCCCGGTTTTGTGGCATTTTAAAGGATCACAAGAACAAAGAACTTGAATCTGATGGCATAACAAACTACAGCGCCTTATAAGGTAAGGACATGGTACATGATTCCTTAATGCTAATGTCCGTTAATAATTTTCATTTGTAAAGATTAACAAAAAACAGCTTCATTCTCTGCGTAAAAGAAAAGAAAAGCCAATTAAAAAAATCTTAATTAAAATAATTAAGAATTACACCTCATCCCAAGGTGTGTGACTTGAAAATGCATGTAAATTAAGAATAAACGAACTCATAATCACAAGACTACATTGAAAGGATAATTAAATAAAAAATAAGTTTATACTATGTTGCATTGGATATCTAAAAGGCTGTAAATATATAAATATATATTTGCTTGCAATGCAGATCATAAAGTCACGCAGAGGAAAGTTTAATGATTGATGGCGGAGACAACTGTTTGCTATCTCATAGACAAGCTAATTCCACTTTTGACTGAAGAAGTGAACTTGTTGAGAGGTGTTCATGGAGAAGTTTCGGAAATCAAGAGTGAACTTGACAGCATTCGGGCGTTCCTCAAGGATGCAGATCGAAAGGCAGAAGGCGATGGTAACATTACTGAAGGTGTTAAAGCATGGGTGAAAGATCTAAGGGAAGTCGCTTTTAGAATAGAAGATGTTGTTGATGAGTATACATATCACATGACAGTTCAGCGTCCAAAACGGAATCGGTTTGCTGATTTCCTCCATAAACAAAAACCGCATCATCAAATAGCTGCACAGATACAGGAGATCAAAGAAACTGTTCAAAGAATTACTGAAAGACGGGAAAGGTATGGCTTTAATGCTTTACAACAAACATCTATGACAACTGCTAGAAAGCGGCATGATCCCAGGAAGGCTTCCCTTTTTCTCAGGGAAACCGAAGTCATCGGTCTTGAATCTCCTAGAGATGAATTGATTGAAGTTCTGGAAAGCTCATCTCCCCATCGTCTTGTGGCTTCAGTTGTTGGGATGGGAGGGTTGGGTAAGACTACTCTTGCCAAACAAGTCTATGATCGCATAAACGGACACTTTGATTGTCATGCTTGGATTGCTGTGTCGGAATCATACAAGGTTGAGGACTTGTTGAGAAACTTGATGAAGAAGTTTTGTGAAGGAGGTCTAGAGTTAACAACTCAAAACGCTATTGAGACAATGGATGAGGTGGCATTGATAACCCATTTGAGAGAATACTTGCATAAGAAGAGATATCTTGTCATTTTGATGATGTCTGGAACAATGAGTTTTAGGCTTACATAGAGCATGCTTTGTTTGACAACGAAAGTGGTGGAAGGATACTAATCACAACACGAAATATTGCAGTAGCTGATAATTGCAAAACCTCATCTTGGGTCGTTATCCACAGGATGAAATATTTGCCTCCTGATAAGGCCATGGAACTCTTTTGCAAGAAGAGTTTTCAATTTGAATATGGAGGTTGCTGCCCCTCTGCATTAGAGAATCTGTCGGCCAAAATTGTTTCTCGGTGCCAAGGACTACCTCTGGCAATTGTAGTTGTTGCTGGTCTTCTCTCAACTAAAGAAAAAACTGTCTATCAATGGCAAAAATTTCTCGAAAGCCTCAGTTCAGAGATGTTGAACCATTCTGATATGGAAAGAATACTGTCGCTTAGCTATGATGACTTGCCTTACAACCTCAAATGTTGCTATTTGTACTTTGGAATGTTTCCTAAGGGCTATTCAATTAGATGTGGAAGGCTAATTCGACAGTGGATTGCTGAAGGTTTTGTGAAATCTGAGCGAGGTAAAACTTTAGAAGATGTTGCCAAGGGATACACAACCGAGCTAGTAGACAGGAGCTTGGTTGAAATTAAGGTAGATGGTGAAGGAAAAGCAAGAACTTGTCGTGTTCATGATCTTTTACATGATGTTATCTCCAAAAAGATGGAAGACTTGAGTTTCTGTCAAGTTTTTTCAGGAGATGAGTTGTCAAATTTTAACACAGTCACTCGACGTTTATCAATTATTGGCAGCTCAAACAAGATTCCATTGACCATTGATGTTTCACGCGTTCGTTGGTTTTCTATTTCTAGTCAAGATGAGATGCTAAATTCTACTGTGAGTAAGTTTGCTGCAAGTTTCAAGCTTCTTAAAGTACTTGATTTCGAAGATTTTCCGCATCTAGATCGTCTCCCTGAGGATATTGGGAACTTATTTCACTTGAGATATCTGAGCGTGCGTGGCACAAGAGTAAAAAACCTCCCAAAGTCCGTAGAAAAATTGGTCAACTTAGAGACCTTAGATTTGAAGTGGTCATTGACCTATGAAATTCCATTTGAGATCAATAATCTTCTCAAGCTGAGATATCTTTCTGGGTATTATTTTGACATGAAGGAAATTCGTATGGACTCTCCCAGAGGAGTGAAAGTAAAGGGAATTGGGAGCGTAAAATCTTTGCAAAAGTTAAGTTTCATTGAGGCTAACAGTGTAGAGTTCGACTTGTGTAAAGAGCTTGGGCCATTGACGCAGTTGAGAATATTAGCCATCACTAAACTGAGAAGTGAAGATGGGAGAAGTCTGTGTGGCTGCATTGAGAAAATGAATTGCCTTGAATCTCTCTGTGTATGTTCGACAAGTGAAGAAGACATCATTGATTTGGAGTCCATGACTTGTCCCCCTGAATTTCTTAGGCGTCTTTGTTTAGTGGGGCCCTTAAGGAAGTTGCCAGACTGGATAACAAAACTTCAAAATCTAACTAAGATTTCAATTAGGTACTCAAAATTGGGAGATGACCCACTGAAAGTCCTTGGTATTCTACCCGAACTAGTGGAGCTTCGGATCCAGAAAGAAGCATTTGTTGGTGAACAACTACACTTTGAAGAAGGTGGCTTCCCAAAACTGAAGGCACTCAGCCTTTATGACTTGAAAGGTTTGAATTCATTGACAATAGAGGAAGGAGCACTTCATGTCCTTGAAATGCTTTACTTGGGTACACCAAAATTGGAGGAGCTGCCACATGGAATTCAACATTTGAGAAATCTTAAGAATCTCGAGTTCATTGACATGCCAAATGAACTAATGGACAGTATGGATCCAAATAGAGGACACAATTATCAGATTGTTCACCATGTACCAGTTGTCTGTTTCAGTTGGAAGCATGGAGAAGGGTATAAACACTTCCGTCTACGCGAATTTGGTTGGAAAGAAGTGTGAGGTAATTCCTGAATTCCGAACAAATGTATTTTCTTTTTGAATATTTATATGTTTTATGTTTCCCGCTTAGTTTTCTTTTATTTTTGTCCACTGATAACAAACACAAAAAACACTTTTCACGAGAACATTTTCGGGGGCTCTTTAATATTTGTAATTCAGATCCTAAACTTTTGTATTTCTCAATCTAAATGCTATTATTGTTTATGATTTATTCATGCAGGAAAGAGCAAGTAAAAAACGGTAGATTTTCTGTTGACTTGTTTTTGTTTGTTTTTTAGGGTTTTCTCTAATTTTTCCTCTCTTACATTTTGTTCTCAGGCTTTTTTCAGCGATCAACATTGAAGGAATAGAACAGAATATTAAGATTTCTAGTTACTCAAAATTTCAAACAAAACATGTGGAGATTATTAATATTGTTTGCTTTTAATTGTTGTTTGTTTATTTTAAGCATTGGATATGCACTTTTTATTTCTTGTCTAGGTTTTTCCTACTGGGTTTTACTGGACAAGACTCATAAGTATTTAGGCATGTTTTCATTTTGAAACTAGTTTGAACATAATTTAGGCTGATGTTCTTGGTGCTATATATGTTGTTGTATGCTCTTTCATGAACTGGTTTTCTTTCGTGGTTTTGATTTGTATTTCTTTTAGATATTTTTGTAATTTAGTTTTTTATTTTTGTAATATGCTGGTGGTTATTTTCGTTCCTTTCGATATTTTCCGTTTGACTGCAGTGTTATTTAGTCTCGGATTTTCTATTATTTGTGTTCCTTAGACTTTGTTGTTAACATAAATATTACCTTTCTTATATGAATCATGGCAGCAGAGGAATTGGATTATTGTCAAATATAGGATTATGAACTGATTGCACTACTACAGAAACCAGATTCCACGATGGTTAAAAACCGTCGTGGTAACACTTCCACGATGGTATAAAAACCGTCATGGAATCTACAGTCGTGGTAAATATATAGATTCCACGACGGTTTTAGAACTGTCGTGGTATCTCGGATTACACGATAGTCTTAGGACCGTCGTGGTATCCATGATACCACGACGGTTTAAGAACCGTCGTGGTAGCACGGCTACGATGACGGTTACAAAACCGTCGTCGTAGTCGTGCTACCATGACAGTTCTTAAACAGTCTTGGTATCCGTGCTAGCATGACGGTTCTTAAACAAAAAGGGAAGTGGAGTTGCCGAAAATTTGAGAGAGAATGGAGGTGCAAGGCAAACAAAGAGGAAGAAAGTGGAGTTGCCGAAAATTTGAGAGAGAAAGTTGATGGAGTTACCGAAAATTTGAGAGAGAATGGAGGATGCAAGGCAAACAAAGAGGAAGAAAGTGGAGTTAAATTTGAGGGAGTTACCGAAAATTTGAGAGAGAAAGTTGAGGGAGTTACCAAAAATTTGAGAGAGAATGGAGGATGCAAGGCAAACAAAGAGGGAGAAAGTGGAGTTGCCGAAAATTTGAGAGAGAAAGTTGAGTAAATTACCGAAAATTTGAGAGAGAATGGAGTATGCGAGGCTGAAAATTCCGTTGTAAATGAAGGATGCAAGGCAAGCAAAGAGGGAGAGAGGGGAGAGATGTACCGAAAATTAGAGAGAGAAAGTATATGAAATAAGGTCTTTCATTTGATTTTATATATGTAGGATGCAAAATTTGGACAACATGCAAGCGCGCATGCTTCTCGGGTTATTTTTAAAATTTCACGGAATGGATACGATGACGGTTTTTTTAAAAACTGTCATGGTATAAAAAGTTACCACGACGGTCTTTTATGACCGTCGTGGAAAGATCTCAAAGAAGCACACAGGCACACCCCTATGCGGCCCAGGCGCGCCCCCACGTGGCCCAGGCACGTGCCCACGTGCTTGGGGATCAACCACGACGGTCAAAAGACTGTCGTGGAATGCCCTGCCTCCTTCCTGCCTGAGCCAGGCGCGCGCCCGTGCGGCTCAGGCACGCGGCCGCGCGCTTGGGGACCAACCACGACCATCGTGGAAGCTCCGGGATTCCATGATGGTTTTTGTTAACCGTTGTGGAATCTAGGAGCTTCCACGATGGTTATTTAAAACCGTCGTGGAATCTCGTCCTTCCATGATGGTTTTTTTGTTGCTTTCCGGCTCCGTGTTTTTTTGAATTTATGACGACGGTTTTTTTAAAAACCGTCGTTGAATTTCTGTCGTGGTATCCATATATTCTAGTAGTGTTGAGATTTCTCCTTTTAGTTCATTTTCATTGTATGTACACGTACTGGTACATCACACTCTTTTCCTAAGTTTGTCGATAACTTGCTTCAAAACTCTTAATTTTGATAATTTACTCTATAAAATTTTTAATTGTTGCAATATGTTCCAATTTTTAAACTTCAATAAAATTGAATTAAAGATACGAATTCGTAAGATTTGCAACTGGGTTTTTATTAGATTCAAAAATTTTTGATCAGGAATAGAATTTCAATTTTCACATTAGGCAAATGTGGATTTTTCACGATTAATTTATTGGGAAGTAAAGCCAAATAATTAAGATACATTTTGACAATTTAGAAAATTTAGGATAAATTATAAAAATTAAAAATTTGGAGATAAGTTGTTAAAAGAGGATAAATTTGTGGGTAACAATGGTAAATACCCAACCCCTAGAGAGTTACTTGACTCTATGCTATCTATATAATGAATTTGGTTGTTTTCTAGCATCTTGCTGGGCTATATCCTTCTTCTTTTTCTCCACATAGCCGTAGAGATAGAATTCAAAACTCAACTTAATTTTGAAGTTTTGTAATGTACAGTCACACTAATACGTACATGTTTTCATGTTTTCAACTTTTTCTTATCTCTAATTCAACCAAATAAAACAAACTTTTTTATCTCTAAAAAATATCTAACAATAATTTCACTTAAAAAAAATTAGAGTTCGAATTCCTCCCTTCAATATAAATCCAACCTTAAAAAAGTATCTCAATAGAAATAAAGAAATAAATAAATAAAACTATAAAAAAAAGGATAAAAAGTCACTTGGACAGTCTGTAAAACACAATTAATTATTTTAACATATCACTAATGCCTAATAAAGTCTTGGTCAAGATATGCCAACTCCGATCCATGTGACGAATAACTTTTTAATTACTTATTATCTAATATTCTTATAGATGCGTACAAACGCTTTCAATTAGTTATTGTGGTCATGTATAATATATATAAAGTTTTACAATGTACTTTTGATTGTTGGATCCTGGCTGGATAATATTGTCCCGAAGTTATTTAGCATTGTAGAGAAGAACAGATCACTCTTATTGTACCCTTTAGTGGAAGAGAGAGAAGAATAATATGGAGGCCAAAGAACAGATTTTTTTTGTTTTTTTAGTGAAGACCAAAAAACAGATGATCTTTTGCGAGACCATATTTGAGAAAAATCATTTATGTAGGAATAAAAAGAAAAGAAAATATTATAATAATACACATATATATGATGAGATAAAACAGCTAGCATCAAGAAAAACTAACAAATTCTTACATCTACTAATAACCTCATTTCATAATAAACTTCCCATTCATTGTTAATAAAAAGGAAAACATATAGGATGAACAAATTTTTTTTATAAATTTTATAGAACGGTAATTTCTTATTTTATTGTTGGTAAATTCGACCATTGATTATATTGTTGTATCCCATTTGTCTATTCGAGGATCCAATGTTACAAATTAAAATTCGAAAAATATTTTATAATAAGACTTAAAGTTCACCGGAAGAAATCTTAAAATTTGTCCTAAAGCATTTGTCGGTGAGTAACTACAGTTTGAAGATGGTGGCTTCCCAAAACTGAAGGTACTCGACCTTATTAACATGGAAGGGTTGAATTCATTGATATTTTATGCTCTCGACGTGTGATATCATTTTATAAATTTGTCTCTAAACAATCCCCCTGGCCCCTGCTTTGTCTTCATCCATCAAATTACCTTTATTTTTTTTATATTTGAGTACTCTTCTTTTTTGTTTTTTGTTTTTTGTTTTGTTTATTTCCAGCCGCTGGTATAAACAGGGGAAAAAAGAAGTTCATAAATGTAAAAGCTAGAAAAGAAAAAAAAAAAAAGAAAAGAAAATAGGTAAACACGTTCATAGAGACCATCTAGGGGCTTTTAAATGTGGGTTCTATTTGAATCATAGGTTGAAAAAAATAAGTTTGAATAATAAACTCAAATAAAGTTGGCGAGATAATAAAACAATGTAGCAAACTTATTGAACAGTTTCCAAATATTTCTGCAGAACGGATCATTAGTAATCTCCTCAATTCTTGTATGAGGTTTTCTGATGATGACTCTTTATTATTTTTTTATTTTTATTTTCTGTGTTTTCCACTAATTTTTACTCTATTACATTTTGGTTTGATCAGTCTTTTTGAAGGAATGTGCCCAAGCCAGAACAGAACATTCAGATTTCTATTTTACTCAAAAAGTTATGAAATAAACAAAACTGTTGGAGATTACATATAAGTTTGATTGCTTTGAATTGTTGTTTGTTTACTTTAAGCATTGGACATGCACTTTTTATTTCTTATCCAGGCTTTTCTTACAGGGTTTTACTCGACAAGGCTTATAACTAATTAGGCATGTTTCAGTCTTGGAACTAGTTGAACACAACTTAGGCTGATGTTCTTGGTGTTATATATGTTTTTGTATGATCTTTATATAATTAGCTGGTTTTCTTTCATGGTTTTGAGTTGTATTTCTTTTATGTATGTTTGTAATTTGCTTCATTTTGACAATATGCTGGTGGCGCTTGCGGTGATTGCCTTTCGTGTGTTACGTGTTATTGCTAGAAGGATTTCATTTTTACTTTTCACTTTCCATTTGACATTTTCTGTTTGAGTGCAGTGTTATCTATTATCAGATTTAATTATTTTATTGTTTGTGTTCCTTGGATGTTGCTGTCCACATAACAGGTACTGCTATATACACACACATATATATGTTAATTAGTTGAACAAGATGTGTGTAGTAGACAACTAAAACAAAATTTAAAATATTAAAATTAAAATATTTTTTAAAAAATTAAAAATTTTTTTTTAATTGCCACGTGGTGGGTATTAAACCCGTTACATGATGGCTAGTGAAGAAGGATGAAAGGGGAAGTGTCATTCTATCCTTTTTTAGAAAGTAATATATATATATATATATATATATATATATATATATGTTTCATTCATGGAAAAAGTGGGAAATGGCTAGAGTTTATGCTAGATTTGAAAATTTTTTTTTTAAGAAATGAAAATTTTATTTTCACATCAGATACATGTGGGCTTTTCATGACCAAGTAAACAGAGAGTGAAGTAAAATAAGATACAAGGCAATAATTTAAGAATTCCAGAACACAAATTGTCAAAAAATTAAACATTCGAGAGTAATAATACTAAATAACCCACCCCAGAGAGTTATTAGACTCTGTACAAGTTATGATGAATTTGGTTGTTTTCAAGCGTCTAGTTCTTTCCCCCTAGTAGTAGAGAATTCAAAACTCAACTTAATTTTGAAGTATTGTAATGCTTTATTTTGAAGGATAGTAATGTATAATTATACTAATTCATATATGTTTTAATCTCTTCTGCTTATTATCTCTACAAAAAAACACCTATAGTTCTAAAGACTAGAGTTTGAATTTCCTATTTAAAATAAAATAAAAAATAAAAAAGTATTCAACCTTTTAAAGTACATCGACAGATATTATATGCAAAGTCTGTATCCGATGTGTATGGTATCCAGTAATGTGAGCTTTAATTACTAGCAATTTAAATTCACATTTTAATTGAATGCGAATTCCTTTTATTTTATATTTTTTTCTACATGAATTCACATTTCAAGTAACTGAAATTCATATTACCAGATGTCACCTAATACCGAATAGGAGCTCAACCTATATGTGTGTGTGTATAACACTCTATAATCAGAAAAAGTCACTTAGGCAGTCTGAAAGCACAATTAATTATTTTAACATATCACTAATACCTAACATAGTCTTTTGGTCAAAAAACACCAACTCCGAGTGGATGAATAATTTTTTACGACTAATTTTAATCCACGCTCTACTCCACATTAGCTTTATTTATTCACAACTATAACAAATTATAATTAGCAAAGGACGTATAAGATTCTTATATGTTCGTATAAACGCTTTCAATTAGTTATTTGGTCCTGTACAATATAAAGTTTTATATTAATGTACTTTTGATTCTTGAATATCATGGCTGGACAGAATTGTCTTGAAGTAATTGAGCATTGTCAAGAAGAACAGAATAATGTGGAGACTAAGGTAGAGATTATCTTCATGGATATCATTTATATCAGGTAAAAGGAAAAGGAGAAGAGTTTGTTAGTTGGGGCACAAACCAAATAAAAGAAAGCTTGCTGATATAAAAATAAAAAATAAAAAATAAAAAACAAGGTTTTTTGCAGTGAGGGCATGTGCCCCCACTAGGTCCAACGTTAGGAGAATTAATTCATAGTTTTCTAGTCAAAAAAATATAGGAAGATATTAGTAAACCTATATGGTATATATGTCCACAACCATACTAAACACTACCCCCAGATGACATGTGATGTCACCAGTAATGTTTGAATCAATCCCAACTATAGTTCAACTTTATAGGACTTTTTATTTGTATTGAAATATGTGATATACTTAAAAGTTTCTCATATAAAACTCATTTGTTTAGGTATCTTTTTAGCATACTGTTAAAAAATATATATCTTTTAAAGTAAATTCCGTACTATTCATAATTTTTCCGATATTTGGATATTTTTCTTCAAAAGTTTTGTAAAACTGGAGTGACACTGCTTTGGTATCGGTTGGCCTTAGGTTCTGCAGCATATTGGAGACCTAAATTTCCAGGAAAAAGTAAGATCCGAAATTGAATTATTTTTTAAATTTATGTAGAAAACAAGTAGAGCTCTCTTTTTCTTCATCCAACAGTGAAAGTTGTTGTTGTTGTTGTGATTTTTTTTTTTTTTTTTTTTTTTTGTCTTTTTAACTTCTTGTTGCGTCATATTCCTTCTTCTTTTCCCTTAGTGGTGGAGAATTTAAATTTTAACTGAAGTTATGAAAATGTAGTAATACAAATATACGTTTTTTTTTTATATGTATGTTTTCAAGTCTACGACATATTTAAAGTACCACAAAAATTTTTTAAAAAAAAACATACAAAAACAACTTAAAATACTTAAAAAGTCACTTAGGCCACAATTATTATTGGAACACAAGCCACTGCTAATAACAAAGTCTAGGTCAATAAACACCAGCTCCTAACGATGCGATTACTCATTTTTTATTACCTATTTTAATCTAAGATTCCTCTCCACTTTGGCTCTATTAGTTCACGCCTATATATAACTTAATCAAAGGTCTAATCTCTATGGCCGAGTCTTATTCATGAAAAGTACGTGAATATGTTTAAAATATACATTCTAAAAGAGACGGGGAAAGATATGAAGAAAATGTCAACTTTGTTCTTTTTTTTTTTTTTTTTTTTTTTTTGTTTTTTTTTTGGTTGGACAGAAAAGGAATCAATTTGAATTGGATATGTTGATAGATGAAGTCCTGGTTGGTTTGTTGATATAGCAAGGCAGAGAGACGGAGCAGGGTCAACCAGTATTGTCTCCTTAATTATCGGTTTACGGCATCAGTTCATCGTCTGTACAACTCTAGCTTCGAAGATCATAGCTAGAAAGGTAAAGCCTTTTTAATTCAGAAATTCCATGTTTCAAGTTTGAACTTTGTGCTCTTATTTTTATGCAAACAATCTTCATCTTTTACGTGTTCAAATCGGTTTTCCAATTTCTATTATCTGTTACATCTAACTGGGATGTATAAGAAGTGTACATGCTTTTTCAGAGACGGAGAGACTCATTTAACTTACTAACAAACAGAATTACTTGGGGCTTGTTTGGTGACACCATTCAAACCCTATAATTACAATCCAATTTTTGTCTTCTTTTCTCAATTTTACTATTCGCACAATTTTGTAACTTAAACTATAAAAGTCCATAACTTTACATAAACATGTCCAATTGAGATAATTTATTTTAAATTACATAGAATTTCGAAACGAATCAAACAAGCTCTATATTGATAGTTTTTTCTGAACACATAAGTTTTTATATTTTTTAACTCAAGCAATTCAAACACCTCGATAAACATATAATCAATTTAAACTCAAAGTCTACAATCCAAACTTTAACATCAAATGCACGCTTAGTGTTGCAAATCTGATGACATGGATCACCTTCTGTTAGTCAAATTTTTTAAAAAATAATTGGCATTCTTTTCTTGGAAAACTATACAGATCTAAACGCGTTGTGTACTGGCATTGAGTTCCTAAGGTTGCATGCTAGAAAAACTTCGATTGCATCGCAAGTCTTTAACTTCCTCTGTCTTCTTGCTCTTTGTTCTTTGCCTTCTGTTTTGTTTTTGTTCTCTCTCTCCCTCTCTCTCTCTTCTATTTCATAAATGCCTCAGTTGCATATAGGATAAATTACTCATTTAGTCCATAAAATTTTAACTTTGTGCAATTTTGGTCTCTTAAATTATTTTTTTTATAGCTGTAATGCCCTTAAACTTTTTGTTACTACAATAGCCGTTGTTGTTAATTTTTAAACGGAATATGTTAGTAATTTAATCAAAAAATAGTGCTAACTACGGATTCCGTCAAAAAAGTAACGGAACATACTACTGTATTAATGTTTTTAATAGTTTATGGTTAATACAGCTTTAAAAAAAAAAGAGAACATGCAATGCCCCTAAATTTGTTAGTAATTTGATCAAAAAATAAAGCTAACTAATGGATTTCAATTATAAAATTAACTTAAAAGGAGTATTAATTATAGTAATATTTTAATAGTTTAGGGGCATTTTATATATAAAAAATGGTTCACTGAAGTTGCACAAAATTAAAAGTTTAGAGACTAATTTAATAATTTATCCTTATATGTAAGTATACCCATCTGACGATTTCTATTTTTGTAATTTCCAGGTTTTGGGCATGTGAAAATATCAAGAGAAGAAAGAATTTGATTCTGATGGCTTAGCAAACCAGATGGCCAAAGGTAAGAATATGATACATTGCTAATTAAATCCATGCCTGTGAGTTGAAATTAACTACAAATTAATGGTCTCGTTCGGGTTAAAGGTTCATACTTATAATTCAAACAATAAATTCAAGTTTTACCAAGTGAATACACTGTAGAAAAAAAGTTTGAAAAGTGGATCAAAACAGGGTGTAAATATCTTCCAAAGTCCGTAGAAAAATTGGTCAACTTAGAGACCTTAGATTTGAAGCGGTCATTGATCTATGAAATTCCATTTGAGATCAATAATCTTCTCAAGTTGAGACATCTTTTTGGGTATTATATGGACATGAAGGAAATTCCTATGAACTCTCTCAGAGGAATGAAAGTAAAGGGAATTGGGAGCTTAAAATCTTTGCAAAAGTTATATCTCATTGACTCTAACAATGCAGAGTTCGACATGTGTAAAGAGCTTAGGCCATTGACGCAGTTGAGAACATTAGGCATCACAAAATTGAGAAGTGAAGATGGAAGAAGTCTATGTGGTTGTATTGAGAAGATGAAATGCCTTGAATCTCTCTTTGTGTTTTCGACAAGTGAAGATGAAATCATTTATTTGGAGTCCATGACTTGTCCCCCTGAATTTCTTAGGCGTCTCTATTTGAAGGGGCCTTTAAGAAAGTTATCAGAGTGGATAACAAAGCTTCGAAATATAGCCATGATATCAATTGAGTGCTCAAAATTGGAAGATGATCCACTGAAACTCCTTGGTATTCTGCCCGAACTAGTGGAGCTTCGGATCTGCAACAACGCATTTGTTGGTGAACAACTACACTTTGGAGAAGGTGGCTTCCCAAAATTGAAGGCACTTGTACTTTCTAACTTGAAAGGGATGAATTCATTGATAATAGAGGAAGGAGCACTTCATGTCCTTGAAACGCTTTACTTGCGTACAACAAAATTGGAGGAGCTGCCACATGGAATTCAACATTTGAGAAATCTTAAGAATCTCCAGTTCATTGACATGCCAAAAGAACTAATGGACAGTATGGATCCAAATGGAGGATATAGTTATCATATTGTTCAACATGTGCCATCTGTCAATTTCAGTTGTGAGCATGGAGAAGGGTATAAACACTACCGTCTACGCGAATTTGGTTGGAAAGAAGTGTGAGGTAATTCCTAAATTCCGAATAAATATATTTTCTTTTTGAATATTTATATGTGTTATGTTTCCCTGCTTAGTTTTCTTTTTATTTTTGTCCACTGGTAATAAACACAAAAAACACTTTTCACGATAACATTTTAGGGGGCTTTTAAATGTCTGCAGTCCGGATCCTAAATTTTTGTATTTCTCTATCTCAATCCTATTATTGTTTATGATTTATTCATGCAGAAAAGAGCAAGTAAAAAACGGTAGATTTTCTGTTGACTTGTTTTTTTTTTGTTTTTTAGGGTTTTCTCTAATTTTTCCTTTCTTGAATTTTGTTCTCAGGCTTTTTTCTGCGATCAACATTGAAGGAATAGAACAGAATATTAAGATTTCTAGTTACTCAAAATTATGAAATAAACAAAACATGTGGAGATTATTAATATTGTTTGCTTTTAATTGTTGTTTGTTTATTTTAAGCATTGGATATGCACTTTTTATTTCTTGTCCAGGTTTTTCCTACTGGGTTTTACTGGACAAGCTCATAAGTATTTAGGCATGTTTTCATTTTGAAACTAGTTTGAACATAATTTAGGCAGATGTTCTTGGTGCTATATATGTTGTTGTATGCTCTTTCATGAGCTGGTTTTCTTTCGTGGTTTTGAATTGTATTTCTTTTAGATATTTTTGTAATTTACTTTTTTATTTTTGTTATATGCTGGTGGTTATTTTCGTTCCCTTCGATATTATTTTCCGTTTGACTGCAGTGTTATTTAGTCACGGATTTTATATTGTTTGTGTTCCTTGGATTTCGTTGTTGACATAACTGTTACCTTTATCATAAGAATCATGGCTGCAGGGGAATTGGATTATAGTTCATTGTATGTACCCGTATTGGTACATTGCACTCTTTTTCTAAGTTTATCACCTTTTGACAACTTGCTTCAAAACTCTTAATTTTGATAATTTACTCTATAAACTTTTTAATTGTTGCAATGTGTTTTCAACTTTAATAAATTGAAATAAAGATACGAATTTGTTAGATTTGCAACTTAATTTTTATTAGATTCGAAATTTTTTTTATCGGAAATAGAATTTCAATTTTCACATTAGGCGTATGTGGATTTTTCATGATTAATTTGATGGGAAGTAAAGCCAAATAATTAAGATACATTTTGACAATTTAGAAAATTCAGGATAAATTATCAAAATCAAAAATTTGGAGATAAATTGTCAAAAGAGGATAAATTTGTTGGTAACAATGGTAAATACCCCACCCTAGAGAGTTACTAGACTCTATAGAAATAAATAAATAAATAAATAATTGAAAAAATTGAAAAAAAGTCACTTGGACAGTTTGTAAGAACAATTAATTATTTTAACATATTACTGATAAATAACAAAGTCTTGATCAAGATACGCCAACTCCGATGTGATGAATAACTTTTTAATTACTTATTATCTAATATTCTTATAGATACGTACAAACGCTTCAATTAGTTATTGTGGTCATGTATAATATATATAAAGTTTTACAATGTACTTTTGATTGTTGGATCCTGGCTGGAGAATATTGTCTTGAAGTTATTTAACATTGTAGCGAAGAACAGATCACTCTCACACTACCCTTTAGTGGAAGAGAAAGAAGAATAATAAGGAGGCCAAAATACAGCTTTTTTTCTTGTGGTAAAGACCAAAATACAGATTATCTTTTGCGATACCATATTTGAGAAAAATCATATATGTAGGAATAAAAAGAAAAGAATATATTCTAATAATGCACATATATATGGTGAGATAAAATAACTAACATAAAAAAAACTAGCAAATTCTTACATACCTCGTTTCAGACTTAACTTCCCATTCATATTGTTAATAAAAAGGAAAACATAAAAGATGAAACAAAATTTTTTTTTAATTTTATAAAGCGGTAATTTCTTATTCTATTGTTAGTAAATTCGACCATTGGTTATATTGCTGGATCCCATTTGTCCATTCGAGGATTTAATGTTACAAATTAAAGTTTGGAAGATATTTTATAATGAGACTTAAAGTTCACGGGAAGAAATCTTAAAATTTGTCCTAAAGCCTTTGTCGGTGAGCAACTACTGTTTGAAGATGGTGGCTTCTCAAAACTGAAGGTACTCGACATTATTAACATGGAATGGTTGAATTCATTGATACACTACTATAAAATACAGATTCCACGCTAGAATTTTCACGATTGATTTTGAAAAAACGGTCGTGGAAAGTACGTCAAAAATACGGCATGTAATAGACTTTCCGAAAACCGTCGTAGTTGTCAAGCACTTCCACGATAGTTTTTGAAAACGGTCGTGGAAGCCTAAGCTTCCACGACGGTTTCCAAAATCCGGCGTGGAAGTAGAAGCTTCCACGACAGTTTTTGGAAACCATCGTGGAAGCTTAGGCTTTCCATGACCGTTTCTGAAAAACCATCGTGGTATGTCTTGCATTTTTAAAAAATTTATTTTTTCAAAATTTCACGTGAATCCGCCACTTTTTTTAAATAATAATAATAATAAAAACTACGACATACCATGTGGTACACATACCACAATGGTTTTTATCAAAAACCATTGTGTTACACATATGACGATGGTTTTGGACAAAAACCGTCGTGGTATGTGGTGCATTTTTAATTTTTTTTTTCCGTAGCTTGAATCCGTCACTTATAAAAATAAAAAATAATAAAAAAAAACCTTCATTCCCTCTACATTTTCACTCTCGTCTCTCTAAAGTCTCCTTCGAAACCCACCTCCTCCGCCATGACCCTTCCTTCCATTTTCTCTCCTACCTCGCCTCCATTCTCTCTTAGGCCTCTCCCTTTTTCTGTCACCTCTCATCTCCGCCAGCCGGTACTCCACCACTAATTTTCTCTCGCGCCTCTCCCTCTCCCTCTCGCTTCTACTCGCCGCTACAACTCCTCCCTCCAATTTCTTCCTCAAAACCCATCATCCGCCGATTACCCCGCTACGAAGCCAACCACACCCATGGCCGTGTACTTGGTAAGTCTCTCTCTCTCTCTTGCTCTCTCTTGCACCACATATATTATGGAAGTTCATTTAGTTGATTGTAAACGTGATTTTGGGTTATTGTTGAATGTGCTTATGATTTGGGTGATTGTTTTCTTGAAAAAAGTTTTGAATGTGTTTGTGATATTTTTGTATATTACATGTTCGACAAAATGCCTGTTTGATCAGATTGTGTGATTTTTTATGTGTTTGGGTTCGCTTTGAGTTTTAGATTGATTTAAATTGTTTGGGTGAGGATTAGGTTTTGTAATGTAGTGTATGTTTTTGTAATAATTGTTGTACATTGTGACACAAAATCAATTGAAGATTAGCTATTATTTTAATCTGGGATGTGCAATGGATAACACATGGTATTTGCCACCCGTGGGAAATTGCATGAATTTGGTAAAAAAAAATTTTTGTAGAATGACCTACCACGACGGTTTTTTTTTTTTTTTTTTTGAAAACCGTCATGGTAGGATAACTTTCCACGATCATTTTTTTTTTTTTAAAACTGTCGTGGAAAGTTACTATTTACCCATCATTTGGTATCAATTTTGTATATTTCACGACGGTTAAAAAACCATTATGGAATCCAAATAGATTCCACGATCCTAAATACCACAAAAGTTAGAAAACCGTCGTGGAAAAATACCACGACAATTAAAAACGGTCGTGGTATCCTCTTTTTGTAGTAATGATAATTTCATGCTCTCGAGTCTCGACGTGTAACATCTTTTATAAATTTGTCTCTAAACTATCCCCCTGACCCCTGCTTTCTCTTCATCCATCAAATTACCTTTATTTTTTTATGTTATATTTGTGTACACTTCTTCTTCTTCTTTTTTTTTTTTTTTTTTCAGCCGCTGGTATAAACAGGACAAAAAAAAGTATATTAAAAAAAAAAAACAGGTAAACACATTTATAGAGACCATCTAGGGGCTTTTAAATGTGGTGTACATTTGAATCGTAGGTTCAAAAGGTAAGTTTGAATAATAAACTCAAATAAATTTGGCGAGATGATAAAACATTGTAGCAAACTCAATGAACAGTTTCCAAATAGTTCTACAGAAAAAGTGCCAAACGGATCATTAGTAATCTCCTCAATTATTCTATGAGGTTGTCTGATAATGAATATTTATTTATTTATTTATTTTTATTTTCTGTGTTTTTCACTAATGTTTCCTCTCTTACATTTTGGTTTGATCAGGCTTTTTGAAGAAATGTGCCTTAGCCAGAAAAGAACATTCAGATTTCCAGTTTACTCAAAAAGTTTTGAAATAAACAAAACAGTTGGAGATTACATATAAGTTTGATTGCTTTGAATTGTTGTTTGTTTATTTTATGCATTGGATACGTACTTTTTATTTCTTGTCCAGGTTTTTTCTATTGGGTTTTACTAGATAAGGCTTATAATTAATTAGGCATGTTTCAGTCTTGGTACTAGTTGAACATAATTTAGGCTAATGTTTTTGGTGTTATATATGTTTTTGTATGATCTTTATAATTACCTGGTTTTCTTTCATGGTTTTGACTTGTATTTCTTTCATGTATGTTTGTAATTTGCCTTTTCATTTTGACGATATGCTGATGATGCTTGCGGTGATTGCTTTTCGTGTGTTACGTGTTAATGCTAGAAGGATTTCTTTTTTTACTTTTCACTTTCTATTTGACATTTTCTTTTTGAGTGCAGTGTTATCTATTATGGGATTTGATTATTTTATTGTTTGTGTTCCTTGAATGTTGCTGTCCACATAACAGGTACTGCTATCTACATATACACATATATGTTAATTAGTTGAACAAGATGTGTGTAATAGACAACAAAAACAAAATTAAAAAAAAATTAAAATTTTTTTGATTGCCACGTGGCGGGTAATAAACCCATTACATGATGGCTAGTGAAGAAGGATGAAAGGTGAAGTGTCATTCTATCCGTTTAGAAAAGTAATAATTTATATATTTATATAGATATGTTTCATTCATGGAAGAAGTGGGAAATGGATTATAATCAAATACAGTAATATGAACCGATTGAATTCGCTCCTTTTAGTTTATTTTCATGGTATGCCCACATGGATATACAACACTATTGCCTCTTAAAGTTTGTCATTCTTTAGCAATTTGCTCTTAAATTTTTAATTTTAATAATTTGTCATTGAAATTTCTAATTTTTACAATATATCCAACTTTTTAACTTTAATATAAAAATTTGAATTTGAAACATTTGTATTAGAGTTTATGCTAGATTTGAATTTTTTTTAAGCAAAAATGGAATTTTTATTTTCATATCAACATGTGGGCTTTTCATCATGACCAAGTAAACAGAAAGTGAAGTAAAATAAGATATAAGCATCTTGTCCCCCCCAGTAGTAGAGAATTCAAATAAGACATGTGGGCTTTTCATCATGACCAAGTAAACAGACAACTTAATTTTGTGTACAATTAATTATCCTGATACATATATGTTTTAATCTTTTCTACTTATTATCTCTAAAAAAAACACATACAGTTCTAAAGATGTAGAGTTTGAGTTTCCCTATTTAAAATAAAATAAAAAATAAAATAAAACAGTAAAAAAGTTTTCAACCTCTTTAAAGTACATCGATAAATATTATACACAAAGTCTCGTATCCAATACTGTACAGTAATGTAAATTTTAATTACTAGTAATTTAAATTCACATTTTAATTGAATATCAGTTTCTTTTATTTTATATTTTTTTCTATATGAATTCACATTTCAAATAATTAAAATTCATATTAATTATCAGATGTCATCTAATACCGAATAGGAGCTCAATCTATATATGTCTATGTCTATGTGTATATATATAACCCTCAATAATCGAGAAAAAGTCACTTAGGCAGTTTGGAAGGTACAATTAATTAATTTAACATATCATTAATACCTAACATAGTCTTGATCAAAAAACACCAACTGCGAGTGGATGAATAATTTTTTACTACTTAAATTCACGCTGTACTCCACATTATGTTTATTCATTCACACCTATAACAAATTATAATGAGCAAAGGACGTATAATATTCTTATATGTTCGTATAAACGCTTTCAATTAGTTATTGTGGTCCTGTACAATATAAAGTTTTATATTAATGTACTTTTGATTCTTGAATCCTGGCTGGACAGCATTGTCTTGAAGTAATTGAGCAATGTCGAGAAGAACAGAATAATATGGAGACCAATGTAGAGATTATCTTCAGGGATATCATTTGAGAACAATTATATATGTCAGGTAAAAGAAAAGAAGAAAAGTTTGTTAGTTGGGGAACAAACCAATTGAAAGAAAGCTAGCTGATATAAAATAAAAAAAAATTTAAAAAAAAAAACAACGTTTTTTGCTTTGTCAATAAGGACATGTGCCCCCACTAGGTCCAACGTCCCTCCGTCCACACTGCGAACTTCATCGCCACCACAACAGAGGTTGAGAGCCCAGCCACCCCAGGGTAGCGCGAACCACTCCCCTCACCGACCGTTGAGGTGTAGAAAGGACTAAGAAGAGAGTGATTGAAGGAAAATGAGTGGGTTTGATTTAAAGAGATAGGGAGAGTGGGAGCGAGAGAGAAAATATTCTTTAAAGTTGAATTGGATTTTGTTAGAAATTTATATTTAATTTTATAATTAGGACTTATATTTTAAGATATATTTAATTAATGTTTAATTATATATCACATTAACATTTCTGTTAAATAGACAAACGGAAGTTCACAAAAAGGACAAATTGAATGGTTTTAAATATATCAGGGGTATATTGAATGGTTTTGATACTTCAAGGGATAAAATAAAATATGGTATATAATTCAATGAGCATTCGTAAAATTAATCCAAGATTTTTTAATTTCATGTTGCATCTTTTTAATCTTGATCATTCAAAAATAATCGAATGATCAAAAAAAAAATTTTTGTCATTGTAGAATTAGCCTAGAAATAAATAAAAAAGTCACTGGGTAGTCTGAAGACACAATTAATTATTTTAACATATCACTGATATCTAACAATGTCTTGATCAAGAAACGTCAACCCAAATTCATGTGACAAATAATTTTTTTATTACTTATTATCTAATATTGTTTTATGTACGATACAAAGCGCTTTCAATTTGTTATTGTGGTCATGTATAATTTATATATAAATGTTTATAATGTAATTTTGATTGTTGGATCATGGCTGGACAACATTGTTTTGAAGTTATATATTAAGCATTGTAGAGAAGAACATATCCATCTTGCCGCATCCTTTTAGTGGAAGAGAAAGAAGATTGATAATAGGGGGACCAATACATACTATCTTTTGGGATACCATTTTTGAGAAAAATCATTTATGTGGAGATAAAAAGGAAACCCCACCCACCCCAACAGTGGCAATTTGTTGTATTATTTTCCATAAATTCGGCTATTGGTTATATTAGTGATACATTCATTTTCATTCCAATAACGTTGTCTCCTTTTTTTTTTTTTTTTTACTTTTTTCTTTTTGTAAGTACTATCTCTCTCTCTCTCTCTGGGGTATATGTGAGAAAATTATTATTTTATTGTTATTGTTCAATAAATATACAAGTATTGTTAAATCACAAAAATAATCGTTTTCTTAAAAATGATTGAGTGATCCTTAATAGTCTATGTTAGGTTTTTAATATTGACATTTATGGCAATTTAGGAAAAACCAAAAACTGTTTAGGAATTTAAGTACAGTTTGTGTTGCAAAATATTGCAACAAATGTGTTATAGGTTGAAGCAGCTCATGAGTTAAAAACTTTTAGGAATTTGACTGGAATTGATAATGACGTGGCGAATTCAGTTTGAATACGATCTGGAGAGATAATTAAGGAATGCATAATGCTTTAGTATTATAAAAGAGAAATCTTGTGGATTTGTTTTTAAAAAAGGAAAATCTAGTTTAAATGGGATATTCTAATCTTATTTAAATTAGGATTTCAAAAATCCAAGATTTATGCTTTAAATGGCTGCAATTTCAAGGAAAATTATTATACAGAGGATTTTGGATGTGTAATATATTGAGAAAATACTCCGGATAATAATAGTAAAATTTGTTTCCTATAAACCGATTTCTAAGGGAAAATTGAATTCCCCGTAAAGTTCCTTATAGCGGCCCTCATGGGCTCCCAACTTTTTGTAAATTAAGCCAACAAAATTAGGGCACATACCTCCTCGTCAAATTTAACCTCCATCGAGACCAATTGATGATTGACAATCGTGTTAAATTTATTAAGGTGTTCCACCACCGAACCACCTTTAGCCATCTTCAAATTAAATAACTTCTTCATCAGATTTACCTTGTTGCACTCCGAGGGCTTCTCATACATATCTGACAAAATATCATCAAAATTTCGAAAAGTTTTGGTTTTGTGAGCTGCCGAAGTATCTTTCGGATATAAGCTCTAGTCTGTTAAAATATCAGTACATATTGGTCCAATGATTGTTTTCGGTAAAGATGTGTAATTTGTGAAAAGTTCCGGAAAAATTTAGGAGAATTACCGGTGACGCATAAATGTCAAAAATTTTCAGTACTCATTCATGTTTCTTTTTTCCGGTTCTTTTCTTAAAAATAATAATAATAAAAAAAACTTAATCAATATGTTCAGACATAAATAATTAACTTTTGTTATATTGACCTACATTTTAAAAATTTTCTAAGATTTTCTGTTAAAAAAATATTTTAAAAAAATGAAAATAACATGTCAAGCAAACAATTAGGAGAATTAAGTCATAGTTTTCTAGTCATTAAAATATAGGAAGATATTAATAAACCTATATGGTATATTTGTCCACAACCATATTAAACATTACTCAGATAACATGTCATGTCCCCAGTAATGTTTGAATCAATCTCAACTATAGTTTAACTTTATAGGACTTTTGATTTGTGTTGAAATATGTAATATACTTAAAAGTTTATCATATAAAACTCATTTGTGTATCTTTTAGCATTATGTTGTACTATAATGTTAAAAAATATATATCTTTTAAAGTAAATTTCCGTAATATTTATAATTTTTCCGATATAATTCCACCTATTTGGATATTTTCTTCCAAATTTTTGTAAAACTGGAGTGACACTGCTTTGGTATCGTTTGGCCTTAGGTTCTGCAGCATATCACAGGAAAATATCAGATCCGAAATTTAGTTATTTATTTGTTTTTAATTTTTGTAGAAAACAAGTAGAGCTCTCTCTTTCTTCGTCGAACAGTGAAAGTTGATTTTTGGGTTGTCTTTTTAACTTCTTCTTGCGTCATATTCCTTCTTCTTTTCCCTTAGTGGTGGAGCATTTAAATTTTAACTGAAGTTATGAAATAGTAGTAATACAAATATACGTTTTTTTTTTTTTTTGAATCGTTACATATATATCCCTATATGTATGCTTTCAAGTCTACGACCTATTTAAAGTACCACAAAAAAAAAAAAAAAAAAAAACACACACACACACACACAAAAACAACTTAAAAGGTCACTTAGGCCACAATTATTATTGGAACACAACACAAGCCACTGCTAATAACAAAGCCTTGGTCAATAAACACCAGCTCCTAACGATGCGATTAGTCATTTTTTATTACCTATTTTAATCTAAGATTCCTCTGCACTTTGGCTTTATTATTTCACGCCTATATATAAATTAATCAATGGTCTAATCTCTATGGCCGAGTCTTATTCATGAAAAGGACGTGAATAATTTTAAAATATACATTCTAAAAGAGACGGGGAAAAATATAAAGAAAACGTCAACTGTGTTTAATTTTTTTTTTTTTTTTGGGTTGGACAGAAAAGGAATCAATGTGAATTGGATATGTTGAGAGATGAAGTCCAGGTTGGTTTGTTCAGAAAGCAAGGCAGAGAGACGGAGCAGGGTCAACCAGTATTGTCTCCGTAATTATCGGTTTTCGGCATCGGTTCATCATCTGTACAGCTCTAGCTTCGAAGATCATAACTGGAAAGGTAAAGCCTTTTTAGTTCAGAAATTTCATGTTTCAAGTTTGAACTTTGTGCTCTTATTTATATGTAAACAATCTTCATGCGATTTCGTGAAATCGCGATTCTCGCGAGAAGAGAGGAGAGAGAGGCAGAGGGGGATGGGGGCGCCGGGGAGGGTGGCGGCCGGGGGGAGGGGGGTCGTCGGGGGTGGGGGGAGGCCGGGGGAGGGGGGCGGGGCCGGGGGCTGGCTGGGGGCCGGCGGGAGGGAGGGGAAGAGAGAGAAGGGGGAAGAGAGAGAGGGGAAGAGAGAGAGAAGAGAAGAGAGAGAAAGGGGAAGAGAGAGGGGGGTCGTCGGGGGGTGCCGGGGCAGGGTGGCGGCCGGGGGTGGGGGGAGGCCGGGGGTGGGGGTGGGGGCCGGCGGGAGGGAGGGGAAGAGAGAGGGGAAGAGAGAGAGAAGAGAAGAGAGAGAAAGGGGAAGAGAGAGGGGGGTCGTCGGGGGAGGGTGGCGGCCGGGGTGGGGGGCCGGCGGGAGGGGGAAGAGAGAGAAAGGGGAAGAGAGAGGGGGGGAAGAGAGAGAGAAAGGGAAAGAGAGAAAAAACGGGGTCGTCGGCAGCCGATGGCCGGCGTCTGGGGCTGGGTTACCGGAGGTGGCCGAAGTTGAGTCGTTGGCGTTGGGGATGAGTCGCCGGCGTCCATCACCGGCGGCTGGAAGATAGCCGGCGATGGAGAAGAGTTTATGTGGGAATGATTATGTGAGGTTAGGTGTATAATAAATATCGTACACTATCAACATTTGAACCATTCGATTAAAGTCCAAAAAAGTGCTCTAGTAATGACCCTCAGAGGGTCTTTGCCTCAGCCAAGCCATGTCCGTTCTATTTAACTGGGATATATAGTTCATGTTTTGGCAGAGACTGAGAGACTTTATGTCAAAATTTTTTTTATTTTTATTTTTATTTTCTGAATCACTTTGGAAACTATATAGATCTAAACGCGGCGGTGTGTATTTGGATTGAGTTCCTGAGGTGTGCACGGCAAGAAAAACTCTGTTACATCGTATGTCTTTAACTTCCTGACGTAGGAGCCTACCCGAGAGGATTTCCTGCAAAAATCCACCGGGAAATAGGAAGACAAACACGTTCTCATCCTAGAGAATATGAGATTTAGCACTGATACCCTCCCAACTTGTTATTTTTTAACAACTTACCTCCCAAATTTCTAATTTTGATAATTTACTCCATAAACTTGCTAAATTGTAGTAATGTACTTCCTACCAATTAATTTTCTATTAAATTGATTAGAAAAACTTATATACGTCTCATGTGAAAACCAGATAAAATCCGTTCTCAATAAAAAAATTTGAAAATATAATACAAATCCTAATCCAAAAATAACATTACACGTACAAAAGATAGTGTGGTTTTAACCAAACATTGAATTTTTATTCATTTATTTATTTATTTTTGAATTTGGAGGTAGGTGGATTTGAATTCTGCATTTTTGAATTTTGGTTTAGATGAAAGGGTGAAGGTCTGAAGAAAAACTTGGAAGAAGGAGATGGCGAGTTTCTCCAATGAAAGGAAAGCCCATTGAATAGGAGACAGCATCGACACCATTCCCCCATTTGATCAGTTACATGGGTTGACCAATAGCTAACTATTTTTAATTGTGTTATACATGTCAAAATGACTCAAAAATTAAACAATCGATGAAACCCATTTTTTTGTGTCAGTTTCAAATCTTTTTTTTTTTTTTTTTTTTGTCGTACTAAAAATTGTCAACCATGTCCACATGGTAATGGAAAATTAAGCCTCACTCAATTTTTGTTAGCCCGTTAAACTTATTAAATTTTGGTTTTAGTTATTAACCCACCTTAGTAAGAATTTCTGACTTTGTCACAACGAATCCCACTCCACAAACTCAAACGACGGGTACATGATCTAAACTGAAAATGTGAATTCAGTTGATAAGCTTGCAACCATTGTCAGCACATAAAGATTTGTTCAATTTTGGCTTACGTGCAATTCAAGTCTTCTTCTTCTTCTTCTTCTTCTTCTTTTTTTTATTTTTTTTCCTTAACAAATTAAAGGTGCCAATTTGACATATATAAATAAAAAAATAAATAACACAAAATAAAACATACTATGTTTTCGTAAACGTGTCATCCTATGACAAAATCCAAGTCTTCTTCATCTACACTTCTTCTTCTTCTTATTCTTTTTTTTTTTTCCTTGACAAATTGAAGGCGCCATGTTGACATAAAATAAGAAATATGTGGATTTGATTTTTCTTCTAGTTCTATTATTGTGGCGTGTCAAAATCTAAGTTAAGAAGAAAACATATTAAAAAATAATATATACACGTATTAGAGATAGTGTGGTTTTAACCAAACATTGAATTTTTATTTATTTATTTATTTATTTTTGAACTCGGAGGTAGGTGGATTTGAATTCTATATTTTTTAATTTTGGTTTAGATGAAAGGGTGAAGGTCTGAAGAAAAACTTGGAAGAAGGAGATGTAGAGTTTCTCCAATGAAAGGAAAGCCCATTGAATCAGGAGACAGCATCAACATCATTCCCCCATTTGATCAGTTACATGGGTGACCCACAGCTAGCTGTAACCCATCTTAAAAAAAAAAAAAAAAAAAAAAAAAAAAGCCATCTCTCACCTTCTCCGTCTTCTTCATTTTCATCTACATTAATTACCATTCTCTCCTCCTACCAATCACACCATTTATGGAAATG
>CM046362.1:4285980-4345178 GCA_025413025.1 Ficus hispida
TACAAACGGTGAGATGAAATAACTAACAAATTCTAACATCTACGAACAATCTCATATAATAAACTCTCTATTCATATTATTAATAAGGGATAAATTGCTGATAACTATGCCTCATGCTTTTTTTTTTTTTTTTAATTGAAATGATTCGAAACTTTTAAAAAAAGTTACAAAATGTCCTTTTTAACGCGACTCCGTCAATTACTATTAATGGATTGAGTTTAAACAATTAATATCAGTGAAAACTAACAAATTTTAACATATACTAGTAACCCCCTCATTAACTGTTTGGAATACTGGTTTCTCGAGAAATTTTGCTATTCAACTCAAGAACTTTCAAAATCTACAAAACAAAGTGAGATACATATTTTCGGAGTTTTAATGAATTTCAAATTTCATCTCACTTTTCCCTCTTAAATTTTCATGAAACTCAAATTTCAAAAGTCTCTAATTTTCTTATTTAAATTGAAACGAGATTTTCTTGTGTCTAAATACTCACTAAAAAAAATTAAAAATTAAAAAAAGATCTACATTATATTTTTTAACATAATTCAAAATTTTAATATTATTCTCATATGACAGTTTATTTTCAAATCACACTTTAACTAAGCACTTTTTTTTTCAACCTCCAAACTCTAACTCCTATCATAATTCAAAACGAGCTCTAAACTACTCACTCATACGAAAAGGAAAAAAATGTAAGATAAAAAGAACAGGTTTTTCCCCCTATTTTGTACAACGGCGATTTGTTATATTATTTTGGTAGATATGGCTACCTGTTACATTTATTTGCATTCCAGTCACGTTGATACTACAACCTGCATTTTCTTTGATATGTGAGAAAAATACTTTTTTTTTCCCCTTTTCTTTACAATTGTTTTGAATACACAAATCTTGTTGATTAATTAACAATTGATAATTAATTATTGATTGTCCATATCAAATTAGTATTTACCTCATGCCATCAATGAATATTGGTGATTAATAACTTTAATTTGATGTTCTATCACTGATTGACCCACCGATATAATAATTGATATATATTATCCTAATTATATGAATGATCATCTATCTTGTCCCGTAAAAATGATCATTTTTACAAAAGAGGTGTCCAACCTCACCTAATTTCTCTTTTCCCTTTTCTTTTGTGTTTTCTTTTAATTTTTTTTAAAACTTGACTCGTCAGTTGTGAAAGGACAAATGCACCCCTATGAAAGGGATGGTATTACTAGGCTGCCCCGGTCTCCGTTGCTCTGTTTTCCTTTTCTTTTCCAAATAAACAGTCAGAGTCGGCACTGGGTCGACAAATATTGTCTCCTTATTACTTCTCTCTTTTTTCTCTCTTCAACTGCTAATTTTTCCACTTCACCCTTTCTCCTTCTGTACAGCTCTAACTGTGAAGATCATAGAAAGGTAAACCCTTTTTCTGTCAAATTTTTCATGTTGGAAGTTTGAAATTGTATGTTATATATCTTCATCTTTTATATGTTCAAGTCAACTTTAAAATTGCTATGATCTGTTGTCTAACAAGAAGTGTATATACAGAAATATATAAACATGTGCGTGTGTGTGTGCGAACATATTATGTTGACAGAGACAGAGACTTGATTTCTTAAATAACAGGAACAGAATTATTTGAGAATTGCTAAATCTGATTATCTACTGGCTCAATCTGTGTTAGTCAAATTTCTTATAATTTTCCGTATTATCCTTGTTAAATAAACAGAAGCAAACACACCACTTGAAAAGGAGGGAAAAGTAATTTATTTTTCACACTGGAGAACTAGCAGCGCTTAATTGACAGCTTTTTAACACATAATTGAAAACTATATAATCTCCAACGATGGAAAGAAATCCCAATGATGAATACAAGAATCAAATAACAAATCTCAACACACACTATGGACCGGGGAAATGAATGCAGGAGGTGTACATAGAAGATGGTCTAACAAACAGAACTATTGAGAGTTGCTCGCAGGATCGACTTGTGTTGGTGAAATCTCGTATAGTTTTGTCTTCTTGTTCCGCTCAAATATACAAATCTAAATGCACTATGGAATGGGAATGAGTTCATGAGGTGCGCACTGCGACACAAATTCTACGCCTGCATCGTACGTTTTTACTCGCTCTATCTCTCTACTTCAAAAATGTCTTAATTTTAGAGGAGCTGATCTGACGGTTTCTATTTTGATTTTCCCGGTTTTGTGGCATTTTAAAGGATCACAAGAACAAAGAACTTGAATCTGATGGCATAACAAACTACAGCGCCTTATAAGGTAAGGACATGGTACATGATTCCTTAATGCTAATGTCCGTTAATAATTTTCATTTGTAAAGATTAACAAAAAAACAGCTTCATTCTCTGCGTAAAAGAAAAGAAAAGCCAATTAAAAAAATCTTAATTAAAATAATTAAGAATTACACCTCATCCCAAGGTGTGTGACTTGAAAATGCATGTAAATTAAGAATAAACGAACTCATAATCACAAGACTACATTGAAAGGATAATTAAATAAAAAATAAGTTTATACTATGTTGCATTGGATATCTAAAAGGCTGTAAATATATAAATATATATTTGCTTGCAATGCAGATCATAAAGTCACGCAGAGGAAAGTTTAATGATTGATGGCGGAGACAACTGTTTGCTATCTCATAGACAAGCTAATTCCACTTTTGACTGAAGAAGTGAACTCGTTGAGAGGTGTTCATGGAGAAGTTTCGGAAATCAAGAGTGAACTTGACAGCATTCGGGCGTTTCTCAAGGATGCAGATCGAAAGGCAGAAGGCGATGGTGATATTACTGAAGGTGTTAAAGCATGGGTGAAAGATCTAAGGGAAGTCGCTTTTAGAATAGAAGATGTTGTTGATGAGTAAACATATCACATGACTGTTCAGCGTCCAAAACGGAATCGGTTTGCTGATTTCCTCCATAAACAAAAGCCGCATCATCAAATAGCTGCGCAGATACAAGAGATCAAAGAAACTGTTCAAAGAATTACTGAAAGACGGGAAAGGTATGGCTTTAATGCTTCACAACAAACATCTATGACAACTGCTAGAAAGCGGCATGACCCAGGAAGGCCTCCCTTTTTCTCAAGGAAACTGAAGTCGTCGGTCTCGAATCTGCTAGAGATGAGTTGATTCAAGTTCTGGAAAGCTCATCTCCCCAACGCCTTGTGACTTCAGTTGCTGGAATGGGAGGGTTGGGCAAGACTACTCTTGCCAAACAAGTCTATGATCGCATAAAAGGATGCTTTGATTGTTATGCTTGGATTGCTGTGTCGGAATCATACAAGGTTGAGGATTTGTTGAGAAACTTGATGAAGAAGTTTTATGGAGGAGGTCTAGAGTTAACAACTCAAAACGCTATTGAGACAATGGATGAAGTGGCACTGATAACCCATTTGAGAGAATACTTGCATAAGAAGAGATATCTTGTCATTGTTGATGATGTCTGGAACAATGAGTTTTGGGGTGACATAGAGCATGCTTTGCTTGACAATGAAAGTGGTGGAAGGATACTAATCACAACGCGAAATATTGCAGTTGCTGATAATTGCAAAACCTCATCTTGGGTCATTATCCACAGGATGAAATATTTGCCTCCTGATAAGGCCATGGAACTCTTTTGCAAGAAGAGTTTTCAAATTGAATATGGAGGTTGCTGCCCCTTTGAATTAGAGAATCTGTCAGCCAAAATTGTTTCTCGGTGCCAAGGACTACCTCTGGCAATTGTAGTTGTTGCTGGTCTTCTCTCAACTAAAGAAAAAACTGTCTATCAATGGCAAAAATTTCTTGAAAGTCTTAGTTCAGAGATGTTGAATCATTCTGACATGGAAAGAATATTGTTGCTCAGCTATAACGACTTGCCTTACAAACTCAAATGTTGCTATTTGTACTTTGGAATGTTTCCTAAGGGCTATTCAATTAGATGTGGAAGGTTAGTTCGACAATGGATTGCTGAAGGTTTTGTGAAATCTGAGCGAGGTAAAACTTTGGAAGATGTTACCAGGGGATACTTAATTGAGCTAGTAGATAGGAGCTTGGTTGAAATTTCGAGGGTATATGGTGAAGGAAAAGCTTTAACTTGTCGTATTCATGATCTTTTGCATGCCGTTATCTTCAAAAAGATGGAAGACTTGAGTTTCTGTCAAGTTTTTTCAGGAGATGAGTTGTCAAATTTTAACACTATTGCTCGACGTTTATCAATTATTGGCAGCTCAAACAAGATTCCATCGACCATTGATGTTTCACGCGTTCGTTGGTTTTCTATTTCTAGTCAAGATAAGATGCTAAATTCTATTGTGAGTAAGTTTGCTGCAAGTTTCAAGCTTCTAAAAGAACTTGACTTTGAAAATTTTCCGTATCTAGATCATCTCCCTGAGAATATTAGGAACTTGTTTCACTTGAGATATCTGAGCGTGCGTGGCACAAAAGTAAAATATCTTTCAAAGTCTGTAGGAAAATTGGTCAACTTAGAGACCTTAGATTTGAAGCGGTCATTGATCTATGAAATTCCATTTGAGATCAATAAGTTTCTCAAGTTGAGACATCTTTTTGGGAATTATTTGAACATGAAGGAAATTCCTATGAACTCTCTCAGAGGAATGAAAGTAAAGGGAATTGGGAGCTTAAAATCTTTGCAAAAGTTATATTACACTGAGGCTAACAATGCAGAGTTCGACTTGTGTAAAGAGCTTGGGCCATTGACACAGTTGAGAACATTAGGCATCACTAAATTGAGAAGCGAAGACGGAAAAAGTCTGTGTGGCCGCATTGAGAAAATGAAATGCCTTGAATCTCTCTTTGTATCTTCGACAAGTGAAGAAGACATCATTGGTTTGGAGTCCATGACTTGTCCTCCTGTATTTCTTAGGCGTCTTTGTTTAGTGGGGCCCTTAATGAAGTTGCCAGACTGGATAACAAAGCTTCAAAATCTAGCTCACCTGTCAATTTGGTGCTCAAAATTGGGAGATGACCCATTGCAAGTCCTTGGTATTCTGCCTCAACTATTGGAGCTTTGGATCTGGAATGAAGCATTTGTTGGTGAACAACTACACTTTGAAGAAGGTGACTTCCCAAAACTAAAGGTACTCGGCCTTTATGACTCGAAAGGGATGAATTCATTGATAATAATAGAGGTAGGAGCACTGCCTGTTCTTGAAAAGCTTTACTTGAAAAGACCAAAATTGCAGGAGGTGCCATCGGGAATCCAACATTTGAGAAATCTTAAAATGCTTTAGTTCATGGACATACCAAATGAATTAAGGGAAAGTATGAATCCAAATGGGGGACACAATTATCAGATTGTTCAACATGTGCGATCTGTCTCTTTCAGTTGGAGCATGGAGAGGGGTATAACTTCGATCGTCTACGTGAATTTGGTTGGAAATAAGTGTGAGGTAACTCCTAATTTATGAAGGATTAATTTATTTTATTCATGAATATTTGCATTATGTTTCCCAACTTAGTTTCTTTTTATTTCTGTCCACTAGTAATAAGCACAAAAATCACATTTAACGAGAATATTTTGAGGGTTTTTAAATGTCAGTAATTTCCTAGATTTTTGTTTTTTTAGTTTAAATCCTATGATCGTAAAAGATCCGTTTGGTGCATGGGAGATGACTACATTGAATATGATAGTATTAGAGATTTGGATGGATTGTATAGGAAAGGATTGGATTGGATTTTTATTAATCATATCATAGAGGGTGTTTGGTGAATGAGTTGAGTTTGAGTTGAGTTGAAATTTTTAAGTTTGAGTTGAGTTGACTTTTTAAAAAATAGTTATAAACTTTATTGACTTTTCAGAAAAAATAAAAATAAAAATTGAGATGAAAAAATACAGTTTAGTTGGAGTTGAATTGTGTTGCTAAACACCCCTTTATATTTGGTGATGAATGTCGGGAGAGGATAGGATTTAAGTTTACACTTCTCTTTAATTTAAAAAAAAAAAACATTTAAGTGAAATATTAAAACTTTAAATTTAATTTAAAATTCATTAAACAAAATTTAAAATACAACAATTTAACACACCCAGGCCCAGAACAAGTTGCAGAGTTTAATGAGTCTTGGGCCTCAACAAGGCATAGCATAATCCCGTGCTCGACGCTTATTCCTCTTGGAGGGGGAGGTTTTGGTCTTGGGTTGGATAAAAGTTACCCAGTTTAGTATTTCAAAATTCTGCAATGGTGCAGACTTTTTTACCCCGTCATGAGGTAAATTTTTTTTACCAATTATGTGATTTAGATGGTCTAGATGCATGTATATAAAAAATTTATTATGTGCTCAACCACACATGATTAGAGAACACAGAAAAAAAATAAAAAAAGAACTCCACCACGCCCACCCAACAACCCCAGCGCGCCTCACCCCCGCCCCCCCCCCCCCCCACAACACACCGCTCGACGGTGACCCAGCACCCCCACGCGACATAGCTCTCCCGGCGACGGCGAACCATCACCAGGCTCCCCCCTCCTCTCTCCCCCCGGCGCCGCAGACACCTCCATGCCTCCGTCTCCCCCCCCCCCCGGCCCCCCGATTTGGGTTTCGCCCCCCCGGCAACAGCCTTTGTCGTTGCTCCACTACCCAGCATGAGCCGGAGCCTTCCGGCTTCGCCGGTGCGTGGGAGGGGGAGAGGAGAGTGTGAGTGATGGCGACGTGAGGCTTGGTCGGTGGCGCGAGACGCGGGGCTTGGGCGGCGAGACGAGACGAGATCCGAATCTGGGTTGGCAACTCCGGCTCGGCGGTGGTTGGCGGTGGGAGGGTGGCACGGCGACATGGGGTGCCGGTGGGCGGCCGACGGGTTTAATGGCCATGTTCTTCGTTTATTGTTTTCAATTTTTTTATTTATTGGTTTTTTTTTAATGTGATCCTATGCAAATGCTCTATTTTTAATTTGTTGAATCTTTTTGATCTCAACCGTTCAAGACCAATCGGATGGTCAAAAATTGTTACCCCATTGATGGAGTAAAGTAAGGTGTTCGTAGAATTGCCCAAAGGATTAACGTCTTATTCTAATCTATTTATTCTTATCCTCTCCTACTGATGTTCTATTCATGCAGAATGTAACAAATAAAAAATGGAAGATTTTTTTAAGACTTTTTTTTTTTTTTTGGTTTTTTTTTGTGTGTTTTTCTCTAATTTTTCCTCTCATACATTTTGTTCTCAGGCTTTTCTGCAAACTACATGGAAGGGATGTGCTCAAGCATAACAGAAGATTCAAATTTCTAGTTACCCAAAATTATTAAATAAACATAAGTTCTGGAGATTACAAGTACTTGTTGCTTTTAATTGTTTTTTTTTTTTGGTCTACTTTAAGCCTTGGATCATGTATTTTTTATTTTTTGTCCAGGTTTTTCTTACTGGGTTTTACTGGACGAGGCATGTTTTCTTCTAGGAACTAGTAGAACATAATTTAGGCATGTTTTATTTTGATAATATATGTTGTTGGTGTTTGTACTGATTGCATTTATTGTTAGGTATTAATGTGGTTGGGATCCAAAAATGATATCTTGACTTCGTTTTTTTCAATGTTTCCTGTTTGAATGCAACTTTTATCGCCGTGGTCGAATACTACAACTAACCAAGGGTGCAGAGTGTTATATATCTATTGTTTGGATTTCTTTTAATATCTCTGTGTTCCTTGGATGTCATTGTACACATAACTGTTACAGCTATATATATGTGTGTCTGAGTTTGTGTGTTTGCTTGTGTGTGTGCACATATATACATATCATTCATGGCAGTAGTGATATGAAAACCTCGAAAAGTTTTGATACTTATGTCATTATTATTATTTTTAAACATCAATGTATTCTAACAAAAATAATTGTCTTCTAGTGACCTACGTTTTCAAAAGTAATCTAAGATTTTCTAAAAAAACGTAAAAGAAACAAATAAAAATAACATGTAGGCAAACAATTAGGAGAAGTCACGGTTTCCTATTCATGGAAACCTAATAGGAAGAGATCAAATAGCGTAGACACTCTTTTTTTACTTAATAGGTTTTTCCTTAGGAAATTCTCCTTTATATGCTTAGCTAGTGTAGACACTCTTTTTATATCTTGTTAGGTTTTTTCCTCTGGGTTTCACTCGTAAGATTTTTAATGAGTTCTATTATAAGAACTGATTTTCAAAGGCATAGTTTTGACTTAACTTTCTAGCATCAGTTTTTGGTAGTTATTTGATTTTTAGTTTGGTTGGAATTTCCCCTCTGGATTGTAATATCTTGTTTTGATCTTTCCTTTAAACTATTGTAATTTTATTTTATTTTAATAATTCGAGTTAGAGACTTGATCTGAGATGGGTGAAGATTTTGAGTGCTAATCTAGTTGAGATACTTAATCTTATTGTGTTATCAGTTGTCCCTTCTCTGCATTCAAAAAAAAAATGAAAAAATGAAAAAGAAAATAGAAAGAGGATCAATAAATCTATATGTGACATGTTCACTAAGTATTTAACACAAATTAAATAAGGCATCAGGTATCAATATTTCTTGAATCAATATGTCCTTTTTATTGGTGTTGAGATGAGATGTACAGTATATATGAAGTTTCTCTTATAAAACTTATTTATAATTTGTATATCTTGATGATATTATATTATTCGAAAATATTAGAAATATGTTTTAAAACAAGTTTCCCTAATTTTCATAATATTTTGAAGATCTCAGCAGATGTGGATATTTTCTTCAAAATTTTCATAAGTACTAATATTTCTATCGATGATGAAACTTTTGTCATTGGTGAACACATGTCATGTTACGAACTTTAGGACAATCGTTTGTTGTGGCTAGCATAGCTTGAGTTCTACAACATTAATTTCTGAAATTTGCAAAGAAAAAAGAAAACAAGCCACCAAACTCCTTCAATATTTGACTTTTCAATTTTTATTCTGTTTTATTTGCTTTTCCTTTGCAGAAGAGGAATCCAAATTAATCGTTGTTCGAAGTAATTGGAGCAATTTTCCATCATAAGAGATGGATTTTGAAAGAGGGGGAAGACAATGTTCGTCGCAAATGGGATGTTTTCTACAAATGATTCAGCTAAGTTGTCCCACTAATTTGAGCGTAAACAAGAATAAAGTGTCTAACTTTACTCATCGATTGATGAAAAAAAAAATTAAAAAAAAATTTATACTTCTGTTTACAAAATTACATTTGTATTTTCATACACATAATCGAAAATATTTTTCAAAAGTAATGGATCATGATGTAATTTAAAAATTACTAATACTAAACAAAACGTAAAAAATACTTCATAATAATGTCTGAATGTAAAAACGTGATTGCTTAAAAAAAAACCCCTAATTTAACAAGATATAGAAGTTAAACGAGACCATGGTTAATATAAAAAAAAGGCTTAACGGAATTTTTCAATGAGAAGTCTAAGAGGTTTTGAGGCAAAGACTGGTACTCAATAGTTTTCGAGACTTTTTGATTGGTGAAAGAGATCTCGAAAGTGGGTTAGAATGTTTATATTTTCACTAGTTGGTGGAAGTTGACATTTTATGAGAGAGATTTTGGATTGGGGAAGCCAGTCTGGGTTGCAAATGGGATGTTTATTAAGAACCTATTTATTCTTTTGGATACAAAATGTGGTCAAGGGATGGCCAAGTTTGAAGAAGTTGAGGAGCTCCTTGCTTTTGCTTCAATAAACCCTAGTGCAATTCTTACCTAGTTTCGAAAATTGATGAAATTAATTTTTGTGGGTTTGAAAGGAATAACTTGGGAGACAAAAATAAGTCTATGAAAGGTGTTCACCTCTTACTAGCTAATCAGCTACTTGTTAATTATGTAGTCTCGTATTTGAATTTGAATTTGGAAAATACTAAAGGTATGTTTGGTTGGAGGGAGAGATGGAGGGATGGAGAGGGTGAAGGGAGAGAGGTGGAGGGAGATGATAAATCCTTTGTTTGGTCAGAGGGAGGAGTGAAAGGAGCAAGAGCGATGAAGGAACAGGCTTTACCCTTGGGCCCACCATTTAGGATCCTTCCATTAATGGAAGGATCAAACAAATCCTACTAAATAATGATGAAAACACCATTTAAACATCCAAAATAAATTGTTAATAAACTATAAAATGGACAATGTAGTAATTATCTAAAAAATTATCACCCATTCTTTCAACTCTCCCTCCATCTTGCCAAACAACTTAATGGATTTATATAATCCTCTCCATTCTTCACATTTCTTATCCTTCCAACCCTCTCCTCCTTCCTCCTCTCCATCCCTCCAATCAAACAAAGCCTAAATCTAATAGGAAAAGTGGACTTAGAGAGAGGAGGAGGAGAAAGGGTGGATTTAGAGAGAGAATTGAAATTTGAAAACTTTAAGCTTGAAACTTTAGTGATGAATTAATAAAAAGTATGGATCCAAATAGAGGTCACAATTATCAGATTGTTCACCATGTGTCATTTGTCTATTTCAGTTGTAAGCATGGAGAGATTTATAAGTTCTACCATCTATGCAAAGATGGTTGGAAAAAAGTGTGAGGTAATTTCTGAATTCCGAATAAATGTATTTTATTTTTGAATATTTAAATATTTTATACTATCCTGCTTAATTTTCTTTTTTCATTTTTGGCCATTGGTGATAAACACAAAAAACACTTTTAAGGAGAACATTATCGGGGGCTTTTAAATATTTACAATCTAGATCCTAATTGTCTGTTTGGACCGAATATTCATTTCCAAAATAAAAAATTTTCTTATTTCAATTGAAAAAGTCAGTTTATTTTGAGAATGAGATGACATTTGGATATGTAAAAATATTTTTATTTTTGAAAACAAAACGACTTTGAAAAGTTATAAAATGAGAAGAAAGAAAGCAAATTCTTTACTCTTTGTGATTTATTCATGCAGAACAGAGCAACTTAAATATTTAAAAAAAAAAAAAAAAGAGGAGATTTTCTGATGACTTTTTTTTTGGTTTATTTTTTTGGGCTTTTCTCTAATTATCCGTCTCTTATATTTTGTTCTTAGGCTTTTTTTGCGAAGCTACATGGAAGGGATGTGCTCATGCCAGAACAGAACAATCAGATGTCTAATTACTTAAAAACTATGAAATAAACAAAGCTCCTTGAGATTATAAGTACTTTGCTTTGAATTATTGTTCATCTATTTTAAGCTTTGGATCATGCACCTTTTATTTTTTATCCAAGTTTTTCCTACCAGGTTTTACTGTACAAGGCTTTTAATAAGGAGGCATGTTTTCTTCTTTGGAACTAGTAAATCATAATTTAGGCATGTTTATTTTGATCTAATATATGCTGTTAGTGTTTGTACTGGTTGATTTTCAAGTTATGTGTTAATGTATTTGGGGTGCAAAAATTATTACTCTTAATTTTTTTTTTAATTCCAATGTTTTCTGTTTGAATGCTACTCTTACCGCCAGGGTCAAATAGATTCACGACAGTAGTGGGAATTCGATTTTGATCGTACATAGGAATATGAAGGGATTGAGTTAGCTCTTTTTAGCTCACTGTGTGTACCCCAGAGAGTTACTAGACTTTTATACTAGTAATAATGATCTATGAAAGTTCAATTTCATATATTTATTTATTTTCCTTAATAGTTCCTTATCAATTTCATGTTTTGGCCAGATAAATTGTTGTGAATGCCTTTCCTGAATACGAAGGGCACATTTCCAACAACTTCTCCCTCCATTTTTGTGCAACTATAATTTTAACACGTCGATAGATATCCTCTGTCCCAGCCTCTGGAAAAAAAAAAAAAAAGAAATAAGATCGTTATTCGCAGAATGTACTATTCGAAGGAAGAAGATGGAAAATGAGACTATGAGTCTTATGACGGATGAAAAAGGAAAAGCCTCTAGGTCTTGCCAGGACCAAAAAAAATGTTAGCCAGTTTTTCCAATATTGATTTAGAACTATTGTGGGTTTGGTCTAGTTTTAATTATTTTGATATTTGGATTAGAAGCCACATATATTATTCTTATCTTATACCATCAAAAATGGAGATAGCTTGGGATTTATACCCAGTTGCCATTAAACAAAATGTTAGCCAGTTTTCAGTTTTCCAAGTTTTAAAAGTATCGTTGGATTTGGTCTTAATTCCAATATTAATATTGAGATATGAAGTTGATTTCCTTGTTCACTGAATAAATTAAAATCGTTGCCAATCTTCAGAAAACTCTAATGGATCTTGTGGCGAAGGAGACGATGTATATATATTTGACCTGCTCGCATAGACTTGTCATCCTAGTGATATCTATCTCAGGTTGTGGAAATTTTGGTTAGTTTTGAGTTGAAACAACTTATGGGTGTGGATCTCACTGACATGACTACTTTGTTTTGGAAATATGTTTAGCATACGATTTTAACAGTAGTCATCAATCTAAATAGTACATTCTGTAAAATTTTATAATATGCAAGGCTTTATTAGTCAAAATATTTAGAAAATGTATATATTTAACCGTAAAATTGAAGCTTATAAAATTAGAATAATTACACAAAAAGTTCATTTTTGACGTTCCGTTTTAAAATATGTCTGCTTTTAAACAATATTATATATATGTCTATTTTTTTAGAAATACATGTCTCTAGTACCTATTTTGCCCTTTTACCATAATTGACTTTTTATTTTAAACAGATTCTCATATTTTCCTTCTTTTTTTTTTTTAATACTATAATGATGATTTTTTTTTTCTCACAAATGAGAATTACCTTTAATAAACCCAAATTAGTTTTTCACCCACTTTTTTTGAATTTTGAATTGATTATGAAAATCCGATTTATATTCTTTTTATGTGGTATTTATTTCTATATTCTTCATTTTTTTGTTTGATATTCCGGGTATGCCAAGAACAATACTTTCTTTATGTTTAATATTTTATATATCATTTGTAATTATATCTATTGTGGAATTTGATGATGGTGTTATGTTATTTTATTATTATTGTATCTTTATCTTGATGACTAATTCTTTATTATAATGATTATTTGTTAGTATGTTTTAAGTTTTTTAATATTCATATTTCTTAAGTATAATTTTGGTTTCTTAAAAACTTATTTTTTAGCATGATTTAAGTTTTTTTATGATAATTGTAATGTTGTTATGATATTTTTTTTTCTATTTTTATTGCTCTAGTATAATAGTTAGTTTTTGAGGTTTAAATGTAGTTTGGAATTGCTTATTTCTTTATGATGCTTACTATATATTATTATGATGGTTTTTTTTAAATGTAATATTTTTTTTCTTTATGATAATTATTCATTATGTTCACAAATGAATACAATAAAACAAAAAGATCATTGAAACCAAATGTGTTGATTACACTCTCCATGCCTGCAAAACGGTTGCCCGACGTCGACCAGAGGACGGAGGTAGACCTTTAACTCAATGGGCATAAAAAAAAAAAAAAGAACTATTTTAAATAAAAGAATTAAATAAAATTTCAAGTAGTTTTTTTTTTTCCATGACAAGTTCTCTTTTTTTTTTTTTTTTTTTTTTTTTAAATACCATTGCATAATATTTTCATTGTCAATTCATGACAAGTTCTCTCTCTCTCTCTCTCTCTCTTTTTTTTAAATACTGTTGCATAGTTTTTTCATTGTCAATGCTATCAAAAATTTCTTTGATAGTATTTTTTTGGTGAGATCTTTGATAGTATTAGAGTTTGTTTGTTTGTTTGTTTTAAGAATAGAACTAAAGTTGCAAAGAAGAAAGTAAACGAATAAAGAACAGGAAAAAAGACGGGATAATATGACCCAAAAAAAAACAAAAGAAAAAAACTGAACAATTAAAAATAAGAAATAAATTATAAAACTATGAAAACGGTTTCAATTGAAAACACTACTTAAATGAGGGAGAGTCGAATTAAATTCAATTGTATAAAAAGTCAATTTGACAGAAGCCTAATTAAATAAGGGAAAGTATTATTTAAAAAAAAAAATAAAAATACAAAGGGGAATTTGTAAGAATGCTCTAAATTTGAAACCTGTTTATAATTTTACCATCTATAGGAGTAAAGTTGATAATTTTGTTATTTTATAATATTTAATTAAATAATGAAATAGAAAAAAAGTAAATAGCCAAAATACCCACATATTTTTATTTTATTTTATTTTTTGGAATATTTTTTTATATATCTCATACTCTGTTCACCGGCGGTCTATCTTTGATTGCCAGTCGGTCTTCGATCGCAAGCCGGTATCTGGTCTCCGGTCGTTGAAAATTTTTGTTGTTTTTTTCATATTTCAACAAAGATGACTGGATATATCCTACTCTACTTGCCGGTCATCGGAAATTTTAAAAAAAATATTTCAACAAAAGATGACAGGATATATTCGACTACGGTCATTGGCGTTGATGTTGATCGCTGAAGAGATTCCATTAGAATCCAAAATGGATTTTCACAGAATATGTATTTTTTGGATTTTAACAAAGATAGCTGGACATATCCGGCTTCAATAGTCGGAGATATTCTGCTAGAATCTAAAATGGATTCTGTCAAAATCTGAGAAGGTAAAATGGATTCTGATAGAATGCAAAATGGTCGGATTCTGATAAAATGCAAAACGGATCCTATCAGAATGCAAAATAGATTCTATTATAATACAAAATGGATTCTACCAGAATCCAACAAGACAAAATGCATTCTGATAGAAGAAAAAATGCATTATAATAGAATGAAAAGCAGATTATGATAGAATACAAAATAGATTCTGATATATATCCAAAACAAATTCTCATAGAATCCGAGAAGGCACAATGGATTCAGAACAGGTAAAACGGATTCAGATAGAATGCAAAACAGTCGGATTCTGATAAAATATAGATTGGATTACACCAGAATGCAAAATAGATTCTACCAGAATCCGATAAGGCAAACACATTATAATAAAATGCTAAATGGATTCTAATCCGATAAGGCAAAACATATTATAATAAAATGCTAAATGGATTCTAATAGAATCCAAAACAGATTCTAATAGAATCCAAAACATATTTTCATAGTTTTTTTTCGCATATCCAGTTGAAACACAAAATCGTTAACGTTTTCATTTTTACCCTACAATCCCACAAATTTTCTCGGTAAACGAACAGAAGCAAGAAAAACTGACAAACCTATCATCAAAAAACAAACCAAACCAACAAAGTAAATTTTCTCGGCAGACAAACCACGGAAAACAAGCAAATCATTCATAAGAAAAATAAGACATGCTTTCAATAAATTATATCGAAATGTTCAAGTACTCTTTCAAAGTTCACAACACTAAAATTATTAAATTCTTTGTGCCTGTTATTACACTTGGTACTGTATCAAAGAGATGGCCTGCACATAGTTGGCGTCTTGATTGGATTGTGACCAATAATGCCAATGGAATCCTTAAAAGACTAGGTTCCTCTTTCTCTTTAAATCTCTCCGACTTTATCTATAATTATATATATATATATATGTATATGTATAGGTGTGAGTGAGTGCATGCATATAATATATATAATATACAATACTAAACAGAGAACACAGTTCATCGAATCAAGCAAAAAAAGTGAAAAACAAAATAAATTTATATCGATTTTCAAAGCAAAAACTTCAAAATACTTTTCTCTATACATAAGTTTTGCATTATATCAGAATCCGTTTTTCCTTTTCGGATTCTGATAGAATTTATTTTACATTATGATAGAATCGATTTTGTATTCTACATTTTTCATTCGGAATGAATCCATTTTGTATTCTATCAGAATCCGTTTTGCTTTCTTGGATTCTGATACAATCCATACTGTTTTGGATTCTGATATAATTCATTTTGCATTCTATTAGAATTTATTTTGCATTCTATCAGAATTTATTTTGCATTCTATCGGTGACCGGCTAGTGACCAATGACCTGCCGGCGGCCAGCGATCGGCAACTGGTGACTAGTGAATGAAATAGGGTACATAATCCAAGGAGTATTCGTAAAATTAATCCAATATTTTGTAATTTCATGAGACATCTTTTTAATCTTGATCATTTAAAGATAATTGAATGGTCAAAATTTTTTTCTCATTGTAGAATTAACCTAGAAATAAATAAATAAATAAAGGACCTTCAAAAATCATGTATAATATATATAAAGTTTTATAATGTAATTTTGATTTTTGGATCATGGTTGGACAACATTGTAGAGAAGAACATGTCACTCTTACACTACCCTTTTAGTGGAAGAGAAAGAAGATTGATAATGGGGGGACCAAATTCCAATACATATTATCTGTTGGGATACCATTTTTGAGAAAAATCATTTACATAGGGATAAAAGGAAAAGAAAATATTCTAATAGTGCAAATGAGATGGAACAATTAATATATAAAAAAATAAATAAATAACTAACAAATTTCTACTGATAACCTCGTTTCATAGGAAACTTCCCACTCATAAAAAGGAAAACATATGAAATAAAGCAACTGTTTCCTCCACACCGCCGCCCCGCCCCCCCCCCCCCCCCCCCCCCCCCCCGGGATATTTGATACAATGGCAATTTGTTGTATTATTTTCCATAAATTCGGCTATTGGTTATGTTACTGCATCCCATGTGGTGAGTACATTCATTTGCATTCCAATAATGTTGTCTTTTTTTATTTTATTCTATAAATACTCTCTCTCTGTCTCTGGTAAATGTGAGAAAATTACTTTTTTTTACTGCTATTGTTCAATTAATATACAAGTATTGTTAAATCAGAAAAATTATCGTTTAAATTACTTTTTTTTTTCTATTGTTACTGTTCAATAAATATACAAGTATTGTTAAATCAGAAAAATAATAGTTTTCTTAAAAATGATTGATCTTTAATAGTCTATGTTAGGTTTTTAATATTGGCATTTATGGTAATTTAGGAAAAATCAAAACTGTTTAGGAATTTAAGTGCAGGTTGTATTGCAAAATATTGCAACACAAGTTGAAGTAGATTATGACTTGAAGACCACTCGAATTGGGAATATGATATGGCGAATTCTGTTTGAACGCGATCTGGAGAGATAATTAAGGAATGGATATTGTTATATAATTATAAAAATGGAAATCTATGGATTTGTTTTTTAAAAAGGAAAATCTAGTTTAAATGAGATTTCCTCATCTTATTTAAATTAGGATTTCAAAAATTCAAGATTCATTCTTTAAATGGATGCGATTTCAAAGGAGATTATTATGCATAGTATTTTGGAAATTAGTGTGTAATATATTGGAAAAATACTCAGATAATTATGACAAAATCTGTTTCCTAAAATAAACCGTTTTCAAGGGAAATTTGAATTCCCCATAGAGTTCCTTATAGCGGCCCTCATGGGCTCCCAACTATTTGTTAATTAAGCCAACAAAATTAGGGCACATACCTCATCATCAAATTTAATCTCCATCCAGACCAATTGATTAACAATCGTGTTGAATTTATTAAGGTGTTCCACCACCGAACCACCTTTTAGTTGATTTTTTTTTTTTTGGGGTTGTCTTTTTAACTTCTTGTTGCGTCATATTCCTTCTTCTTTTCCCTTAGTGGTGGAGTATTTAAATTTTAACTGGAGCTATGAAAATGTAGTAATACAAATATACGTTTATTTTTATTTTTATTTTTTTGAATCGTTACATATATATCCCTATATGTATGTTTTGAAGTCTACGACCTATTTAAAGTACCACAAAAAAAAAAAAAAAAAAAAAAAAAAAAAAAAAAAAAAAAAAAACACACACGCACACACACACACACACGCACATACAAAAACAACTTAAAATACTTAAAAAGTCACATAGGCCACAATTATTATTGGAACACAAGCCATTGCTAATAAGTCTTGGTCAATAAACACCAGCGCCTAACCGTGCGATTACTCATTTTTTATTACCTATTTTAATCTAAGATTCCTCTCCAATTTGGCTTTATTAGTTCACGCTTATATATAATTAATCAAAGGTCCAATATTATGTCATGTCACCGGTAATGTTTGAATCAATTCCAACTATAGTTTAACTTTATTGGACTTTTGATTTGTATTGAAATATGTAATATACTTAAAAGTTTCTCATATAAACTCATTTGTTTATGCATCTTTTTAGCATTATGTTGTACTATAATGTTAAAAAATATATATCTTTTAAAGTAAATTTCCGTAATATTTATAATTTTTCCGATATAGTTCCACCCATTTGGATATTTTCTTCCAATTTTTTGTAAAACTGGAGTGACACTGCTTTGGTATCGTTTGGCCTTAGGTTCTGCAGCATATTAGAGACCTAAATTTCACAGGAAAAGATCAGATCCGAAATTGATTTTATTTTATTTTTTTGTTAATTTTTGTAGAAAACAAGTAGAGCTCTCTCTTTCTTCATCGAACGGTGAAAGTTGATTTTTTTTTTTTTTTTTCTCAGGTTGACCTTTTAACTTCTTGTTGCGTCATATTCCTTCTTCTTTTCCCTTAGTGGCGGAGAATTTAAATTTTAACTGAAGCCATGAAAATGTAGTAATACAAATATATATATATATATATATATTTTTTTTTGAATCGTTACATATATATCCCTATATGTTTGTTTTCAAGTCTACGACCCATTTAAAGTACCACAAAAAGTAAATTAAAAAAAAAAAACACACACACACACACACACACACGCAAAAACAACTTAAAATACTTAAAAAGTCACTTAGGCCACAATAATTATTGGAACACGAGCCTTTGCTAATAACAAAGTCTTGGTCAATAAACACCAGCTCCTAACCATGCGATTACTCATTTTTTATATATAAATTAATCAAAGGTCTAATCCCTATGGCCGAGTCTTATTCATGAAAAGCACGTGAATGTTTTTAAAATATATATTCTAAAAGAGACGGGGAAAATATAAAGAAAATGTCAACTATGTTTTTTTTTTTTTTTGGGTTGGACAGAAAAGGAATCAATGTGTATTGGATATGTTGAGAGATGAAGTCCAGGTTGGTTTGTTGAGAAAGCAAGGCAGAGAGACGGAGCAGGGTCAACCAGTATCGTCTCCGTAATTATCGGTTTTCGGCATCGGTTCATCGTCTGTACAACTCTAGCTTCGAAGATCACAGCTAGAAAGGTAAAGCCTTTTTAGTTCAGAAATTTCATGTTTCAATTTTGAAATTTGTGCTCTTATTTATATGTAAACAATCTTCATCTTTTATGTGTTAAAATCGGTTTTCGAATTTCCATGATCTGTTACATTTAACTGGGATGCATAGTTCATGTTTTGACAGAGACAGAGAGACTTTATTTTACTTGCTAACAAACAGAATTACTTCGTGTTGCTAACTCTGATGACAAGGATCAGCACCTTGTGTTCGTCAAAATTTTTTTTTTTTTATTTTTTTATTTTATAAATAATTGGCCTTCTATTCTTTGGAAACTATATAGATCTAAACGCGGTGTGTATTGGGATTGAGTTCCTGAGGTGTATTGTGTTACGTCGTATGTCTTTAACTTCCTGACGTAGGAGCCTAACCGAGAGGATTTCGTGCAAATATCCACCGGGAAATAGGAAGAGAAACACGTTCTCATCCTTGAGAATAAAGGATTTAGCACTGATGCCCTCCAAACTTATTATTTTTTCACAACTTACCTCCCAAACTTTTAATTTTGATAATTTACCATTAAACTTGCTAAATTGTAGTAATATACTCCCTATAAATTAATTTTCTATTAAATTAATTATGAAAAACCCATAAACGCCTCATGTGAAAACCGGAAAAACTCGTTTTGAATGAAAAATTTGAAAATGTAATACAAATCCTAATCCAAATCTCTTAATTTTAAATATTTAATTTAGTGTAAAATATCTAAAGTTTAGGGATATATTACAATAATTTAGCAAGTTTAGGAGGCAAATTGCCAAAATTTAAAGTTTTAGGGGCAAGTTGCCGAAGGACAATAAGTTTAGGGGACATCAATGCTAAATACCTGAGAATATGAGATCAGAGAAGAGGAAAACTGAGATTCTCAGCTTAGGTGCTAATTTTTCAAAATCTCAAATCTGTCCAAGTACAATAAAGGTCTCAGGTTTTGAGCCTAGGATACCAGCTCAAAACGACATCATTTTTAACTGAATACAAACGACAATAAAGCAAAAACACCAAAACGACATTACTAGTTGCAGCTAAACAAGCTGCAATTTAGTGATAGTTGAAAATAAAATGCGACAAAACAAATGACATAATCAGACGCTAGAGGATGCTCCTGCATCACTTCCTCTCTTCTTGTTCTTTGTTCTTTGCCTTCTATTTGTGTTATTGTTTTTTTCCCCCCTTCTTTCTCATAAATGCCTCAATTATATATAGGGTAAATAGCTGATATAGTTCTTAAACGTCTAATCTTATGTAACTTTGGTCTCTTAATTTTTTTCGTAGCTGGAATGCCCCAAAACTTTTAAAATATTACTACAATAGTTATTTTTGTTCATTTTTAGATGGAATTTATTAGTAATTTGGTCAAAAAATAGTGTCGGCTACGGATTCTGTTGAAAAAATAATGGAAAAAACTATTATAGCAATATTTTTAATAGTTTATAGTCATTTTAACTACAAAAAAAGAATATGGAATGCCTATAAACTATTAAAATGTTACTACAGTAATCATTATATTAATTTTTAAATAGAATATGTAAGTAATTTGGTCAAAAAGTGAAGTTAACTGATGGATTCCGTCAATAAAATTAACATAACGGGCTATTATAATAATATTTTAATAGTTTAGGGGGATTCTAGCTATAAAAAAAGTTCATGCACTAAAGTTACATGAGTTAAAAGTTCAGTGACTAACCTAACAACTTATCCTTATATATAAGTATACTATCTGACGATTTATACATAAGATATTGCAAGTTGGATTTCAAGGGTGTAAACAATTCCCTCATTAATTCTCTGCTTAACAGTTGATCACTTCTCCAATTTCATTTTTCCTTCCCTTGGTCTTGGGTGTTGGTCCATCTCCTGAACAAATCTAGTTTTCAAGATCATAGAAATGGTAATTAAGCTTTTCTAGTTTAGAATTCATGTCTTTTTTTTTTTTTTTTTTAAACTAAAAAATCATGTTTTATCTCTAAATACTTTGCCCATTTCCGTTTACTATGTACCATTTGTATCATAGGTTTGGACTGGAAAAATGAGATTTGGATTAAGAGTCTCATTTGAATTTGTGTTCAGGAGAGAGGAAAATAAACATGGTAAGGATTTATAAAAAATGATAATTTAAATTAGAATTTTAGTTGAATTCGAAAATTCGGATGCAATTTCTATGACCTGTTATTAACTAGGATAAATATTGTGCGTGTGTATATATATGTATATATTATTTATAGTTATAGAGACAGAGATAGAGTCTTAATTTAGTAATATGAGAATTGCCAAATCCGATCAACTACTGAATTAACATTTATTTTTTCACTTTTTATTCTTATCTTGGTAAAATTTACAGATCTAAACGCACTATGAATTGGGAATGATTCCAGGAAGTGTGCATTAATACGACACAGATTCTACTACTGTATCGTATGTTCTTTCTCTCACTCTTTAGTTCTCTTAAGGTTTCTATATATATATATATATATATATATATATAGAAGTGTTTTATAATCTTAGTAATAGAAAGATCTCAGTATGTCGTATTGATTTTCTAGGTTTTGGGCATTTTAAAGGATCACGAGAACAAAGAACTTGAATTTGATGGCATAACAAACCAGAACGCCTTATAAGGTAAGGACATGGTACATTGCTACATGTTAATGTCCATTAATAATTTTCATTTGTAAAGATTAACAAAAACGGCTTCATTTCTCTGCGAAAAGGAAAAGAAAAACGAATTAAAAAAAAGCTTAATTAAAGTAATTAAGAATTAAACCTCATCCCAAGGTGTGTGACTGGAAAATGCATGTAAATTATAAACGAACTCATAATAACAAGAATACATTGCAAGGATAAATAAACAAAGAATAAGTTTATACTATGTTGCATTGGATATCTAAAAGACTGTAAATATATAAATCTATATTTGCTTGCAATGCAGATCATAAAGTCACGCAGAGGAAAGTTTAATGATTGATGGCGGAGACAACTGTTTGCTATCTCATAGACAAGCTAATTCCACTTTTGACTGAAGAAGTGAACTTGTTGAGAGGTGTTCATGGAGAAGTTTCGGAAATCAAGAGTGAACTTAACAGCATTCGGGCGTTCCTCAAGGATGCAGATCGAAAGGCAGAAGGCGATGGTGACATTACTGAAGGTGTTAAAGTATGGGTGAAAGATCTAAGGGAAGTCGCTTTTAGAATAGAAGATGTTGTTGATGAGTATACATATCACATGACAGTTCAGCGTCCAAAACGGAGTCGGTTTGCTGATTTCCTCCATAAACAAAAACCGCATCATCAAATAGCTGCGCAGATACAAGAGATCAAAGAAACTGTTAAAAGAATTACTGAAAGAAGGGAAAGGTTTGGCTTTAATGCTTTACAACTAACATCTACGACGACTGCTAGAAAAAGGCATGACCCCAGGAAGGCTTCCCTTTTTCTCAAGGAAACCGAAGTCGTCGGTCTCGAATCTCCTAGAGATGAATTGACTGAAGTTCTGGAAAGCACATCTCCCCATCGTCTCGTGGCTTCAGTTGTTGGGATGGGAGGGTTGGGCAAGACTACTCTTGCCAAACAAGTCTATGATCGCATAAAAGGACGCTTTGATTGTCATGCTTGGATTGCTGTGTCGGAATCATACAAGGTTGAGGACTTGTTGAGAAACTTGATGAAGAAGTTTTGTGAAGGAGGTCTAGAGTTAATAACTCAAAACGCTATTGAGACAATGGATGACGTGGCACTGATAACCCATTTGAGAGAATACTTGCATAAGAAGAGATATCTTGTCATTTTTGATGATGTCTGGAACAATGAGTTTTGGGGTGACATAGAGCATGCTTTGCTTGACAATGAAAGTGGTGGAAGGATACTAATCACAACGCGAAATATTGCAGTTGCTGATAATTGCAAAACCTCATCTCGGGTCGTTATCCACAGGATGAAATATTTGCCTCCTCATAAGGCCATGGAACTCTTTTGCAAGAAGAGTTTTCAATTTGAATATGGAGGTTGCTGCCCCTCTGAATTAGAGAATCTGTCGGCCAAAATTGTTTCTCGGTGCCATGAACTACCTCTGGCAATTGTAGTTGTTGCTGGTCTTCTCTCAACTAAAGAAAAAACTGTCTATCAATGGCAAAAATTTCTCAAAAGCCTCAGTTCAAAGATGTTGAACCATTCTGACATGAAAAGAATACTGTCGCTCAGCTATAACGACTTGCCTTACAACCTCAAATGTTGCTATTTGTACTTTGGAATGTTTCCTAAGGGCTATTCAATTAGATGTGGAAGGTTAATTCGACAGTGGATTGCTGAAGGTTTTGTGAAATTTGAGGGAGGTAAAACTTTGGAAGATGTTGCCGAGGGATACTTAACTGAGCTAGTAGATCGGAGCTTGGTTGAAATCTCAAAGGGAGATGATGAAGGAAATAATGCGAGAACTTGTCATGTTCATGATCTTTTGCATGATGTTATCTTCAAAAAGATGGAAGACTTGAGTTTCTGTCAAGTTTTTTCAGGAGATGAGTTGTCAAATTTTAACATAGTCGCTCGACGTTTATCAATTATTGGCAGCTCAAACAAGATTCCGTCGACCATTGACGTTTCACGGGTTCGTTGGTTTTCTATTTCTAGTCAAGATGAGATGCTAAATTCTATTGTGAGTAAGTTTGTTACAAGTTTCAGGCTTCTAAAAGAACTTGACTTTGAAAATTTTCCGCATCTAGATCATCTTCCCGAGGATATCGGGAACTTGTTTCACTTGAGATATTTGAGCGTGCGTGGCACAAGAGTAAAAATACTCCCAAAGTCTGTAGAAAAATTGGTCAACTTAGAGACCTTAGATTTGAAGCGGTCATTGATCTATGAAATTTCATTTGAGATCAATAATCTTCTCAAGTTGAGACATCTTTTTGGATATTATCGGGACATGAAGGAAATTCTTTTAGACAATCTCAGAGGAATGAAAGTAAAGGGAATTGGGAGCTTAAAATCTTTGCAAAAGTTATATGACATTGAGGCTAACAATGCAGAGTTCGACTTGTGTAAAGAGATTGGGCCATTGACGCAGTTGAGAACATTAGGCATCACTAAATTGAGAAGCGAAGACGGAAGAAGTCTGTGTGGCTGCATTGAGAAAATGAAATGCCTTGAATCTCTCCATGTATTTTCGATAAGTGAAGAAGACATCATTGATTTGGAGTCCATGACTTGTCCCCCTGAATTTCTTAGGCGTCTTTATTTAGTGGGGCCCTTAAGGAAGTTGCCAGACTGGATAACAAAGCTTCAAAATCTAGCTAAGATATCAATTAAGTACTCAAAATTGGGAGATGACCCGCTGAAAGTCCTTGGTATTTTGCCCGAACTTGTGGTGCTTCAGATCTGGAATGAAGCATTTATTGGTGAACAACTACACTTTGAAGAAGGTGGCTTCCCAAAACTGAAGGTACTCAGGCTTTTTGACTTGAAAAGGATGAATTCATTGATAATAGAGGAAGGAGCACTTCCTGTCCTTGAACAACTTTACTTGAGAAGTCCAAAATTGCAAGAGGTGCCATCGGGAATCCAACATTTGAGAAATCTTGAAATGCTCACGTTCGTTGACATGCCCAATGAAATAATGGAAAGTATGGATCCAAATGGAGGGCACAATTATCAGATTGTTCAACATGTGCCATCTGTCTATTTCGATTTGAAGCAAGGCGGAGAGGGGAACATGTTCTATCGTCTACGCAAATTTGGTTGGAAATAAGTGTGAGGTAATTCCTAAATTATGAAGGATTAATTTTTTTTGTTCATGAATATTTGTATTATGTTTCCCAACTTAGTTTCTTTTTATTTCTGTCCACTAGTAACAAACACAAAAATCATGTTTAATAAGAACATTTTGAGGGCTTTTAAATGTCAATAATCTCCTAAATTTTTCTTTTTTAGTCTAAATCCTAGCACTATAAAAAGTTCCTTTTGGTGCGTGAGATAATACTACATTAGATAGGATAGTATTAGGGAGTTTGGTGGATTTTACAAAAAAAGAATTGGATTGAATTTTTATTAATCATATCTTATATTTGGTGATGAATGTCAGGATAGGATAGGATTGAAGTTTACACTTTCTTTAATACAACAAAATTAACATTTAAGTGAAATGTTAAACTTTAAATTTAATTTAAAATTAATTAAACAAAATGTAAAATTCAACAATTTAATATACCCAGCCCAAGAACAAGTTGCAGGCTTTAATGATTATTGGCCCTCAACAATGGATAGCATAATCCCATGTTTGAGCGGAGGATAGTTTAGTCCCTTGGAGGGGAATTTGGGATTGGGTCCTGAGTTGGATAAAAGTTATCCAGTCGTATTTTAAAATTCTACAAACTGTTTTATCCCGTAAATAGACTAAAATTTTTTTATCACTAAATGTTATTTGATGGTCTAGATGTCATGTACATAAAAAATTTATTTTGTGCTCAACCACACATGATTACAAGACACAGGAAAAAGAAAAAAAGAAAAAAAGAACTCCACGCCACCCAACAACCCGGCCCCCCCAACCCCCGACGGTGACCCAGCACCACCACGCGACCCAGCACCCTCGGCGACGGCAAACCATCACCAAGCGACCCTATCCCCGGTGACGGCGAACCATCACCAGGCAACCTCCCTTCCTCCATGCCTCCGTCTTCACCCCGAACTCCGACGCGCCCCCTTCCTCTCTCCCCCCGGCGCCGCCGACACCTCCATGCCTCTGTCTCCCACCTCGATCTCGGTTTCGCCCCCCCGGCGACGGCCTTTGTCGTTGCTCCACCACCTAGCGAGAGCCGGAGCCTTCCTTCTTCGCCAGTGCTTGGGAGGGGGAGAGGAGAGTGTGAGCGACGGCGATGTGAGGCTTCGTCGATGGGGCTGTTGAAGAAAAGTGGGTGGTGGAAAACTGTTTTGGTGTATAGAAACGGAATAAAGTAGAGAAATCAAAAGGGTTTGAGGCGTAGGAATTACTTTCCTTAAGGTTTTATTTGCCCCCACTACGAATAGTTTGCTATCGGGTGTTTTGGCAAATTACCTCCAAGATACAACAAACCCACGAATTTAATAAGTAGCAATCTTATTAAATTCCAGAACAAGAGATAAAACTAACATCAGAAACTGGAGTTTTATAGACTTTCATTGCACCTGTTCATGAAGCATTGCACCTGTTCATGAAGCATTGCAACAGATACAACAATTGCACCTTTTGACCCAACAGTTGCAACAGATATAACAGTCGCACCTTTTGATTTAACAAACACAACTTTTAAATTAAAAGGTGCCTTTTCAGCCAAAAACGTATCTGTTGGTTATCAGAAATAACTATGACCGTTAGATTGAAATAATTCAATTAACAGTTTAAATTAAATCTGAAATCACTCAAATCCGACCATTAGATCGTGCCCGATCAAAAACAACGGTCTAGATTTAATTTGGAAAAACACTACATTGAAAAAGAAGATTGCTCCTTGACTCCTTGCGACGATGCGTACGTGCAAAGTGCAAAGTGCGCCCTAATAAGCGCCCAAAAAGGGCTCAATCGCCCTCGCCCTCGTGCGCGCGTGTGGTGGTGCATAATATTAGCATAGTCTCCACCATACATAAGTAATACTTACACATCACTTGTTTCATTTTATACTACAATGCTTGCTTGTGCTTTTCCAATGTGGGACTTTTGTTTTCACTACCCAATGGTAATGAGAGATATTACAATCTCTCTCACAATCCCCCACTAGATTGTAATATTTCTCCAATTTTTTATTGATATGCTCATACTTACAAAAGGTATCTTTCGATTTAAACCTTCAATTAGTGACTATACTTCAAAATACTCACAAGACAAAAGTGTGCAAAGCATTAAACCTCATCTTTTATGTTAGTATCGGAAATACATCACATATGAGCTATCTTAGTTTCAAAATTATGTTCCATTTATAATAGCACTATTACGGCCATGTGCTCTATCTTGGTTTCATGAGCATTTACAAGAGTAAACCAAACTCTTGTTAGAAACGGCACCATTTCTTATGCTCACTTAGGTGAAATTCATTGCATGTCTTAGCTACTCAAGACTTGAACTTCATTAAGAGTTTATACTCATCCTCCACACGTAGCTATTTGCACTAAACATCCTGGAAGGGACACTAACTTAAATTTTTAGTTCTTGACCGATCACTTAACAGTAACTTGTTTTTACCCATTAAACTTTAGAGTAGTGGTAATACTACTACAAAGTTGGGTTACCATCACCGGTGATTCTTTCAAAGAAAGGTTTCAGTCCCATTCCACTAGATGTATCCTTGACTAGGTCCCTCGCTAGGCCTTTTGTCAAAGGATCTGCTAGGTTCTTATTTGTCCTAACATATACAACATTAATAACACCATCTGTTATTAATTGCCTCACATATTCATGTCTCAAGCTAATATGTCTAGACTTTCCATTATACACCTTATTATAAGCTCTAGACAAAGTAGCTTCACTATCACAGTACAAAGAAATTGATGGCATCGGTTGTGGCCACAATTGTATATCAAACAATAAGTTTCTCAGCCATTCTGCTTCCTTGCCTGCAGCTGCTAGTGCTATAAACTTAGACTCCATTGTTGAATGAGTTATGCAAGTCTGTTTCTTGGATGCCCAAGATACAGCCCCTCCACCAATAGTGAATATCCATCCTGAAGTGGATTTGTTATCACTTGCACTAGTTATCCAACTTGCATCAGAGTACCCTTCAAGTACTACTGGATAGTCATTATAAAACAAACCCAAATTAATGGTTCTTTTGAGATAACCAAGTATCCTCCCAATTGCTTTCCAATGTTCAGTGCTAGGGTTACTCGTGTACCTAGACATTTTACACACAGCAAATGCTATATCTGATCTTGTGCAATGCATTGCATACATCAAACTTCCAATTGCACTTGCATATTCAAGTTGAGCAATTGCTCTACCAGAATTTTCTAGTAACTTAATACTAGAATCAAATGGGGTATTCGCTTCTTTAAATTTCAAATGTTTGAATTTAAGAAGCACTTTCTCAATGTAATGAGATTGGCATAACGAGTAACCCCCACTATTTTTCTTAACTTTGATACCCAAGATAGTATCTACTTCACCAAGATCTTTCATCTTAAATTGTGAAGTTAAATACTTCTTAGTATCATTTACTCCATGCAAGTTTGTTCCAAAGATAAGTAAGTCATCAACATATAAACAAATGATCACACCAAAATCATCTACAAACTTAGAATAAATACATTTATCGGCATTATTGTGTTTGAAACCATGTGACAATATAACCGAATCAAATTTTTCATGCCATTGCTTTGGTGCTTGTTTTAATCCATAAAGTGATTTGATTAACTTACAAACTTTCTTCTCATTTCCAGGCAAAACAAAACCCTCAGGTTGTTCCATGTAAATTTCTTCATCTAGATTACCATTAAGAAAAGCCGTTTTGACGTCCATTTGATGCACATACAAATGATTTATCGATGCAATAGCCATTAGCACTCTTATGGATGTTAATCTAGCCACAGGAGCATATGTATCAAAGTAGTCTATACCTTGTTTCTGTTTGAAATCTTTCGCTACCAATCTAGCTTTAAAAGTTTGTATAGACCCATCCGTATTGTACTTTCTTCTAAATACCCACTTATTACTTATCGGTTTTGATCCTGCAGGCAGATCAACCAAGATCCATGTATTATTTGACATAATTGAGTCTATTTCATCATTTATAGCCTTTCTCCAAAAGGAAGCATCTCTAGATGACATAGCCTCACCATATGTTTTTGGATCTTCTTCTATATTAAGTAATAAGGGTATTTTGTTAAGTACATTATTTCTATCTCCTTCAACCAAAAAAGATAAGGCTTGAGATGAAATGAAATCAGGGGCTAATAGCTTTTCTTTCCTTTCTCGTTGACTTCTCCTTGGTTCAAATTGTATTTCGGGTTCTTTTCTTTTGTTATTAGTGAGAGAACCAGGAGTTAAGTCACATGGTGAATTAGAATCATATTTAAATTCACATGTAGAATCATTACTAAATTTATTTTCAATAAATTCAACATCTCGTGATTCTACAATTACATTAGAATCTAAATTCAACAACCTGTATGCCTTGGAATTTTCTGCATATCCCACGAAAACACTTTTAATCCCTCTAGGTCCTAATTTTGAAGATTTAGGGTCATGCAATCTATAGAAAGCTAAACAGCCCCAGACCCTTAAATACATCAAATTAGGCTTTCTACCTTTCCACACTTCATATGGAGATGCATGTGTTTTCATAGAGGGAATTCTATTATGAACATGACATGCAGTAAGTAAAGCTTCCCCCCACAGATTGTTTGGCAATCTAGCATTTAGAAGCATAGAATTAATCATATCTGTGAAGGTCCTATTTTTCCTTTCGGCCAAACCATTTTGTTGAGGAGTAAAAGGAGCGGATCTTTGATGAATAATTCCATGCTCTTCACAAAAGGCATCAAAATCATTTGAAAAATATTCACCACCTCTATCACTTCGAACCATTTTAATTTTTTTTCTTTTTGGTTCTCAACTTCAGCCTTGAAATGTTTAAACTTATCAAAGGCCTCATCTTTTGTTCTCAATAGATATACATATGTAAATCTAGAACAATCATCTATAAAAGTGATAAAGTATCTTTTTCCTCCTCGAGTTAAATTACCATTGTATTCACAAATATCAGAATATATCAAATCTAATATTTGTGAATTTCTCTCTGCCTTAGGAAAAGGTTTCTTAGTCATTTTTGCTTGAATACAGATTTCGCATTTTTCATGACTAACATTGCTACATGAAATTAAACCATGCTTGGACATATATTTTAAAGATCTAAAATTCAAATGTGCTAAACGAGCATGCCAAGTATCAAAAGAGTCAACAATATAAATAGAATTCATAATTTTATTAATATCAAGACTGAGTTTGAACATTCCATCACATGAGTATCCTTTCCCAACAAAAACCCCGTTTTTGGTGAGAATACAATTTTCAGACTCAAATACAACCTTTAGACCATTCTTACATAACAGACTAGCAGATACAAGATTCTTTCTAATTTCTGGAACATAAAATACATTGTTTAAAATTAGTTTCTTTCCAGAAGTGAATTGAAGATCAACGCTTCCTTTTCCAACAACTTTGGCAGCATTGTGATTTCCCATGAGAACCGATTGACCATCCTTAGCTTCTGCATATGAAGAGAACAATCCCTTATCATTGCATACATGTATGGTAGCACCGGAGTCTAGCCACCAATCAGAGGATTTAGTCGCAGCAGCCATGTTCAATTCAACGATCATGCCTATTTGCATTTCAGAAACCATAGCACAGATCTCTTCAGACTGATTCTTGATCACATTGACTTTGTTGGAATTGATTTCTTCCTTCTTCTTCTTGAATCTGCATTCGCTTTGACGATGGCCTATCTTTCCACAGAAAAAGCATTTTCCAGAAAACTTCGTCGAACCATCTTTCGACTTCTTTTTGAACTTCGAATCATTATTGACTTTGAAGTTCTTTTTGAATTTACTTGCTTCAACGACATTAACTTTAGAAGAATCATGAGAATTGTTCTTTGGATCACGAGACCTAGTCTCTTCTTCGATCCTCAAATGTTTTTGCAATTCTTCCAAAGTTATGTCATCCCTCCTATGAAGGAGTTTCTTTCTATAACTATTCCAACTTTGGGGTAATTTAGCAATTACAGCCCCCACTAGGAATGATTCAGAAATCTCAACTTTCAATTCTTTAAGTTTCGTGACTAGAACTTGCAACTCATGGATTTGATCCAAAACAGACTTGGTATCAACCATAGTGAATTCGAGATACTTTAATATGAGAAATTTATCCGTACCTTCCTTTTCTGTTTTGTACTTGTATTCGAGTGCATTCCAAATTTCCTTCGGACTCTCCATTGAATTGTAGAGGTCGTACAACCTGTCCGACAGAGTATTCAGAATATGTCCTCGACACATCACTTCGTCTTCTTGCCTCTTCTTCCTTTCGGCCTTCAATGCTTCAGAATCGTCATCTTTCGGTTCAGGAATTAGAGGAAGATTCGAATCCAGGACATATGCAATTTTCAGAACTGTGAGAAGAAAAAACAGTTTTCCCTTCCAACGAGTAAAATTCGTCCCATCAAAACGATCAAGTTTGACATCAGGAGTTAGAAACGAAGTCATCTTTCCGGCCTCCATCAAAAATAAAACCTTAAGATTGTTGAAGAAAAGTGGGTGGTGGAAAACTGTTTTGGTGTATAGAAACGGAATAAAGTAGAGAAAATCAAAAGGGTTTGAGGCGTAGGAATTACTTTCCTTAAGGTTTTATTTGCCCCCACTACGAATAGTTTGCTATCGGGTGTTTTGGCAAATTACCTCCAAGATACAACAAACCCACGAATTTAATAAGTAACAATCTTATTAAATTCCAGAACAAGAGATAAAACTAACATCAGAAACTGGAGTTTTATAGACTTTCATTGCACCTGTTCATGAAGCATTGCACCTGTTCATGAAGCATTTGCAACAGATACAACAATTGCACCTTTTGACCCAACAGTTGCAACAGATATAACAGTCGCACATTTTGATTTAACAAACACAACTTTTAAATTAAAAGGTGCCTTTTCAGCCAAAAACGTATCTGTTGGTTATCAGAAATAACTATGACCGTTAGATTGAAATAATTCAATTAACAGTTTAAATTAAATCTGAAATCACTCAAATCCGACCGTTAGATCGTGCCCGATCAAAAACAACGGTCTAGATTTAATTTGGAAAAACACTACATTGAAAAAGAAGATTGCTCCTTGACTCCTTGCGACGATGCGTACGTGCAAAGTGCAAAGTGCGCCCTAATAAGCGCCCAAAAAGGGCTCAATCGCCCTCGCCCTCGTGCGCGCGTGTGGTGGTGCATAATATTAGCATAGTCTCCACCATACATAAGTAATACTTACACATCACTTGTTTCATTTTATACTACAATGCTTGCTTGTGCTTTTCCAATGTGGGACTTTTGTTTTCACTACCCAATGGTAATGAGAGATATTACAATCTCTCTCACAATCCCCCACTAGATTGTAATATTTCTCCAATTTTTTATTGATATGCTCATACTTACAAAAGGTATCTTTCGATTTAAACCTTCAATTAGTGACTATACTTCAAAATACTCACAAGACAAAAGTGTGCAAAGCATTAAACCTCATCTTTTATGTTAGTATCGGAAATACATCACATATGAGCTATCTTAGTTTCAAAATTATGTTCCATTTATAATAGCACTATTACGGCCATGTGCTCTATCTTGGTTTCATGAGCATTTACAAGAGTAAACCAAACTCTTGTTAGAAACGGCACCATTTCTTATGCTCACTTAGGTGAAATTCATTGCATGTCTTAGCTACTCAAGACTTGAACTTCATTAAGAGTTTATACTCATCCTCCACACGTAGCTATTTGCACTAAACATCCTGGAAGGGACACTAACTTAAATTTTTAGTGCTTGACCGATCACTTAACAGTAACTTGTTTTTACCCATTAAACTTTGGAGTAGTGGTAATACTACTACAAAGTTGGGTTACCATCACCGGTGATTCTTTCAAAGAAAGGTTTCAGTCCCATTCCACTAGATGTATCCTTGACTAGGTCCCTCGCTAGGCCTTTTGTCAAAGGATCTGCTAGGTTCTTATTTGTCCTAACATATACAACATTAATAACACCATCTGTTATTAATTGCCTCACATATTCATGTCTCAAGCTAATATGTCTAGACTTTCCATTATACACCTTATTATAAGCTCTAGACAAAGTAGCTTCACTATCACAGTACAAAGAAATTGATGGCATCGGTTGTGGCCACAATTGTATATCAAACAATAAGTTTCTCAGCCATTCTGCTTCCTTGCCTGCAGCTGCTAGTGCTATAAACTTAGACTCCATTGTTGAATGAGTTATGCAAGTCTGTTTCTTGGATGCCCAAGATACAGCCCCTCCACCAATAGTGAATATCCATCCTGAAGTGGATTTGTTATCACTTGCACTAGTTATCTAACTTGCATCAGAGTACCCTTCAAGTACTACTGGATAGTCATTATAAAACAAACCCAAATTAATGGTTCTTTTGAGATAACCAAGTATCCTCCCAATTGCTTTCCAATGTTCAATGCTAGGGTTACTCGTGTACCTAGACATTTTACACACAGCAAATGCTATATCTGGTCTTGTGCAATGCATTGCATACATCAAACTTCCAATTGCACTTGCATATTCAAGTTGAGCAATTGCTCTACCAGAATTTTCTAGTAAATTAATACTAGAATCAAATGGGGTATTCGCTTCTTTAAATTTCAAATGTTTGAATTTAAGAAGCACTTTCTCAATGTACTGAGATTGGCATAACGAGTAACCCCCACTATTTTTCTTAACTTTGATACCCAAGATAGTATCTACTTCACCAAGATCTTTCATCTTAAATTGTGAAGTTAAATACTTCTTAGTATCATTTACTCCATGCAAGTTTGTTCCAAAGATAAGTAAGTCATCAACATATAAACAAATGATCACACCAAAATCATCTACAAACTTAGAATAAATACATTTATCGGCATTATTGTGTTTGAAACCATGTGACAATATAACCGAATCAAATTTTTCATGCCATTGCTTTGGTGCTTGTTTTAATCCATAAAGTGCAAAGTGCGCCCAAAAGCGCCCAATCGCCCTCGCCCTCGCCCTCGCCCTCGCCCTCGCCCTCGCCCTCGCGCGCGCGCGCGTGTGGTGGTGCATAATATTAGCATAGTCTCCACCATACATAAGTAATACTTACACATCACTTGTTTCATTTTATACTACAATGCTTGCTTGTGCTTTTCCAATGTGGGACTTTTGTTTTCACTACCCAATGGTAATGAGAGATATTACAATCTCTCTCACAGGGGCGAGACGCGGGCTTGGGCGGCAAGATGTGAAGAGATCCGAAACTGGGTTGGCAACTCCGAGTCAGCGGTGGTGGGCGGTGGGAGGGTGGCACGGCGACATGGGGTGCCGGTGGGGGGCCGACAAGTTTGACGGCCATGTTCTTCTTTTTTTGTTTTCAATTTTTTTATTTATTGGTTTTTTTTTATGTGATCCTATGCAAAAGCTCTATTTTTAATTTGGTGAATCTTTTCGAACTCAACCGTATAAGACCGATCGGACGGTCAAAAAGTTTTACCCCATTGATCGAGTAAAGTAAGGTGTTCCTGTTGTAGAATTGTCCTAAAGGATTAAAGTCTTATCCTAATCTGTTGATTCTTATCCTCTCCTACTGATGTTTTATTCATGCAGACTAGAACAAATAAAAAACGGAAGATTTTCTGATGACTTTTTGTTTGTTTGTTTGTTTTTTGTGTTTTTCTCTAATTTTTCCTCTCATACATTTTGTTCTCAGGCTTTTCTGCAAACTACATGGAAGGGATGTGCTCAAGCAAAACAGAAGATTCAACCTTCTAGTTACCCAAAATTACTAAATAAACATAAGTTCTGAGATTGTACGTACTTGTTGCTTTTAATTGTTTTTTTTGTCTACTTTAAGTTTTAGATCATGCATTTTTTGTTTCTTGTCCAGGTTTTTCCTACCTGGTTTTACTGGACGAGATATGTTTTCGTCTACGAACTAGTAGAACATAATTTATGCATGTTTTATTTTGATAATATACGTTGTTGGTGTTTGTACTGATTGCTTTTCCTGTTAGGTATTAATGTGTTGGGATGCAAAAATGATATCTTTATTATTATTTTTTTTTTCAATGTTTCCTGTTTGAATGCTACTTTTATCGCCGTGGTCGAATAGTACAACTAACCAAGGGTGCAGAGTGTTACATATATATATATATATATATTTATATATTTATTGTTTCGATTTCTTTTAATATATCTGTGTTCCTTGGATGTTATTGTACGCATAACTGTTACTGCTATGTATATTTGTGTCTGTGTTGTATGTATCTATACATTATATCTTTTTGGTTTTTTTACCGTACCTTTTTCTTTGATCTTTTTGTGTTTATATTATTTTTATTTATTATTTTAATTTTTTCCTATTTAAATAAATTTTCTCACATTTATGTCGCATGTGCATAGCTATGCACATGCTTTTCATTAGTGTGTGTGTATATATATGTATATCATTCATGGCAGTAGTGGGAGTTGGACTGTAATCGTATATAGTATTAGTAATATGAACTTATTGAGTTAGCTCCTTTTAGTTCACTGTATGTACCCCAAAGAGTTACTAGACTTCTATACTCGTTATAATGATTTATAAAAGTCCAATGCCATCCCCCCCCAAATTATAATCCATCCGACAGGACAAGAAGACTCGCGAAAATAGTTTCTTATCAATTGTATTTCATGGATGAATTGTTATGAATGTCTTTCCCGAATCCAAAGGGAATACGTTCAACAACTTCTACCTCCATTTTTGTGCAACTATAATATCAACATGTTGATAGAGATCCTTTGTATCAGTCTCTGAATGAAAAAAAAAAAAAAAAAAGTCATTATTCACAGAATGTATGATGCGAAAGAAGGAGACATGGACTAAGAGGGTGTTTAGTGAATGAGTTGAGTTTGAGTTGAGTTGAAATTTTTAAGTTTGAATTGAGTTGACTTTTTAAAAAGTAGTTATAAACTTTGTTGACTTTTCAGAAAAAGATAAAAATTGAGATGAAAAAGTACAGTTTAGTTGAAGTTGAACTTGGTTACCAAACAAGCCATAAGACTATGAATCTTGTGACGGATGAAAAAGGAAAAAGCCTCTAGGTCTTGCCAGAACAAAAAATGTTAGCCGGTTTTTCCAGTATTGATTTAGAAGTGTTGTGGGATTGGTTTAGTGTAACTATTTGGAGATTTGGCTTTAGAAGCCATATATATTATTCTTATCTTATACAAATAAAAACGGAGATAGTTTGGGATTTGAAGTGTGGTTCGTTAGTTAAAATCATAGCCCGTTGCCATTAAACAAAATGTTAGCTAGTTTTCCAATAGTGTAATTTAGAATTATTGTTAGATTCAGTCTTAATTCCAATATTAATTTTGAGAAATGAAGTTGATTTTCTTGCTCATTGAATATGTTAAAATCCTAGACAATCTTCAGAAAACTCTATGGATGAAATGTTTTTGATGATTTGACGGTTTTCGCAGCACTTGTTACCACTTGATGAAGTAGTGAAGAAGACGATCAACTAGCAAAGACTTATCTGTCGGCGATATCGATCTCAGGTTGCGAAAAATTTTTTTGTTACTTATGAGTTGAAACCACTTTAGGGTTGATCTCGTCCTTTGTTAGTCCACATAAATAAGCTTTTCCAGCGACTGTGATTAAAGTAGAACTTGATATAATTGGGTGGATCTCGGTGACATAACTGCTTTATTTTGGAAATAGTTTAGCATGGATCTTTGTGAAAAATTTAATATTACTCGTCGATTTAAAGATTACATTCTGTAATGTTTCATAAAATCTAAAGGTTAATTGATCAAAATATTTAAAAAATTAGCCTTGAAATTAAGTCTTATTAAATTAACCTTAAAATAATTAATAAGCTAGGGATAAAAAACAAACGACAAAGATTCCCGATATCCTCTATATTATTTGATTTTTCGTGTTCAATCTTTCAAGTTCAATTTGTGAAAAGTCAGTCCATAACATACTATAAAATAGCACCAAAATTTCGGATGAAATTTTGGTTTTGGGAGGTGCCAGAATACCTTTTGAGTTTAACATCTTTTCTGTTAAAATATCATAGTATTGATAATTATCAATGCATATCCGTTGAAATATCGTCTTTATTTTTGATAAAGACGTAATATAATTTGTGAAAAATTTTAAAATATTTTGGGAAGATTTCGATCGATGATATGAAAACCTCGAAAAGCTTTGATACTTATGTCATTATTATTGTTTTTAAATATCAATGTATTCTAACATAAATAATTGTCTTCTAGTGACCTACGTTTTCAAAAGTAATATAAGATTTTCCATAAAAACGTAAAAGAAACAAATAAAAATAACATGCAGGCAAACAATTAGGAGAAGTCACAGTTTCCTATTCATGGAAACCTAATAGGAAGAGATCAAATAGCGTAGACACTCTTTTTTTAACTTAATAGGTTTTTCTTTAGAAAATTTTCCTTTATATGCTTAACTAGTGTAGACACTCTTTTTATCTTATTAGGTTTTTTTCTCTGAGTTTCACTAATAATATTTTTAATGAGTTCTATTATAAGAACTGATTTTCAAAGGAATAGTTTTGGCTTAACTTTCTAGCGTCATTTTTATTAGTTATTTGGTTTTGAGTTTGGTTGGAATTTCCCTTCTGGATTGTAATATCTTGTTTTTATCTTTCCTTTAAACTAAATAGCCAAAAGTTTGCTTCTTTTCCTTCTCACGTCCGCGACTACTTGAAAAGTCACACAATAATTTTCTACTTGAAAGGTTTTTTTTAACATTGATGTTTTCTAAACTTATCTCACATTTGCAATTCAAATTTTAAAATTTTTAATTTAGACAAATTTTCACCAACTTAAAAATATATAACAAACATCCACTACCAATAACGAAGTTCTTTCTTTTTTTTTTTGTCCCCTAATGATGATTGACTTAGGACTTACACATGAATCTTTAATTGGTAACGTGAAAACTTTTTTCAATCAATATTGACCCAAATTTGCATCCAATATGTGCAAAGTTTGTCAAATAGCCAAAAGTTGGCCTGATCTCCATTGTTTTCTGGCATCATCCTAATCTCCTGTCATCATTGTCAAATTCGGTGTTTGTTTTATAGTCATCGTCGTTAATCCGTCGGTTGACGTGTACATTGTTGTTTGGCTGTAGTCGTTCATAACCTGTAGTGGTTGACTTGAGTTTTTGATCGTTTGATTCCTTGAATTTGGGATTTGATCTGTGTTCTCAAGGAGTGGATTTGGACTTTCAATCTACATTTACGAGATTTGGCTTCGCGATTTTTATAGGTTGAACCTGCAAATTAGTGATTTTATTTATTAACATGTTGTTAAGAAATATGTCAAATTATGCATCTATGAAGAGTAGAATATTATTTTTGTCAGAGTTCTTTTATATTAGAATCATCAAATCGGAGTTCCAACCAACCAATCTTCTATATTATTCTATTTCTCACAAATTATGTGTGTGTGAGCACACGTTTATTAATTGTTCAAAAATGATAATCTGGGTCCAGCCATAAAAGTGTACGAATAATTAATTAATTACAGGGACAATTATTTATTCTAAAGTTGGCTTCTTTTTATGTTTTATACGTGGCAACTTGTAAAGCCACAAAAATTTTCTACTCACGTAGGTTGTGTTATATTGTTGTCTTCTGAGCCAACCACACATTATTAATCTGTAATTTAAAATTTTAATTTTGATAATTTATTTTTAAATTTAAAATTTTAAATAAAATGAGAAGCATCAAACTAACAGAGGATGGATCATGTATGATCCCTTTTTTTTTTAATTAATTGTGATGTTTAATATTGTTGATATTTTTTAATTTTTATAATAAAAATATATGACAAAACTATCCATTGATAAATGTGCTTTTTTTTTTGAAATGGTATTTAATGTGTACTTGCACATAAATAATTAATTTAGGACATAAAATGCCTTTTTAAATATGTACGTAACTTTATACTTATTGATAGTAATTAGAAGTGTTGAGATTATTAACTAAATAAAAGTGACATCATACCATAGGTCCATAGGACTTTTTTTATTTTTTGGTTAAAGAGGTAAAAATTATTTTTAATTACTTGTCAATATATATTTACTTTCATTTATCATTTAAATAACTTATTTTTACGTATTAGCTAATTGATTCATTGCACGGGCCTTAGATTTCCTAATCATGATAGTGTGGGTCCTTTTGCTGTTATTATTGTTACTTGGCTCTGTTATGCTTTAGTTTGTTAAATTTTTAAACGAATTTTTTTATAATACTGAATTGAGGGGAAAAAAAAAAACTTAGGAAGTCAATAGGATGGTTGTCTTTATATAATTACATTTTGAACTTTATAACATATTTTGCACAGCTAGTTTTACATTAATAAAGTTTTACCCTCGACATAAGAAAGTAAAGTATGAATTTTCTCTATGCTACAAAATTAACAAAAATAGGCATTGTTTATTAGTAAAACACAGGAAAAGCAACATTTTTAAAAATCCAAATAAATTTTCTTTTTCCAAGGATCGGATGACTGTAATTGTTAAATTTCATGAATTCCTATACCTAGCACCAATAGTTGGTTGTAGGTTGGATATCACAAAAATATTCACTCTTCTATATAAGTTATAGAAATAATTTATGCTTAGAACATAAAAAATGGAACATACTGACTCATTAAATTCTATTATTTATGTGCTTCTAGTATTCTATTCTAGAGATTGTCGTCTATATACAAATAGTACAACATCAATGATATTCAACATTATACTAACAAAAAAGTGAGTGCGCTTTAATAATAGATCCCATATTATGAGAGCTACTCTCTATAAGTGAGTAATATTAAATATCACTAATGTTTTTTCACATTGTTTAAAAATATTGGCATTTTTTTTTTAAATTTTATTGAAAGCACACAGGAGGAAAAAAAAAAAAAAGAAAAATAGATCGGTGGTCAAGTGTTTCTAATTATGTACAAAAAGGTTCTACCAAAGTCCTCTCATCGCTTGGGTTGGTAGCTTTTCCAAGATCAACTTTGGCCAAACAAATCTTAGATTGAAAAAACAGAAAAAAGAAAAAAAAGGACATATGGAGGTGTAGAATGAGGTGTAAGAGAAGCAACAATCCTTATACATGGAGTAAATCTAAACCATTACCTTGAAACTAAGGTAGAAAAAGAAAATTTTTTAGCCATTGGATTAGGCTCAACCTTTGGTTGAAGTACCAAAGTATTCTCACTTCTATATATCTTTTATATTATTATTATTATTATCATTATTATTATTATTATAGATTTATGTATAGCCGCAGTTTTTAAAAATTAATTGAAAAGTTTTATATTTTAATATGGTCAATCAATTTTTTTAAATGATCAATCAGTCATTATTTATTTACCAATATGATTATAACATAAATTATCGAATTTCAAGTCAATTACTGATTGATTATGATCAATTATTGATTGATTATGATCAATCATTGATTGATTAAACTTGAAAAAAAAAAAAAGACAAACGTCTATTTTGCTAAATAAAAGAAAATGATTATTCATTTGATTGGGTGACTAAAATATGTCACCTAACCTAATTTTTTTAAAAAAATTATTATTAGAATGAAATATGCTATCCACATTGCTTATTTAAACTGTGACATATTATTTCCATGTTTGGTAGGGAATCTTCAATAATCGACTTTTGAGATCTTTGACATATCTCGAGTGACCAATCTTCAAGATTTAAAGCTTCAAATATGGGCTTCAGCTAAAAAAAAAAAAAGGCTTCAAATACGGACTGCCGAAACCGATATATATGTGAATGGAAACTGAACTCTATCCTCACGGCAGGATCCATTATAAATGGGCAATTAATAAAAAAATACAGTTGATTTTAAGGCTGGCCTGTCTAGTATAGGAGAATTAAACTGTTATCTATAGCAATTTTTTAAAAAAAAAATTGGTGTGGAATGCCCATATAGAAAATTTAATAGAGTTTGTGAGTTCCACGTCGAGAAATAAGGAAGTTAAATGATTTATAAGTGTTATGAGTTCTTTTTCAGTTAATCTGAAAATTATAACTTAGTAGGGTCCACTTGTGAGTTTATTAAATTCATTCTCATGAAGATTCTTGTAGTTAATCTCTCTTGTGAGATGTGTGCGTTTACTTGATTGTGTGATTATCAAAATAAATAATAATAATAATAATAATAACCACAAGTGGCTTCTTTTCATTGCCATGTACACGACATTCTCACAACAATTTTCCACTCAGATATTTTTACACTGATGTGTCCTGGATTTGTCCTATATTTATAATTAATGTCTTGAATTTTTAGTTTAATTGTCAATTCTTCCCAAGCTTTAAAATATATGACAAACTTCCTCAATTGTAAACCATGTTATATACTTATTTATTTATTTAAGATGCGAACATATATATATATATATATATATATATATATTGTGTGTAAATACTCTCTCTCTCTCTCTGGTATATGTGAGAAAATTACTTTTTTTTTTTAGTTTTATTGTTCAATAAATATACAAGTATATATTGTTAAAATAGAAAAATATTGTTTTGTTAAAAATAATTGATCATAAGTGATTGCTCCTTAATAGTCTATCATTAATTACCTATATCAAATTAGTATTTAACTAATGCCATCAATGAATACCGGTCAACTATTTAACCTAACGATCCATCATTGATTGGCCGATTTAATAATTGATACATCATCCTAATTATTTTGATTATTATAAGTCATTGTTTCATAAAAATGGTCATTTTTAGAAAGAGGTATCCAACCTCTTCTAATTTCTCTTTTTCTCTCTTCTTTTCGTATTTTACTTCAAATTTTCTATTTTTTAATATTGACTGCTCAATTGCAAAAGGACAAATACACCCCTGTGAATTGTATGGTATAACTAGTCTGCCCTGCAGCCAAAGTAAAACAAGAAATATCCAAAAAGTGTGATTGGATTTCGGTGGCTTCATGTTGGTGGTGGCGATGATCGATAGAGTCTTGGTAGTGATGACAGCAGGGATTGAGTAAGGAGTGAGGAAATGAGACATTATATATAGAAGAAAGAGATTAAGGAATTGAGGAGGAGGAGAGAAGGGTGGATTTAGAGAGAGAGAGAGAGTTGAAATTTGAAAACTTTAAGCTTGAAACTTTAGAGGGTGGAAGAAAGAGAAATAATCCGAAAGAAAGAAAGAGCTTCTTGAATGAGGAAATAAGAGAGCAGTCGAAATTATAGAAAGATGAGAAAATATTCTAAATTAGTTAGTAAAATAATGAGCACGAAAAAATATATATTTTAATTAAATTTTTGACATTTTGAGAAAATTGTGTAACAACGCCAAAATTAGAGATGACAATGCATTGGATTCGAGAAGCGTGCACCGGTCTTCTAGCCAACCTAATCCACAGACAAAAACATTCTCCATACCCATTATCTGTTTAAAATAATAGGAACTGGGCAGGTTTCCTTCGTCATAGGTTGGGGTTAGTTGGGAGTACCCCGTTTACCCGTTAATATATTTTCATTGTATAAAAATAAAAAATTAAAATTAAAATGTACATATATGAGACTTTAAGTTAAAATAAAGCAAAACTATAATATTCAAATTTTCATTTATCAAATATGTTATAGTTTAATGTTCAAAATTATAAATATTATAAAACATTATGTATAATATATTCAACATAAAAGTTATATATAATTAAACGGTGAATAGGATTAGTACCCCTAAGCTCATCCCCGTCCCGTAACCGTTTATAACTTGAACCCATTTAGATAGGTTCCCTCCTTTAAGGTGAGTCCTTATAGGTCAACGGCTTGGTGGGAAAATTGTCATCCCTTATTCAAATAGATATGTTTTTGTTTTACGCTTTTTATTTGGATTTTTATCCTTTATACTTATCTAATTGTAGGCCAAAAAAAAAAAAAAGAAACTAACATATTCATGACAAAAATCTAAAGTCATTTCTGAAAAGATAATTTTACTGATCACCGCACCTTTTTTTAACCATATTTCACAGCGGTTTGAGATTACTATTACTATTACTATTATTATTATTATATACACGAGTTTTTATGCCTTCAACCCACTTATTATCTACTTGTTATAGTGATTGAGCCTTCAATTTATTTTTTTTTACTTTTTAATTTTAAAGATAGTCATCAATTTAAAGAGAACACTACGCACGTAATTTATTAAATTCATTGACTAATTAATTAAATATAAATATTTAAGGGATATTTTATCAAATTCATTGTCAAATTTAGGGGACAAACTTGCCGATATAATTCATTATTCAATTTGTTTTGTTTTTAAATTTTTAAGTTAAATGAGTTGTATGTCACGCATATGCAGAATAAATAAATAAAATAAAAGTAAAAAAAAAATCTACACAACGATAACGTGGTCATCACGTGACTATAACGTGGTCACCACATGGCAAGCAAAGAATGCCTGACCATTGGCTCTTTTGAATATAGATAAGAGATTTGTTCAAAAGTAAAGTCATATATATTGTGTTCTACTCCTCATGTACTTATTTATTTATTTATTTTTGTGTGTGTAAATGATGGTAATAGCTATTAGAAGGTACATCTAGATATCTCAATTATATTGATATCTCTTTCATACCTTTTTCATTTATCTACCCTATTGTTTTAAAAGGAAAAAAAAAAAAAAGGAAACAAACAAAAATTTTAATGAGAAAAGGGAAAAATAAAACAACCCTATTACAAGCAACTAAAAAACTAGATGAACCCCATATAGCCAGAGACTATTCATGTTCTTTGCATGTCTTTTTAACAATTTTATGACATGTTAATTAAAAATATAATCGTGACTATGCCACACAACTAGATCAGCAATGTAGCTAGAATACTACAACATTTATATCTAAAAATTACTAACCTTTTGTCATATTTCAAACCATTAAACGAGAAACGAATTAAAAAAAAAGAAACTTAAAAATAGAATGCAGTCATTTTTAGTTGAAGAAAAAGAGATCGATAATATCCTTACGTCTTTATTTCAATGTTTGTTAAATGAGTTTAGTGATCACATCAAAAGGATAACAAATAATCTGATTTTAGATTTTTACTGACAAATCCGATCTTTAAGAGCCGGATAATACCTGATAATTTCTTGTCAAAAGTTAAAAACTTTACGCGCATTAGAATTCAAACCTAACACTTATTAGGCTCTAAAAATACCTTAATTCCCACCAAGCCACCACCATCGGTTGCTAACAAAAAGCAATCATGCTCCTTCAATAATTGAGCTTTTCGATTTTTATTTTATTTTTGTTTTATTTGTTTTGGCTTTGCTGTCAGTGGAATCCAAAGTTGTAAACTTGGTCATATTCGTTGGCTTTTTTATTATTTATTTTTCCAACCACTCGTTGACGAAGACTTCTGTTAATGAAAACATATCTTCTGAAATTTTTTTTCTTCATTTTTTTTTTGAAAATAGCAAGATATTGGAAATGAGATTTTTAGAGTGCCAACAATTCTCACATTAGTTCTCTGCTTAACAGTTGACCACTTCTCCTACCTTATTTTCGTTTCCCTTAACCTTGGGTGTCGTTCCATCTTCTGAACTACTCTAGTTTTCAAGATTATAGAGAAGGTAATCAAGTTTTTTTTTTTTTTTTTGGTTCAGAATTATTATTTATTTTATTTTTTGGATTGAATCAGAAAATATGTTTTTTCTCTATTTACTTTTCACATTTCCATTTACCATGTTCCCGTTTGGATCATACATTTGAGCTGAAAATTTTTTATTTGGATTGCGAATCTAAATTGAATTTGTGTTTAGGAGAGAGGAAAAATAAGCAAAGGTACGAATCTATAAAAAGTGGAAATTTAGATTTGGATTCTAGTTGAATCGAAAATTTTGGATCCAAACTATGATTCAAACGGTACATATAAGAGAGTTGCTAAATCTAATCAACCACTGGACTAACATTTTTTTATTTTAATATTTTTCCTTCTCATCTAATTGCTCAAATATGCAGATCTAAACGAACTATGGATTGGGAATGACTCCAGCTGGAGGTGTGTGCTTCGGCACAAATATTACCACTGTATCGTAGGCTCTCTCTCTCTCTTAAGTGTTTTTTTTTTTGGTTATTATTATTATTATTATTATTTTAAGTGTTTAAAAACCTTAATTATACAATGTTCTCAGTATGTATTGTCTAATTTGATTTTCCAGATTTTGGGCATGTGAAAAGATCAAGAGAAGAAAGGACTTGACTCAGATGGCATAGCAAATTAACCAGGGTGCCAACGGTAAGGATACTATACTTTCCAAATGTCCAACAATTTTATTTGTAAGGGAAAAAAAAAAGAGAAAAAAAAAAAACAGTTTCCTGCTCTGCTCAAAAGAAAAGAAAAGACTCAAAATAAATTAAGCATATAAATTTAAAAACCGAGGTGTATGAGCTGAAAACGCATATAAATTAAGCATAAACGTTTTCGTAAACTCATGTTAGGTGATATATAAAAGACTCGAAATATCTACTTGCTTGCAATGCAGACGATCATAATGTTATGCCGATGATGTGATTCTGAAACGAGAGTTATAATTGATGGCGGAGACAGCGGTCTGCTATCTTATAGACAAGCTAATTCCACTGTTGGCTGAAGAAGTGAACTTGTTGAGAGGTGTTCATGGAGAAGTTGCAGACATCAAGCGTGAGCTTGAGAGCATTCGGGCTTTCCTCAAGGATGCAGATAAGAAGGCAGAAAGCGAAGGTGACGTTAACGATGGTGTTAAAGCATGGGTGAAAGAACTAACGGAAGCCGCATTCAAAATAGAAGATGTGGTTGATGAGTATATACATTACATGTCAATACAACGTCCCAATCGGCATCGATTCATTGCTTTCCTCAATAAAATTTCTTGCTTTGTCGCAAAACTGAAACCCCAGCATCAGATCGCGATAGAGATACGAGAGATCAAAGCAAATGTTCGAAGCATCACGGAAAGAAGTGAAAGGTATGGCTTTCGTTCTTTACAACAAACATCCACAAGCACTACTAGAAAGCGGTATGACCCCAGGAAGGCTTCTCTTTTTCTCAAGGAAACGGAAGTCGTTGGTCTCGAATCTCCTATGGAAGAGTTGATTTCAGTTTTGGAAAATACATGTCCACAAAGAGTAGTGACTGCAGTGGTCGGAATGGGAGGGTTGGGCAAGACTACCCTTGCCAAACAAGTCTACAATCGCAAAAAGGACACTTTGACTGTCATGCTTGGATCACTGTGTCAGAATCATACAAAACAGAGGAATTATTGAGAAGCTTGATAAAGAAGTTTTCGGAAACTGGCCATGTCGGGTTTCCCACTCAAAACACCGTGGATACGATGGATGAGGTGGCATTGATAACCCAATTGAGAGAATTCTTGCAGAAGAAGAGATACCTTGTCATTTTTGATGATGTGTGGAACAATGAATTTTGGGGTGATATAGAACACGCTTTACCCAGCAATCAAAATAGTGGAAGGATACTAATCACAACGCGAAATGCTGCAGTTGCAAATTCTTGTAGGCGATCATCCTCGGTCCATGTTCACATGTTTAAAAGTTTGCTTCTTGAAAAGGCAATGGAACTTTTTTGCAAGAAGACTTTTGAATTCGAATATGGTGGTTGTTGTCCCCCTGAATTAGAAAAATTGTCTGTGGACATTGTTTCTAGGTGCCAAGGACTACCTCTTGCAATTGTTGCTGTTGCTGGTATTCTGACAACCAAAGACAAGACTGTTTATCAATGGCAAAAATTTCTTAAAAGCCTCAGTGTAGAGATGTTGAACCATTCTGATACTGAAAGAATACTAATGCTCAGTTATAATGACTTGCCTTATAACCTCAAATGTTGTTTTTTGTACTTTGGAATGTTTCCAAAGGGCTATTCAATCAGATGCGGAAGATTAATTCGACAGTGGATAGCTGAAGGCTTTGTTAAATCTGAGCCAGGTAAAAGTTTGGAAGATGTTGCGAAGGAATTCTTAACCGAGCTAGTAGACAGGAGCTTGGTTGAAATTTCATTGGTGGATGATGAAGGAAAAGCTAAAACTTGTCGTATTCATGATCTCTTGCATGCCATTGTCTTCAAAAAGATGGAAGACTTGAGTTTCTGTCAAGTTTTTTCAAGAGATGAGTTATCAAATTTTAACGCAGTTACTCGGCGTTTATCAATTATAGGTAGCTCGAACAATATTTTGTCGACCAATGATGTTTCTCGCATTCGTTGGTTTTCTATTTTCAATCGAGATGAGATGTCGAATTCTACTGTGAGTAAGTTTGTTGCAAATTTCAAGCTTCTTAAAGAACTTGACTTTGAAGATTTTCCGCATCTAGATCATCTCCCTGAGGATGTTGGGAACTTGTTTCACTTGAGATATTTGAGTGTGCGTGGCACAAGAGTAAAAAATCTCCCAAAGTCCGTAGAAAAATTGGTCAACTTAGAGACCTTAGATTTGAAGCGGTCATTGATCGATGAAATTCCATTTCAGATCAATAAGCTTCTTAAATTGAGACATCTCTTTGGACGCTGTAATGACAACAAAGAAATTCCTATGGATGGATTAAGAGGAATAAAAGTGAAGGAGATTGGGAACTTAAAGTCGTTGCAAAAGTTGGTTCACATTGAGGCTAACACTACGGGGTTTGACATTACTAAAGAACTTGGACCATTGACGCAGTTGAGAACATTAGGCATCACTAAATTGAGAAGTCAAGATGGAAGAAGTCTGTGTGGCTGCATTGAGAAAATGAAATGTCTTGAATCTCTCTATGTATCTTCGACAAGTGAAGAAGACATCATTGATTTGGAGTCCATGACTTGTCCCCCTGAATTTCTTAGGCGTCTCTATTTAGTGGGGTCCTTAAGGAAGTTGCCAGACTGGATAACAAAGCTTCAAAATCTAGCTAAGATATCAATTTGGTCCTCAAAATTGGAAGATGACCCACTGAAAGTCCTTGGTATTCTGCCCGAACTACTGCAACTTCGGATCCAGGATGAAGCATTTGTTGGTGAACAACTTCACTTTGAAGAAGGTGGCTTCCCAAAACTGGAGGTACTCGACCTTGATGACTTGAAAGGGATGAATTCATTGATAATAGAGGAAGGAGCACTGCCTGTCCTTGAAAAGCTTTACTTGAAAACATCAAAATTACAGAAGGTGCCATCGGGAATCCAACATTTGAGAAGTCTTGAAATGCTTGTGTTCAGTGACATACCAAATGAATTAGTGGAAAGTATGGATCCAAATGGAGGACACAATTATCAGGTTGTTCAACATGTGCCATATGTTTATTTCAGGGGTGAGCATGGAGAGGGGTATACTTTCTATCGTCTACGCGAAGATGGTTGGAAAAAAGTCTGAGGTAATTCCTAAATTATGAAGAAATTTATATTATTCATGAATATTTGTATCATGTTTTCCAACTTATTTTATTTTATTTTATTTCTGTCCACCGGTAATAAACTAAATATTTTATTTTATTTCTGTCCACCGGTAATAAACTAAAAAACCCACGTTTATTAGTAATCTCCTAAGTTTTTGTTTTGGTTTTTTTGTTTTTTTATTTTTATTTTTTGGTTTTGTTTTTCCAATCTAAGTTCTGTTACTATTTGGGTCCATTTGTTCTGTAAGACAGGACTACATTGGGTGTATTAGTTAGAGGTTTGGATTGGATTTAATAGGTATTGATAGGAATTAATCCTATCCTATGTAAGATTATGAACTGTCAGAATGGGATTGAATTGAAGTTTACATTTTTTTAATTAAAAAAATTAACATTTAACGGAAATGTTAACCTTCAAATTTAATTTAAAATTTATTAAACAAAATTTAGAATAAAAATAATTTAATATGTCCCAAGAACAAATTGTTGGGCTTAATGACTCTTGAGCCTCAAATAGGGATAGGTTAATCCCATGCTCAAGCAGAGGGTAGCTTGATCCCCCTTGGAGGGGAATTCGGTCCTGAGCTATCCAATTCAGTCTTTTCAAAATTTTTGTCAAACAAAGGATTAAAGTCTTATCCTGATCTGGTGATTTTTATCCTCTTTTATCAAATGAATATACTGATGTTTTATTCATGCGGAATAAAGCAAATAAAAAATGGAAGATTTTCTGATGACATTATTTTTTTTTTGTTGGTGTTTTTTCTCTAATTTTGTTCTCAGGCTTTTTCTGCAAACTACATGGAAGGGATGTTCCCAAGTCAGAACAGAACATTCAGAAATCTAGTTACTCAAAATTACGAAATAAACATAATATCTGGAGATTATGAGTACTGGTTGCTTCTAATTGTCTGTTTATTTTAAGCTTTGTATCATACACTCTCCATTTCTTGTCCAGGTTTTTCCTATCAGGTTTTACTGGACGAGACTTTTAATAAGGATGCATGTTTTCTTCTAGGAACTTGTAGAACATAATTTAGGCATGTTTTATTTTGATAATATATGCTGTTGGTGTTTGTACTAAATGATTTTCACGTTATGTGTTAAAGTAGTTGGGGTGCAAAAATTATTCCTCTGCTTTTTTTTTTTTTCAATGTTTTTTGTTTGAATGCTACTTTTATTGATACTACAACTACCCAAGGGTGCAGAGTGTTATATATACGTATATATACATTTCTATTGTTTGGAATTCATGTAATATATATCTGTGTTCCTTGGATGTACTAATAACTAACATAGTCTTGGTCAAACAACACCAACTCCGATCCATGTGATGAATAATTTTTTGTTACTTATTTTAATCCACGCTCGTCTCCACATTAGCTTTATTTATTCACACCGATAACGACTAATTAGCAAAGGACGTATCTTTAATATATGTACGTATAAACGCTTTCAATTAGTTATTGTGGTCATGTATAACATAAAGATTTATAAAAAATTGAATCATGACTGGACAACATTGTCTTGAAGTTATTGAGCATTTTAGAGGAGAACAGAATAATACGGAGACCAATGTCGAGATTATCTTCAGGGATATTATTTGAGAACAATTATTTATGTCGCGTAAAATAATAAAATATTCTTATAGCACATTTATATATATATATATATATATATATATTTTACAAACGGTGAGACGAAATAACTAACAAATTCTAACATCTACGAACAATCTCATATAATAAACTCTCTATTCATATTATTAATAAGGATAAATTGCTTGATAACTATGTCCTCATTCTTTTCTTTTTTTTTTTTGTTTTTTTGTTTTTTTGGTAATTGAAATGATTCGAAACTCTTAAAAAAGTTACAACACGTCCTTTTTAACGGACTCCATCAATTAGTGTTAATGGATTGATTTAAACAATTAATATCAGTGAAAACTAACAAATTTTAACATATACTAGTAACCCCCCTCATTAACTGTTTGGAATACTGGTTTCACGAGAATTTTGCTATTCAACTCAGAACTTCCAAAATCTACAAAACAAAGTGAGATACATATTTTCGGAGTTTTAATGAATTTCAAATTTCATCTCACTTTTTCCCTCTTAAATTTTCACGAAACTCAAATTTCAAAAGTCTCTAACTTCTTATTTAAAGTTGAAACAAGATTTTTTTCGTATCTAAATACTCACTAAAAAAAATTAAAAAATTAAAAAAAGATCTACATTATATTTTTTAACATAATTCAAAATTTTTACATTATTATCATATGACAGTTTATTTTCAAATTACATTTTAACTAAACACATTTTTTTTTCTAACCTCCAAACTCTAACTCCTATCATAATTCAAAACGAGCTCTAAACTACTCACTCATACGAAAAGGAAAAAATGTAAGATAAAAAGAACAGGGTTTCCCCCTATTTTGTACAACGGCGATTTGTTATATTATTTATGGTAGATATGGCTACCTGTTACATTTATTTGCATTCCAGTCACGTTGATACTACAATCTGCATTTTCTTTGATATGTGAGAAAAATACTTTTTTTTTTCCTTTTTCTTTTACAATTGTTTTGGCAAATACACAAGTCTTGTTAATTAATTAACAATTGGTAATTAATTATTGATTGTCCATATCAAATCAGTATTTACCTCATGCCGTCAATGAATATTTGTGATTAATAACTTTAACTTGATGTTCTATCACTAATTGATAGATATAATAATTTATATATATTATCCTAATTGTATGAATGATCATCTATCTTGTCCCGTAAAAATGATCATTTTTACAAAAAAGGTGTCCAACCTCACCTAATTTCTCTTTTGGGTTAATTTCATTAATAGCACCTGTAGAAATTTTATTATTAAAAATAATATCACTTTTTTTTTTCCTTCATTACTAGCACTTAATATGGGGCCCAGTACCATTTAATATATATCAAATTACGGGTTTACCCTCATCTCATACAAGCTCAAATATCCCTCTACCTCGCATGGCCCAAAAAATTTTTTCAAACCAACATCTACAATGTTTTAGAGAGAGAAAACTGAAATCTAGAGAGAGAAAGAGTTACCACCCACCGAAATCTTATTTTTTTTTTCACTTTTTCGCCTAGTCCCCCACCCATTTTGAAACCAAAATCTTCATATAATAGAAATAAACTTCCATATAAAAAGAGAAACTTCCATTTATCTACAGTGTTTAGAGAGAGAAAACTAAAATCTAGAGAGAGAAAGAGTTACCACCCACCGGAATCTTATTTTTTTTTCACTTTTCCGCCTAGCCCCCCACCCATTTTGAAACCCAAATCTTCATATAATAGAGAGAAACTTCCATTTAAAGAGAGAAACTTCCATCGTAAGTTTTTTTTTTTTTAAATCTAACATTTTTGATCATTTTTTAGTAAAGGTCATTTCTGTTATGACCACCCGGTCATAATAGTTATGACCTATGTTTAAAAATTTTTTTAAAAAAATATATATAACATTTTTTGTCATTTTTGAGTACAGGTCATAATAGTTATGACTACCCGGTCATAACAGTTATAACTACCCTGTTATGACCATCTAGTAATAACTGTTATGACCACTCGGTCATAACTGTTATGACCACTCGGTCATAACCGTAATGACCACACTGTTATGACTACCCGGTCATAACCGTTATGACTATCCGGTCATAACCGTTATGACTACCCGGTTATAACCGTTACGACCATCCGATCATAACCGTTATGACCACCCTGTTGGTCATATCCGTTATGACCACACTGTTATGACTACCCGGTCATAACCGTTATGACCACCCGGTCATAACAGTTATGACCGGATGGTCATAACAGGGTGGTCATAACAGTTATGACTTGTACTAAAAAATGACCAAAAATATTATATTTTTTTTTAAAAAAATTTTAAACATAGGCCATAACTATTATGACCGGGTGGTCATAACATGAATGACCTTTACTCAAAAATGGTCAAAAATGTTAGATTAAAAAAAACTTTCGATTGAAGTTTCTCTCATTAGATGGAAGTTTCTCTCTATTATATGAAGATTTGGGTTTCAAAATGGGTGGGGGGCTAGGCAGAAAAGTGAAAAAAAATAAGATTCCGGTGGGTGGTAACTCTCTCTCTCTAGATTTCAGTTTTCTCTCTCTAAAACACTGTAGCTAAATGGAAGTTTCTCTCTATTATATGAAGATTTTGGTTTCAAAATTGGTGGGGAGCTAGGCGGAAAAGTGAAAAAAAAATAAGATTCCGGTAGGTGGTAACTCTTTCTCTCTCTAGATTTCAGTTTTTTCTCTCTAAAACACTGTAAATGTTGGTTTGAAAAATTTTTTTTAGCCATGCGAGGGAGAGGAATATTTGAGCTTGTAGGAAATGAGGGTAAACCCATAATTTGATATACATTAAATGCTGCTGGCCCCACATTAAGTGCTAGTAATGAAGGAAAAAAAAGTGATACTATTTTTAATAATAAAATTCCTACAGATGCTATTAATGAAATTAACCCTTTCTTTTTTCCCTTTTCTTTGTGTTTTCTTTTAATTTTTTTTAAAAATTGACTCGTTAGTTGCGAAAGGACAAATGCACCCCTATGAAAGGGATGGTATTACTAGGCTGCCCCGGTCTCTGTTGCTCTGTTTTCCTGTTCTTTTCCAAATAAACAGTCAGAGACGGCACTGGGTCGACAAATATTGTCTCCTTATTACTTCTCTCTCTTTCTCTCTTCAACTGCTAATTTTTCCACTTCCGACCTTTCTCCTTCTGTACAGCTCTAACTGTGAAGATCATAGAAAGGTAAAGCCTTTTTCCTTCAAAATTTTCATGTTGGAAGTTTGAAATTGTATGTTATACTATCTTCATCTTTTATATGTTCAAGTCAACTTTAAAATTGCTATGATCTCTTGTCTAACAAGAAGTATATATACAGAAATATAGATACATGTGCGTGTGTGTGTGCGAACATATTATGTTGACAAAGACAGAGACTTGATTTCTTAAATAACAAACAGAATTATTTGAGAATTGCTAAATCTGATTATCTACTGGCTCAATCTGTGTTAGTCAAATTTCTTATAATTTTCGGTCTTATCCTTGTTAAATAAACAGCAGCAAACACACACTTGAAAAGGAGGGAAAAGTAATTTATTTTTCACACTGAGAAGTAGCAGCGCTTAATTGACAGCTTTTTAACACATAATTGAAAACTAAAAAATCTCTAACGATGGAAAGAAATCCTAATGATGATTACAAGAATCCAATAACAAATCTCAACACACACTATGGACCGGGGAAATGAATGCAGCAGGTGTACATAGGAGATGGCCTAACAAACAGAACTATTGAGAGTTGCTCGCAGGATCGACTTGTGTTGGTGAAATCTCGTATACTTTGTCTTCTTGTTCCGCTCAAATATACAAATCTAAATGCACTATGGACTGGGAATGAGTTCAGGAGGTGCGCACTGCGACACAAATTCTACTCGTGCGTCGTACGTTTTTACTCGCTCTATCTCTCTACTGCAAAAATGTCTTAATTTTAGAGGAGCTGATCTGACGGTTTCTATTTTGATTTTCCAGGTTTTGGGCATTTTAAAGGATAGAACTGATCTGATGGCATAACAAACTAGAGCGCCTTATAAGGTAAGGACATGGTACATGATTCCTTAATGCTAGTGTCCATTAATAATTTTCATTTGTAAAGATTAACAAAAAACAGCTTCATTCTCTGCGTAAAAGAAAAGAAAAGAAAAGCCAATTAAAAAAGCTTAATTAAAGTAATTAAGAATTACACCTCATCCAAGGCGTGTGACTTGAAAATGCATGTAAATTAAGAATAAACGAACTCATAGTCACAAGACTACATTGAAAGGATAATTAAATAAAAAATAAGTTTATACTATGTTGCATTGAATATCTAAAAGACTGTAAATATATAAATATATATTTGCTTGCAATGCAGATCATAAAGTCACCAGAGGAAGGTTTAATGATTGATGGCCGAGACAAGTGTTTGCTATCTCATAGACAAGCTAATTCCACTTTTGACTGAAGAAGTGAACTCGTTGAGAGGTGTTCATGGAGAAGTTTCGGAAATCAAGAGTGAACTTGACAGCATTCGGGCGTTCCTCAAGGATGCAGATCGAAAGGCAGAAGGCGATGGGGATATTACTGAAGGTGTTAAAGCATGGGTGAAAGATCTAAGGGAAGTCGCTTTCAGAATAGAAGATGTTGTTGATGAGTATACATATCACATGACAGTTCAGCGTCCAAAACGGAATCGGTTTGCTGATTTCCTCCAGAAACAAAAACCGCATCATCAAATAGCTGCGCAGATACAAGAGATCAAAGAAACTGTTCAAAGAATTACTGAAAGACGGGAAAGGTATGGCTTTAATGCTTTACAACAAACATCTATGACAACTGCTAGAAAGCGCATGACCCCAGGAAGGCCTCCTTTTTCTCAGGAAACCGAAGTCGTCGGTCTTGAATCTGCTAGAGATGAGTTGATTCAAGTTCTGGAAAGCTCATCTCCCAACGCCTTGTGACTTCAGTTGCTGGAATGGGAGGGTTGGGCAAGACTACTCTTGCCAAACAAGTTTATGATCGCATAAAAGTATGCTTTGATTGTTATGCTTGGATTGCTGTGTCGGAATCATACAAGGTTGAGGATTTGTTGAGAAAACTTGATGAAGAAGTTTTATGGAGGAGGTCTAGAGTTAACAACTCAAAACGCTATTGAGACAATGGATGAGGTGGCACTGATAACCCATTTGAGAGAATACTTGCATAAGAAGAGATATCTTGTCATTTTTGATGATGTCTGGAACAATGAGTTTTGGGGTGACATAGAGCATGCTTTGCTTGACAATGAAAGTGGTGGAAGGATTCTAATAACAACGCGAAATATTGCAGTTGCTGATAATTGCAAAACCTCATCTTGGGTCGTTATCCACAGGATGAATATTTGCCTCCTGATAAGGCCATGGAACTCTTTTGCAAGAAGAGTTTTCAAATGAATATGGAGGTTGCTGCCCCTTTGAATTAGAGAATCTGTCAGCCAAAATTGTTTCTCGGTGCCAAGGACTACCTCTGGCAATTGTAGTTGTTGCTGGTCTTCTCTCAACTAAAGAAAAACTGTCTATCAATGGCAAAAGTTTCTTGAAAGTCTTAGTTCAGAGATGTTGAATCATTCTGACATGGAAAGAATATTGTTGCTCAGCTATAACGACTTGCCTTACAACCTCAAATGTTGCTATTTGTACTTTGGAATGTTTCCTAAGGGCTATTCAATTAGATGTGGGAGGTTAGTTCGACAATGGATTGCTGAAGGTTTTGTGAAATCTGAGCAAGGCAAAACTTTGGAAGATGTTGCTAGGGATACTTAATTGAGCTAGTAGATAGGAGCTTGGTTGAAATTTCGAAGGTAGATGGTGAAGGAAAAGCTTTAACTTGTCGTACTCATGATCTTTTGCATGCCGTCATCTTCAAAAAGATGGAAGACTTGAGTTTCTGTCAAGTCTTTTCAGGAGATGAGTTGTCAATTTTAACACAATTGCTCGACGTTTATCAATTATTGGCAGCCCAAACAAGATTCCGTCGACCATTGATGTTTCACGCGTTCGTTGGTTTTCTATTTCCAGTCAAGATAAGATGCTAAATTCTATTGTGAGTAAGTTTGCTGCAACTTTCAAGCTTTTAAAAGAACTTGACTTTGAAAATTTTCCGCATCTAGATCATCTCCCTGAGAATATTGGGAACTTGTTTCACTTGAGATATTTGAGCGTGCGTGGCACAAGAGTAAAATATCTCCCAAAGTCTGTAGAAAAATTGGTCAACTTAGAGACCTTAGATTTGAAGCGGTCATTGATCTATGAAATTCCATTTGAGATCAATAAGCTTCTCAAATTGAGACATCTTTTTGGGAATTATTTGAACATGAAGGAATTCCTATGAACTCTCTCAGAGGAATGAAAGTAAAGGGAATTGGGAGCTTAAAATCTTTGCAAAAGTTATATTACATTGAGGCTAACAATGCAGAGTTCGACTTGTGTAAAGAGCTTGGGCCATTGACACAGTTGAGAACATTAGGCATCACCAAATTGAGAAGCGAAGATGGAAGAAGTCTGTGTGGCTGCATTGAGAAAATGAAATGCCTTGAATCTCTCTTTGTATCTTCGACAAGTGAAGAAGACATCATTGATTTGGAGTCCATGACTTATCCCCCTGTATTTCTTAGGCGTCTCTGTTTAGTGGGGCCCTTAATAAAGTTGCCAGACTGGATAACAAAGCTTCAAAATCTAGCTCATCTGTCAATTTGGTGCTCAAAATTGGGAGATGACCCACTGCAAGTCCTTGGTATTCTGCCTCAACTACTGGAGCTTTGGATCTGGAATGAAGCATTTGTTGGTGAACAACTACACTTTGAAGAAGGTGGCTTCCCAAAACTGAAGGTACTCGGCCTTTATGACTCAAAAGGGATGAATTCATTGATAATAGAGGAAGGAGCACTGCCTGTCCTTGAAAAGCTTTACTTGAAAAGACCAAAATTGCAGGAGGTGCCATCGGGAATCCAACATTTGAGAATCTTAAAATGCTCTGGTTCATGGACATACCAATGAATTAAGGAAAGTATGGATCCAAATGGAGGACACAATTATCAGATTGTTCAACATGTGCGATCTGTGTCTTTCAGTTGTGAGCATGGAGAGGGGTATAACTTCGATCGTCGCGCGAATTTGGTTTGGAATAAGTGTGAGGTAACTCCTAATTTTATGAAGGATTAATTTGTTTTTTCATGAATATTTACATTATGTTTCCCAACTTAGTTTCTTTTTATTTCTGTCACTAGTAATAAGCACAAAATCACATTAATGAGAATATTTTGAGGGTTTTAAATGTCAGTAATCTCCTAATTTTTTGTTTTTTTAGTCTAAATCCTATGTCCGTAAAAGATCGTTTGGTGCATGGGAGATGACTACATTGAACATGATAGTATTAGATATTTGGATGGATTGTATAAGAAAGGATTGGATTTTTATTAATCATATCGTAGAGGGTGTTTAGTGAATGAGTTGAGTTTGAGTTGAGTTGAAATTTTTAAATTTGAGTTGAGTTAACTTTTTAAAAAATAATTATAAATTTATTGACTTTTCAGAAAAAGACAAAAATTTAGATGAAAAAATACAGTTTAATTGAAGTTGAGTTGTGTTATTAAACACCACTTTATATTTGGTGATGAATGTCGGGAGAGGATAGGATTTAAGTTTACACTTCTCTTTAATTAAAAAAAAAGCATTTAAGTGAAATATTAGAACTTTAAATTTAATTTAAAATTCATTAAACAAAATTTAAAATACAACAATTTAACACACCCAGGCCCAGAACAAGTTGCAGAGTTTAATGAGTCTTGGGCCTCAACAAGGGATAGTATAATCCCGTGCTCGACGCTTAGTCCTCTTGGAGGGGGAGGTTTTGGTCTTGGGTTGGATAAAAGTTACCCAGTTTAGTATTTTAAAATTGGGGGAGTCTGTAGTAGAGACCTTTCTATGGTCTCTACCGATAAAGCCCTTTTTTAAACCGTTAAGATTCAATCGAATGGTTAAAATATTGATGGTGTACGATACTTATCATATACCTTACCTACATAATCCTTCTCACCCAAAGTCTTCTCCATTGCCGGTGATCTTCTCGCCACCAGCGACGGACGCTGGTGACTCATCCCGATGCAGGCGACCACCACCGACGACCCCAGTCCCCGGCTGCCGGTGACCATTTCTCTCTCTTCCCCTTTCTCTCTTTCTTCTCTCTTCCCCTTTCTCTCTCTTCTCCTCTTCCCTGACGCCAGCGACCACCTCCGGCCCCCCATAACCGGTCCCAGGGCCGGCCGGCCGCCGGTGACTCCCTCTCTCTCTTCCCTTTTTCTCTCTCTTCTCTTCTCTCTCTCTTCCCCTCTCTCTCTTCCCCTTTCGCTCTCTTCTCTTCTCTCTTCGGCGGCCCTCCCCCGCAGGCCCCAGCCCGTTGAGCCCCCCTCCCCCAGCCTCCCCCCACCAGCTGCCCCTCCAGCACCTCCATCCCCGGCCTCGCCCCACCTCCGACCCCGGTACCTCCCCCCCCCAGACGACCCCCCAGTCCGCCCTCTTTCTCTTCCCCTTTCTTTCTCTTTTCCTTTCTTCTCTCTCTCTTCCCGACCCTCTACCCCCCCACCCTGGCACCTTGGCGTCCCCGCCCCGCCCCCCACTCCCACCCGTGACTCCCCCTCTCTTCTTCTCTCTCTTCTCATGTTGTTTCTCTCTCTCTTCTCACTTCATCGAGGGGGTCGTCGGGGGGGGGGTGGTCGGGGGTCGGGTGGTGGGGGTAGGCCGGAGGAGGGTGTGTGCCGGAGGCGAGGGGTGGGGGAGGCCAGGGTGGGGGGTGTCGGAGGTGGGGGCTCACTGTGCTAGGGGCCGGCGGGGGAGGGTCGCGGGAGAGAGAAGAGAAGAGAGAGAAAGGAAAGGGTGAGAGAGAGAGAGGGGGTCACCGGCCGACCTGTGGTGGGGGCCGTAAGATGGTCGTCAGCGTTGGTGTGAGTCGTCGGTGGCGAAAAGATCGCAGGCGACGGAGAAGACTTTGGGTGGGAAGGATTATGTAGGTAAGGTGTATGATATATATGGTACTGTAATAACATTTCAACCGTTCGATTAAATCTGAACGGTCTAAAAAGGGATGTATCGGTAGAGACCCTACCACAGACTCTCCCTTTAAATTCTCTGCAACGGTGGACACTTTTTTATCCCATCATGAGCTAAAATTTTTTTTACCAATTATGTGATTTTGATGGTCTAGATGCATGTATATAAAAATTTATTATGTGCTCAACCACACATGATTAGAGAACGCAGCAAAAAAAAAAAAAAAAAAAAAAAAAGA
>CM046362.1:4345278-4441544 GCA_025413025.1 Ficus hispida
AAAAAAGTGTTGATTTTGTGATTTATATTTTTGCATATTACATGTTTCGACTAATTAGTTGTAAGTATATTTTTTATGTTCCAAATTGTGAATTTGACGTTATATTATTCTGTTTTAATTGTTTTGAACTTTGTTTTAAATTATTAGAGCTAGCACTTAATAACTGGAAGATTTTGGTGGGAAAAGAGTACGAAAGCGACACAACTATGAAATGTTATTGATACTGTTTGATGTCCTGGACACACATTTGTACATAGCAATACTAACAGTTAAGTGTGAACAATAACATCCAAGGACACATATACTACAAGAAATCCAAACAATAGATATGTATATGTAGTATATATAATACTCTGCACCCTTGGGTAATTTACTATTTGACCATGGCGTAAGAGTAACATTCAACAGAAAACATTGCAATAAAGGAAAAAAAAAGTGTGAGCAATAATATTTTGCACATATTAGATGAAAATAAACATGCCTAAATTATGATCTACTAGTTCCAAAGAAGAAAGCACGCCTCCTCATTTAAAGCCTTGTCTAGTAAAACCCGGTTGAAAAAACCTGGACAAAAAATAAAAAGTGCATGATCCAAAGCTTAAAACAGACAAACAATAATTAAAAGCAAAGTACCTATAATCTCAAGGATGTGTTTATTTCATATTTTTAAGTATTTAGAAATCTGATTGTTCTGTTCTGGCATGAGCACATCCCTTCCATGTAGTTTCGCAAAAAAAGCCGCCCGAGAACAAGATATAAGAGACGAAAAATTAGAGAAAAGCCCAAAAAATAAACCCAAAAAAAAAAAAAGTCATCAGAAAATCTCCTTTTATTTATTATTATTTATTTAACTTGCTCTGCTCTGCGTGAATAAATCACAACAGTAAAGGATTTGTTTTGTTCTTCTCATTTTATAACTTTCCAGAGTCGTTTTGTCTTCAAAAATGAAAATATTTTTACACATCCAAATACCATCTTATTCTCAAATAAATTGACTTTCTCATTTTAAATAAGAAAATTTTTTATTTGAAATGAATATTCACCCAAACACGCTATTAGATCTAGATTGCAAATATTTAAAAGCCCCCGATAATGTCTCGTTAAAATGTTTTTTTGTGTTTATCACCAGTGGCCAAAATAAAAAAGAAACTAAGCAGGAAGTATAAAATATTTAAATATTCAAAAATAAAATACATTGATTCGGAATTCAGAAATTACCTCACACTTTTTTCTAACCAACTTTGCGTAGACGGTAGAACTTATATATTCTCCATGCTTACAACTGAAATAGATAGATGACACATGATGAATTCAATCTGATAATTGTGTCCTCCATTTGATCCATACTTTCTATTAATTCATCTCCAACGTTTCAAGCTTAAAGTTTTCAAATTTCAACTCCCTCTCTCTCAAGACTCTATCGATCATCACCACCACGAACATGAAGCACCGAAATCCCATCATACTTTTAGAATCTTTATTGTTTTACTTTGGCTGGGTTTACATATAAATCTGTTACATTTTTAGTTAAGTTTTTTTTTTTCTTGGATTTATATGCGAGTTTTCTTTATATGGAAGTGTTTTGGAAAATTATATTGGTTATATGATGAAAAGGATTGATTATATATATTATATATATATATATTTGGAAATTAATGTCATGGGATTGTGTTGATGAATATGATAGTCTTTTTCTCTAAATTTGTGTATAGTAACAGACTAATTTGTTGCTTGAGCGAGAACATATATTTTTTTCTTTTAAATTTTCTTAAGACATTGGACGGCAGTATTTCTTTAATAAAAAACCGTTGTTGAAGTTCAACACTTGAAAATGATTTAAAATATATATATACTGCTGTCTAATGCGCTATATACGACAACTGAAAAAGACATTGCATAAAGAACATTTCAAGATTGGATATTCCGCTACAATTTTTTAAGTCATTATATATATTTCCACAACTAATTAGTCCTCTTTTCCTATTAGATTTAGTATTTTCCAAATTCAAATTCAAATTCAAATACGAGACTACATAATTAACAAGTAGCTGATTAGCTAGTAAAAGGTGGACAAGCTTTCATGGACTTATTTTTGTCTCCCAAGTTATTCCTTTCAAACCCACAAAATTAATTTCATCAATTTCGAAACTACGTAACAATTGCACTAGGGTTTATTGAAGCAAAAGCAAGGAGCTCCTCTTCTTCTTGAAACTTGGCCATCTGTTTTTCTTCCAAAGTCACCCAAGCTTCAATCCCTTGACCACATTTTGTATCCAAAAGAATAAATAGGTTTTTTAATAAACATCCCATTTGCAACCCACACTAGCTTCCCCAATCCAAAATCCATCTCATAAAATGTAAACTTCCACCAACTAGTGAAAATATAAACATTCTAACCCACTTTCGAGATTTCCTTCTCCAATCAAAAAGTCTCGAAAACTATTGAGTACCCTCTTCGCCTTGAAACCTCTTAGACTTCTCATCGAAAATTCCGTTAAGCCTTTTTTTATTATTGATCACAGTCTCGTTTAACTTCTATATCTTGTTAAATTAGGGGTTTTTTGCTAAGCAATCACGTTTTTACATTCAACATTATTATGAAGTATTTTTTATGTTTTGTTTAGTATTAGTAATTTTTAAATACATCATGATCCATTACTTTTGAAAAATATTTTCGATTATGTATATGAAAATACAAATGTAATTTTGAAACAGAAGTATAAATTTTTTTTAATTTTTTTTTATCAATCGTGAGTAAAGTTAGACACTTTATTCTTGTTTACGCTCAAATTAGTGGGACAACTTATCTGAATCATTTGTAGAAAACATCCCATTTGCGACGAACATTGCCTTCTCCCTCTTTCAAAATCCATCTCTTATGATGGAAAATTGCTCCACTTACTTCGAACAACGATTAATTTGGATTCCTCTTCTGCAAAGGAAAAGCAAATAAAACAGAATAAAAATTGAAAAGTCAAATATTGAAGGAGTTTGGTGGCTTGTTTTCTTTTTTCTTTGCAAATTTCAGAAATTAATGTTGTAGAACTCAAGCTATGCTAGCCGCAACAAACGGTCGTCCTAAAGTTCGTAACATGACATGTGTTCACCAATGATAAAAGTTTCATCATCGATAGAAATATTAGTACTTACGAAAATTTTGAAGAAAATATCCACATCTGTTGATATCTTCAAATATTATGAAAATTAGGGAAACTTGTTTTAAAACATATTTCTAATAATTTCGAATAATATAATATCATCAAGATATACAAATTATAAATAAGTTTTATATGAGAAACTTCATATATACTATACATCTCATCTCAATACCAATAAAAAGGACATATTGATTCAAGAAATATTGATACCTTGATGCCTTATTTAATTTGTGTTAAATACTATGTGAACATGTCACATATAGATTTATTGATCCTCTTTCTATTTTCTTTTTCTTTTTCTTTTTCTTTTTTTCTTTTGAATGCAGAGAAGGAACAACTAATATCACAATAAGATTAAGTATCTCAACTAGATTGGTACTCAAAATCTTAACCCATCTCAGACCAAGTCTCTAACTCGAATTATTAAAATAAAATAAAATTACAATAGTTTAAAGGAAAGATCAAAAGAAGATATTATAATCCAAAGGGGAAATTCCAACCAAACTAAAAATCAAATAAATAGCAAAAACTGATGCCAGAAGGTTAAGCCAAAACTATGCCTTTGAAAATCAGTTCTTATAATAGAATTCATTAAAAACCTAGTGAAATCCAGAGGAAAAAACCTAACAAGATAAAAAGGGTGTCCACACTAATTAAGCATATAAAGGAGAATTTCCTAAGGAAAAACCTATTAAGTAAAAAAAGAGTGTCTACGCTATTTGATCTCTTCCTATTAGGTTTCCATGAATAGGAAACTGTGACTTCTCCTAATTGTTTGCCTGCATGTTATTTTTATTTGTTTCTTTTACGTTTTTTTTAGAAAATCTTAGATTACTTTTGAAAACGTAGGTCACTAGAAGACAATTATTTATGTTAGAATACATTGATGTTTAAAAATAATAATAATGACATAAGTATCAAAACTTTTCGAGGTTTTCATATCACTACTGCCATGAATGATGTATATATCTGCACATACACACGCAAACACACAAACTCAGACACACATATATATAGCTGTAACAGTTATGTGTACAGTAACATCCAAGGAACACAGATATATTAAAAGAAATCCAAACAATAGATATACAACACTCTGCACCCTTGGTTAGTTGTAGTATTCGACCACGGCGATAAAAGTTGCATTCAAACGGGAAACATTGAAAAAAACGAAGTCAAGATATAATTTTTGGATCCCAACCACAATAATAACTAACAAGAAAAGCAATCAGTACAAACACCAACAACATATATTATCAAAATAAAACGTGCCTAAATTATGTTTTACTAGTTCCAAGAAGAAAACATGCATCGTCCAGTAAAATCCGGTAAGAAAAACCTGGACAAAAAATAAAAAATACATGATCCAAAGCTTAAAGTAGACAAAAAAAAAAAAAAAAACAATTAAAAGCAACAAGTGCTTGTAATCTCCAGAACTTATGTTTATTTAATAATTTTGGGTAGGTAGAAATTTGAATCTTCTGTTATGCTTTAGCACATCCCTTCCATGTAGTTTGCAGAAAAGCCTGAGAACAAAATGTATGAGAGGAAAAATTAGAGAAAAACACAAAAAACAAACCCCAAAAAAAAAAAAAGTCTTAAAAAAATCTTCCATTTTTAATTTGTTATATTCGGCATGAATAAAACATCAGTAGGAGAGTATAAGAATAAATAGATTAGGATAAGACGTTAATCCTTTGGGGCAATTCTACGAACACCTTACTTTACTCCATCAATGGGGTAACAATTTTTGACCATCCGATTGGTCTTGAATGGTTAAGATCAAAAAGATTCACCAAATTAAAAATAGAGCATTTGCATAGGATCACATTAAAAAAACCAATAAATAAAAAAATTGAAAACAAAAAAGAAGAACACGGCCATCAAACCCGTCGGCCGCCCACCGGCACCCCATGTGCCGTGCCACCCTCCACCGCCAACCACCGCCGAGCCCGAGTTTCCAACCCAGATTCGGATCTCGTCTCGTCTCGTCTCGCCGCCCAAGCCCCGCGTCTCGCGAAACCGACCAAGCCTCACGTCGCCATCACTCACACTCTCCTCTCCCCCTCCCAAGCACCGGCGAAGCCGGAAGGCTCCGGCTCACGCTGGTGGTGGAGCAACGACAAAGGCTGTCGCCCGGGGGTCGAAACCCAAATCGAGGTGGGGGGGGGGGGAGACGGAGGCATGGAGGTGTCTGGGCGCCGGGGGGAGAGAGGAGGGGGAGCCTGGTGATGGTTCGCCGTCGCCGGGAGAGCTATGTCGCGTGGTGGTGCTGGGTCACCGTCAGCGGTGTGGCGGGGGGGGGAGGCGCGCTGGATTGTTGGGTGGCGTGGAGTTCTTTTTCTTTTTTTTTTTTCTGTGTTCTCCAATCATGTGTGGTTGAGCACATAATAAATTTTTTATATACATGCATCTAGACCATCGAAATCACATAATTGGTAAATAAAATTTTACCTCATGATGGGGTAAAAAAGTGTGCACCGTTGCAGAATTTTAAAATACTAAACTGGGTAACTTTTATCCAACCCAAGACCAAAACCTCCCCCTCCAAGAGGACTAAGCGTCGAGCACGGGATTGTGCTATCCCTTGTTGAGGCCCAAGACTCATTAAACTCTGCAACTTGTTCTGGGCCTAGGTGTGTTAAATTGTTGTATTTTAAATTTTGTTTAATGAATTTTAAATTAAATTTAAAGTTTTAATATTTCACTTAAATGTTTTTTTTTTTAAATTAAAGAGAGTGTAAACTTAAATCCTATCCTCTCCCGACATTCATCACCAAATATAAAGGGGTGTTTAGTAATATAACTCAACTTCAATTAAATTGTATTTTTTCATCTTAATTTTTATCTTTTTCTGAAAGTCAATAAATTTATAATTATTTTTTAAAAGTCAATTCAACTCAAACTTAAAAATTTCAACTCAACTCAAACTCAATTCATTCACCAAATACCCTCTACGATATGATTAATAAAAATCCAATCCATTCCTTTCTTATACAATCCATCCAAATCTCTAATACTATCATATTCAATATAGTCATCTCTCATGCACCAAACGGATCTTTTACGGTCATAGGATTTAGACTAAAAAAACAAAAATTTAGGAGATTACTGACATTAAAAACCCTCAAAATGTTCTCGTTAAATGTGATTTTTGTGCTTATTACTAATGGACAGAAATAAAAAGAAACTAAGTTGGGAAACATAATGCAAATATTCATGAATAAAATAAATTAATCCATCATAAATTAGGAGTTACCTCACACTTATTTCCAACCAAATTCGCGTAGACGATCGAAGTTATACCCCTCTCCATGCTCACAACTGAAAGACACAGATCGCACATGTTGAACAATCTGATAATTATGTCCTCCATTTGGATCCATACTTTCCCTTAATTCATTTGGTATGTCCATGAACCAGAGCATTTTAAGATTTCTCAAATGTTGGATTCCCGATGGCACCTCCTGCAATTTTGGTCTTTTCAAGTAAAGTTTTTCAAGGACAGGCAGTGCTCCTTCCTCTATTATCAATGAATTCATCCCTTTCGAGTCATAAAGGCCGAGTACCTCCAGTTTTGAGAAGCCACCTTCTTCAAAGTGTAGTTGTTCACCAACAAATGCTTCATTCCAGATCCAAAGCTCCAGTAGTTGAGGCAGAATACCAAGGACTTGCAGTGGGTCATCTCCCAATTTTGAGTACCAAATTGATAGATGGCTAGATTTTGAAGCTTTGTTATCCAGTCTGGCAACTTCATTAAGGGCCCCACTAAACAAAGACGCCTAAGAAATACAGGAGGACAAGTCATGGACTCCAAACCAATGATGTCTTCTTCACTTGTCGAAGATACAAAGAGAGATTCAAGGCATTTCATTTTCTCAATGCAGCCACACAGACTTCTTCCGTCTTCGCTTCTCAATTTAGTGATGCCTAATGTTCTCAACTGTGTCAATGGCCTAAGCTCTTTACACAAGTCGAACTCTGCATTGTTAGCCTCAATGTAATATAACTTTTGCAAAGATTTTAAGCTCCCAATTCCCTTTACTTTCATTCCTCTAGAGAGTTCATAGGAATTTCCTTCATGTTCAAATAATTCCCAAAAAGATGTCTCAACTTGAAAGCTTATTGATCTCAAATGGAATTTCATAGATCAATGACCGCTTCAAATCTAAGGTCTCTAAGTTGACCAATTTTTCTACTGACTTTGGAGATATTTTACTCTTGTGCCACGCACGCTAAATATCTCAAGTGAAACAAGTTCCCAATATTCTCAGGGAGATGATCTAGATGCGGAAAATTTTCAAAGTCAAGTTCTTTTAGAAGCTTGAAACTTGCAGCAAACTTACTCACAATAGAATTTAGCATCTTATCTTGACTGGAAATAGAAAACCAACGAACGCGTGAAACATCAATGGTCGACGGAATCTTGTTTGAGCTGCCAATAATTGATAAACGTCGAGCAATTGTGTTAAAATTTGACAACTCATCTCCTGAAAAAACTTGACAGAAACTCAAGTCTTCCATCTTTTTGAAGATGACGGCATGCAAAAGATCATGAGTACGACAAGTTAAAGCTTTTCCTTCACCATCTACCTTCGAAATTTCAACCAAGCTCCTATCAACTAGCTCAATTAAGTATCCCCTGGCAACATCTTCCAAAGTTTTACCTCGCTCAGATTTCACAAAACCTTCAGCAATCCATTGTCGAACTAACCTTCCACATCTAATTGAATAGCCCTTAGGAAACATTCCAAAGTACAAATAGCAACATTTGAGGTTGTAAGGCAAGTCGTTATAGCTGAGCAACAATATTCTTTCCATGTCAGAATGATTCAACATCTCTGAACTAAGACTTTCAAGAAATTTTTGCCATTGATAGACAGTTTTTTCTTTAGTTGAGAGAAGACCAGCAACAACTACAATTGCCAGAGGTAGTCCTTGGCACCGAGAAACAATTTTGGCTGACAGATTCTCTAATTCAAAGGGGCAGCAACCTCCATATTCAATTTGAAAACTCTTCTTGCAAAAGAGTTCCATGGCCTTATCAGGAGGCAAATATTTCATCCTGTGGATAACGACCCAAGATGAGGTTTTGCAATTATCAGCAACTGCAATATTTCGCGTTGTGATTAGAATCCTTCCACCACTTTCATTGTCAAGCAAAGCATGCTCTATGTCACCCCAAAACTCATTGTTCCAGACATCATCAAAATGACAAGATATCTCTTCTTATGCAAGTATTCTCTCAAATGGGTTATCAGTGCCACCTCATCCATTGTCTCAATAGCGTTTTGAGTTGTTAACTCTAGACCTCCTCCACAAAACTTCTTCATCAAGTTTCTCAACAAATCCTCAACCTTGTATGATTCCGACACAGCAATCCAAGCATAACAATCAAAGCATACTTTTATGCGATCATAGACTTGTTTGGCAAGAGTAGTCTTGCCCAACCCTCCCATTCCAGCAACTGAAGTCACAAGGCGTTGGGGAGATGAGCTTTCCAGAACTTGAATCAACTCATCTCTAGCAGATTCGAGACCGACGACTTCGGTTTCCTTGAGAAAAAGGGAGGCCTTCCTGGGGTCATGCCGCTTTCTAGCAGTTGTCATAGATGTTTGTTGTAAAGCATTAAAGCCATACCTTTCCCGTCTTTCAGTTATTCTTCGAACAGTTTCTTTGATCTCTTGTATCTGCGCAGCTATTTGATGATGCGGTTTGTGTTTATGGAGGAAATCAGCAAACCGATTCCGTTTTGGACGCTGAACTGTCATGTGATATGTATACTCATCAACAACATCTTCTATTCTGAAAGCGACTTCCCTTAGATCTTTCACCCATGCTTTAACACCTTCAGTAATATCACCATCGCCTTCTGCCTTTCGATCTGCATCCTTTAGGAACGCCCGAATGCTGTCAAGTTCACTCTTGATTTCCGAAACTTCTCCATGAACACCTCTCAACGAGTTCACTTCTTCAGTCAAAAGTGGAATTAGCTTGTCTATGAGATAGCAAACACTTGTCTCGGCCATCAATCATTAAACCTTCCTCTGCGTGACTTTATGATCTGCATTGCAAGCAAATATATATTTATATATTTACAGTCTTTTAGATATCCAATGCAACATAGTATAAACTTATTTTTTATTTAATTATCCTTTCAATGTAGTCTTGTGACTATGAGTTCGTTTATTCTTAATTTACATGCATTTTCAAGTCACACGCCTTGGGATGAGGTGTAATTCTTAATTACTTTAATTAAGCTTTTTTTAATTGGCTTTTCTTTTCTTTCCTTTTACGCAGAGAATGAAGCTGTTTTCTGTTAATCTTGACAAATGAAAATTATTAATGGACACTAGCATTAAGGAATCATGTACCATGTCCTTACCTTATAAGGCGCTCTAGTTTGTTATGCCATCAGATCAGTTCTATCCTTTAAAATGCCCAAAACCTGGAAAATCAAAATAGAAACCGTCAGATCAGCTCCTCCAAAATTAAGACATTTTTGCAGTAGAGAGATAGAGCAAGTAAAAACGTACGATGCAGGCGTAGAATTTGTGTCGCAGTGCACACCTCCTGAACTTATTCCCAGTCCATAGTGCATTTAGATTTGTATATTTGAGCGGAACAAGAAGACAAACTATACGAGATTTCACCAACACAAGTCGATCCTGCGAGCAACTCTCAATAGTTCTGTTTGTTAGACCATCTTCTATGTACACCTCCTGCATTCATTTCCCCGGTCCATAGTGTGTGTTGAGATTTGTTATTTGATTCTTGTAATCATCATTGGGATTTCTTTCCATAGTTGGAGATTATATAGTTTTCAATTATGTGTTAAAAAGCTGTCAATTAAGCGCTACTAGTTCTCAGTGTGAAAAATAAATTACTTTTCCCTCCTTTTCAAGCGTGTGTTTGCTTCTGTTTATTTAACAAGGATAATACGGAAAATTATAAGAAATTTGACTAACACAGATTGAGCCAGTAGATAATCAGATTTAGCAATTCTCAAATAATTCTGTTTGTTATTTAAGAAATCAAGTCTCTGTCTCTGTCAACATAATATGTTCGCACACAGACACGCACATGTATATATATATTTCTGTATATACACTTCTTGTTAGAGAACAAATCATAGCAATTTTAAAGTTGACTTGAACATATAAAAGATGAAGATAGTATAACATACAATTTCAAACTTCCAACATGAAAATTTTGAAAGAAAAAGGCTTTACCTTTCTATGATCTTCAAGTTAGAGCTGTACAGAAGGAGAAAGGTTGGAAGTGGAAAAATTAGCAGTTGAAGAGAGAAAAAAGAGAGAAGTAATAAGGAGACAATATTTGTCGACCCAGTGCCGTCTCTGCCTGTTTATTTGGAAAAGAAAAGGAAAACAGAGCAACGGAGCCCGGGCCAGCCTAGTAATACCATCCCTTTCATAGGGGTGCATTTGTCCTTTCGCAACTGACGAGTCAATTTTAAAAAAAAAATTAAAAGGAAACACAAAAAGAAAAGGGAAACGAGAAATTAGGTGAGGTTGGACACCTCTTCTGTAAAAATGATCATTTTTACGGGACAAGGATAGATGATCATTCATACAATTAGGATAATATATCAATTATTATATCAATCAATCAGTGATAGAATATCAAGTTAAAGTTATTAATCACCAATATTCATTGACGGCATGAGGTAAATACTTGTTTGATATATATGGACAATCAACAATTAACTACCAATTGTTAATTAATTAACAAGACTTGTGTATTACCAAAACAATTGTAAAAGAAAAAGGAAAACAAAAAAGTATTTTTCTCACATACCAAAGAAAATGCAGATTGTAGTATCAACGTGACTGGAATGCAAATAAATGTAACAGGTAGCCATATCTACCAAAAATAATATAACAAATCGCCGTTGTACAAAATAGGGGGAAAAAATCCCTGTTCTTTTTATCTTACATTTTTTCCTTTTCGTATGAGTGAGTAGTTTAGAGCTCGTTTTGAATTATGATAGGAGTTAGAGTTTGGAGGTTGGAAAAAAAATTGTGTTTACTTAAAGTGTGATTTGAAAATAAACTGTCATATGAGAATAATGTAAAAATTTTGAATTATGTTAAAAAAATATAATGTAGATCTTTTTTTAATTTTTAATTTTTATTTTTTGGTGAGTATTTAGACATGAGAAAAATCTCGTTTCAATTTTAAATAAGAAAGTTAAAGACTTTTGAAATTTGAGTTTCGTGAAAATTTAAGAGAAAAAAGTGAGATGAAATTTGAAATTCATTAAAACTCCGAAAATATGTATCTCACTTTGTTTTGTAGATTTTGGAAGTTCTGAAGTTGAATAGCAGAATTCTCGCGAAACCAGTATTCCAAATAGTTAATGAGGGGGTTACTAGTATATGTTAAAATTTGTTAGTTTTCGTTGATATTAATTGTTTAAACTCAATCCATTAACAGTAATTGACGGAGTCCATTAAAAAGGACATTTTGTAACTTTTTTAAGAGTTTCGAATCATTTCAATTAAAAAAAAAAAAAAAAAAAGAATGAGGACATAGTTATCGACCAATTTATCTTATTAATAATATGAATAGAGAGTTTATTATATGAGATTGTTCGTAGAAGTTAGAATTTGTTAGTTATTTCATCTCACCGTTTGTAAAAATATATATATAAATGTGCTATAAGAATATTTTATTATTTTACGCCACATAAATAATTGTTCTCAAATGATATCCCTGAAGATAATCTCGACATTGGTCTCCGTATTATTCTGTTCTCCTCTAAAATGCTCAATAACTTCAAGACAATGTTGTCCAGTCATGATTCAATTTTTATAAATCTTTATGTTATACATGACCACAATAACTAATTGAAAGCGTTTATACGTACATATATTAAAGATACGTCCTTTGCTAATCAGTCGTTATCGGTGTGAATAAATAAAGCTAATGTGGAGACGAGCGTGGATTAAAATATGTAACAAAAAATTATTCATCACATGGATCGGAGTTGGTGTTTTTGACCAAGACTATGTTAGTTATTAGTGATATGTTAATATAATAAATTGTGTCTTTCAGACTGTCAAAGTAACTTTTGGCTCGAGCCATTTCTCTACACCTTCTTACCCTGAAAATGCAGGAACACCTTGCGTCCTTAAACCGATAACCATCTTTTGACTAACCTAGCCTCCTCCGTCCCTCGGACCAACAAGGGTAGTACAGGAATATTCACCTGTTGTCCATCGACTACGCCTTTCATCTTGATCTTAGGCCCTGACTCACCCTCGTGGATGAACCTTGCAGAGGTTCGTCAAAAGTGGAAGGAAGTTGAAGAAGTTGGTTGTCTAGTAAGAAGAAAGAGAGAATAAAAAGAAAAATTAGAGGGAAAAATATTATAGTAAGATCCACTTTTTTATTTCTTCAAAAATGAGAGGAAAACTAATAAAATCCATCTAATAACTACTAAAATTATATTTTTTGTCCTTGTTTTAAAGTAAAATAACATATATAGATTAAAAAAAATAGTAGTTACATAACTTTTTTATTTTGTCTCCTTCCATGATGCCAAATAACATAAAACGAAAAATATAATCTTTCCACTCACTATTATTTTCTTTCAGTTTTATTTTTCCTTTCCCTTTGGTTTTCTTTCCTTCCTACCAAATATAGGCTCAAAGAGATTGAAAACTTTTTAATTATTTTTTATTTTGAGCAGGGAAATTCAAACTCTACATTTTTAAGTTAAAAGTTAAATTATTGTTAGGTGTTTTATTGGAGATAAAAAGTTCAAAATTAAGCCTTAGTATACTTCAAAATTAAGTCGAGCTTTGCATTCTCTATTACTAACTAGGGGAAAAAAGAAGAAGGATATGACGCAATAATACTACAAAATGTGGATTCTATGACTTAACTTCCATGACCGTTTTTTAAAAGTCGTCGTGGAATCTTCGCGACAAATTAAAAAAAAAACCCCTCATTCCCTCCCGAAACTCATTCTCTCTCGCGCCTTCTTCTTTCTCGCCTCCAATCTCTCCTTCGAAACCCATCTCCTCTGTCGCCTACCCTGTTGCTGCACTGCTTCTTTCTCCGTCACGACTCTTCCCTCCATTCTCTCTCATGCCTCTCCCTCTCACTCTCACCTCCAATTTCTGTTACCAGTCCTCCCTTCATTCTCTCTCATGCCTCTCCCTCTTTATCTGGCCTCCAATCTCCGCTGCAACTCCTCCCTCCAATCTCTCCCTGAAACCCATTCTCTGCCGCCTACCCCACTGGCGCCCCGCATGAAAACATTTTTGGAATTGGTATGTGTCTCTCTCTCTCTCACTCTCTCTTGCACCAGACCTATTATGGAATTTGATTTGGTTGATTGCTTTAAATTGGTTTTGATATTTGAATTGCTAATTGTTTTTGTGATTTTGGGTGATTTTTTGGGGCAAAAAAGTGTTGATTTTGTGATTTTTATTTTTGCATATTACTTATTCGACATACTACTCACATGTGAGAATATTTAAAAAAAAAGTGTGTATTTTACATGTTTGGGTGAGGATTTAGTTTAAATTGATTTAAAATATCACAAGTTTGATTTTGTATTATTTTTACGTGTTTGGGTGACTTATTATAGATTAAATTATTGTATGATTTTGTGTTTTTTACATGTTTGGGTGAGGATTTGGTTTAGATTGTTTTCCGGAAAAAAAAAATATTGCATTGTTAGTTAGTGATCATTGTGAATGTGCCATAAGAATTGTTATAGGTACAATTTTTTTAGCTATTATGACTTTTTTAGGTTTTGGGAAAAAGTGTGTATTGTGATAACGTGAAATTAGTTTGAAACTTGAATTACAGATAGTGAAGGTTGAGAGTTGTATTTGATATTGTGATCATGTAAAATAATTATTAGACTTTTGAATTGTCTACACTGAAATTTGAGTATGAGTTGACTTATTTTATGATTTTGTGTTTTTTACGTATTTGGGTGAGGATTTGGTTTAAATTGATTTAAAATGTCACAAGAGGAGGATATGTTAACGACTTCTCAAGTTGGAAAACTATGATGAACAATTACACCTAAATTCAATCCCTATGAATATGGTAAATGAAGAGCGACTCTTACGAGACCTTACAAATAAGAAAGTGGACTTATATAGCTCTTTTGAAGTGTTGTTTTGCTGCCTTTCTAGGATAAATGGACATGTTGTTTTGTTGCAGATGTTCCTTGTAATTTTGAAAATTGTATTGTCTGTTCAAATTTTAATAAAAGTGGCTTGCTTAACTGTTTTTGTTTGGTACAAGTTGCAAATGGCAGGTGAAAGTGAAAAGAGATCCTTCTAGCATTAACACGTAACAATACACGAAAAGGAATCACTACAAGCACCAGCATATTATCAAAATAAAAAAGTAAAGTATAAAAAAATATAAAGAAATACATCTCAAAATCATGAAACGAAACCAGCTAATTATAAAGATCATACAAAAACATATATAACACCAAGAACATCAGCCTAAGTTATGTTCAACTTGTTCCAAGACTAAAACATGCCTAACTAAGTATAAGCTTGGTCTAGTAAAACCTGTAGGAAAAACCTGGACAAGAAATAAAAAGTGCATATCCAATGCTTAAAATAGACAAACAACAATTAAAAGCAATCAGATATATGTACTCCAAAAGTTTTGTTTATTTCATAACTTAAGAGTAATATAGAAATCTGAATTTTCTGTTCTGGCTTGGGCACATTCCTTCAAAAAGCCTGATCAAAACAAATTGTAACAGAGAAAAAATTAGTGAAAAACACAAGAAAATAAAAATAGAAATAATAAAAAGTCATTATCAGACAACCTCATGAAATAATTGAGGAGATTACTAATGATTCATTTGGCACTTTGTCTGCAGAACTATTGCAGAATTATTCGAAAACTATTCGATAAGTTTTCTACAATGTTTTATCTAACCTGTTTTTTTTTTTTTTTTTTTTTTCAACTTTTACATTTACGTACTTATTTTTTTTTCCCTGTTTATATTATTACCAGCCGCTCAAAATAAACAAAACCAAATAACTAAAAGATGAGTACTCGAATTTAAAATAAAATAAAATAAAAAGGTAATTTGATTGATGAAGACAGAGCACATGCTGAATGATTTGATAATTGAGTCCTCCATCTGGATCCATACTTTCCACTAATTGATTTGGCAAGTTAACGAAAGCCAGAAATTTAAGATTTCTCAAATGTTGGATTCCAGATGGTACCTCCTTCGATTATGGTATTTCAAATAAAGCTTTTCAAGGACATGCAGTGCTCCAATTCATCTATTATCAATGAATGAATTCAACCTTTTCATGTTTATACGGTCGAGTACCTTCAGTTTTGGGAAGCCACTTCTTCAAAGTGTAGTTGCTCAACAACAAATGCTTTAGGAAAAATTTCAAAATTTCATTTTGAACTTTAGACTTTGTCATAAAATGCCTCTCTCGAATTTTAATTTGTAGCATATTCGATCCCCCAAATGAACACATGAGATGCAGCAATATAACCAATAGCCGAATTTAGCAATAATAGTATAACAAATTGCCGTTGTATAAAATTTAAAAAAAAATGTTTCATCTTATATGTTTTCCTTTTTATTAACAATATGAGTGGGAAATTTAGTATGAAACGATGTTTTTCTTAGATGTTATAATTTGATAGTTTTTCTTAGATGTTAGTTGTTCTATCTCATTAGATATCTGTACATTATTAGAATATTTTCTTTTCTTTTTATTCCTACATAAATGATTTTTCTCAAATACGGTACCCCAAAAGGGGGGAATTCTATAATGATATAAGCTTTTCGACCCTATCAATGGGATAAAATTTTTTTGACCCTTGGATCTCATTTGAACGGTTGAGATTAAAAGAATTCATCAAAATTATTGTAAGATCTTAACACTTGATCACACTTGAAAATAAATATAAAAAAAAGGCAAAAAAAAAACACCATTACCTACCTCTACAGTGAACTCCGGAGAGCAGTGGGGGGTGGCCCGCGAGGCCGGCGCGATTGGTGGTGGGTGGCCTGCGAGGCCGACGAGCTTGCGATTGGCGGTGGGTGGCTCGTGAGGTCGGCGAGCACGCAATTGGGGGTGGGTGGCTCGCGAGGTCGGCGAGCTCGCGATTTTCGGTGGGTGGCCAGCGAGGCCGGCGCGATTGGTGGTGGGGTACCAGCGAGGCCGGCGGCCTCGCGATGTGCGGTGGGTGGCTCGAGATCGGCGTTGCAGAGCGCGAGAGCCAGGGCCCGTCGTCGGAAACGATGGTGACGGATCTGAGACTGAGCGACGGTGAACGTCGGCGTTCTCGCCGGTAGTTGTTTGAACGCCGGGATTTTTTTTCCCAATCAGGTACGGTGGGTTTAATTCCATGTGGGGTGGTTTATTTTAGTTTAGTGGTCCATTAACCCTTTTCAGCCCCGATCTTTAAATCTGATGGGTGAATAATTTTACCCTATTAATGTGGTTAAAAATTGTAGGAGTGCCTCCCAAAAGATAATCTGTATTTTGGTCTTCACCAAGAAAAACATCTGCATTTTGGTCTCCATTTTATTCTTCTTTCTCTTCCACTACTGCGTACGGTAAGAATGATATGTTCTTCTCTACAATGTTAAATAACTTCAAGACAATGTTGTCCAGCCATTATCCAACAATCTAAAACTTTATATATATTATACATGACCTCAACAACTAATTGAAAGCGCTTGTAGTTACGTATAAGAATATTATGTAATAAGTAATAAGTAGTTGATCCAAATAATCTCTGAACTTTTTAAAATATAATATTTTGGTCTTTTTTTTTGTGTTGGTCCTAAACTTTCTAAAAATGTGATGGTTTCCGTCTAATTCCCTGGAATAGTCACGTAAGAAGCACGTTTTGTGTTTTTTGAAGGAACATACCCCTAAAATGATGAAAATATAATACCATTAAAAAAAAAAAAAGAGAGAAGAGAGGGAGCTGAACTCAAAGCTCCCCCCGGACCCCCCGCCCCCCCCCCCCCCCCCCCACCCAGCCTTCCCTCCCCTCCCCTCCCATCACCCCCCCCCCCCCAATCACCCACAGATTTGACACCATAGCCAGAGGCCGACCCTCCCTCTCTCCCTCCCTTTGCAGCTACCTACCACGATCTGGGTTCAACTCCCCTGTCGGCGAACCCAACTATCCCATCCCAGATTCAGACCAGATCCCTTCCCCAGCACGACGAACCCAGGCAACCTCTCCCCTCGACATACGTTTAAGAAAGAGACAGAGAGAGATCGGGTGTGATCTGGGTTCCCCCCATCTCCACCCGCAAACCCAGCCCTCTTCGATCTGGGTTTGAGAGTACCCCCCCCCCCCCCACCCTCGTCGGCGAACATAGGCCTCCTCAAGAGAGAGAAAGAATTTTAATTTTTTAATGATTTTTTTATAGCAATTATTATTAAATTACTAAAATACCCATTCAAATTAGATCACATGTGTGACGCCCCGCCTTGTACGGGCCGTCACTACTTGACTTAACTTAACTTACTTGAACTTAAACTTGTTTTATCCCATTTTCATCATAAAAATAGTGGGGATTTTTTTTTTGTTTTTTTTTTTTAATAGCGGAAGCAGTATATTTACATACACTCTTACATAAATAAAATAGCTGTTTGTTTTCTCAAAATAGATATATTAATTAATTCCTCTTGAGATGTGAATCCCAACCCGTTCATCATTTCACAGCCACCGGCTTCACCCTCCACCATGCAGTTAATGCAAGACAGGCTGTTTACCTACAGCATAAACTTCAAACAATGAGCGAAAGCTCAGCAAGTACAACTCCTATACCGCAAACCAATTACATGAAACATACATAACCTTTTTCATGAAATCATAACCATGGCATCGTATCATCTTAAACATGAAAACATAAACATAGCATCATTTCATCTTAAACATGAAAACATAAACATGGCATCGTATCATCGATTTCTTCATCTTAACATGACATTCTGTCGTGAAATGCATGAACCGTTTATGTCCAATTATGCTTGCTTTCTTATATCACACTTTATCTTGTTGATTTTTACTTGTGGGCCTGTTAACTTGATGTGTATGTACCCGGCGCGCAGCTTAAGGAACTTACCTAAGCTTTCGACCCGATCGTCATCAGGGGGCACAACACTGGCTCTTGTGGCCTTTTCTCAAACATTCTGTTTGTAAGTCTTTCTTGACATCTTTTCACTTGGTAGATTAGTGAGCATACTTATATGATGTCTCCTAATCTCATGTTTTATCAATGCATAGACAGTCGTACCTTTTCACGTAAGCATGATAACAATACTTAAACATTCATCGTACAGTAAACATATTGCAACCATCGAGCAAATCATCAAATAACACTTAAACAGTGTAAAGCAAACATGTTTAAGAAAACATACAACTTTAGCCTATGCTGTAGGCGGCGTTGTACTTACTTTATCTTTGTTGTTCGCGTGATCGACTTTCCTTTCCCGAGCACGCTCGCAGATCACCTCCTGCCCATGGACGTTTACACGTGAGGTCTCTATTCTAAGATCGCTTAATGTCGGATTAAACCAACATAAATATTTTTCAGTTATAAGACCCTCTTCTAACATAAGCGAAGGGGTCACACAGCGTAACCCACAATGGAAATGTTAATTAAGGGTTCATGTAGAGGATTATAATCTTAACTTAAACCTCAATCCGCATGATTAACTCAGGGCTTGGGCAAGGCCCTAGTAACTCGAAATAATTTTTCGGCTACTAACGCAGTATCTTTTTCATTTTAATCTTGAAAACCTTGAACTTGTTTAAGATGTCATTTTTCTTGTTTATTTACGTAAGTTTGGTGAATAGCACCCAAACTTGTCTTGAAAATTACAAAACACTTGAAAAATTTCTATAAAACATTCGGGGATTGAAAACTGCCTTTGGAACGGTTTTCGGGTTTGAAAATGATGTTTGCAAGTTGGAAAACGTTTTTTCCTAGTCATTGTCTAGAAAATCCCGTGCATGAGATTTTGCTCACTGCGCGGATTTTGTTTGAAAATTCATAACTTAAAATGTAAAACGAATTTGGAAACACTTTCTTCACGAAAGTTATAGCTAACAAAAAGATCTAAAACTTTTATGTTTTGAACATTTTCTGATTCTGGCTCAGTTGATACCAGTTTTTGTTTGAACACATGTGAATCGTTGGAACCTGGTCACCCTGACCAGTTCTCGGTTTTTCTTCAAAACAAAGGCCATTGGAGCCTTATTTTTAAAATCTGTCCGCGTTGCCCCCTAGGAAACACCCTAACGAACAACTTTCGTGTTTTAAGTTTTTACCCATTCGGCCTCTAAGGACCTGTAAATCCTACTTTTCCGAGCTGCCGGGTGTTGGACCCGAGAGCAGTTTTGGTGTTAGTCCAAATTTTACGTCCCTATACGTTGCTCTAGTTCGACCGCCCAATGCGGGACCTAATAACACATGCACGTCTTCTAACGTCCCTTATTCACATAAAATTTTAAATCCCGTGATTTCGGATCCAACTCAAGGCCGAGACCTCCCTTTGGTCCACGGTTTTGGAGAGAAAAACACACATTCAACAAAACTCAACCAAACATCATACAAACCCTAGAACATGCATCTAAAAATTTGATAAACATAATAGAGACATGAAACCCTTAAATATAAACCCTAGCATGCATCTCTAGCACACAAAAATCATAGAGCATTACTCCAACCAAACATGCAAAATAATCACCTCAAAAACCTAAATCAAGCATAAAAATATAACCTAAGCTATTTAGGGCCAAAACCGAAAATTATGAGCTCAAGCTCTTACAAGTTTTGTGCTTGAAATACATGGTAAAATCCTTGAGAAAATGAACCAAAAATTTGAACCAAGAACTAGAGTAAGATTCGGATTTTACCTCAAAAAATCCGGGTGACACTAGCTTGATCCTAGTTGAAATTTAGCCTCCAATGGTGCACGGTTTGGACCTCAAAAATGGTCACAAAAATTTTGTTAACTTCCTCTCCCAACCATCCTTAGAAAAGAGAAGAAAAATGCCCAAAAATCTTACCTTTGAACTCACAAAAACCGAAGCTTTAGGGGGGAGGTTCTTCACAACTTTTTGGCTTGAACACTTGCTTTCCTTAGCTCACTTTCTCTCTCTCTCTCTCTCTCTCTCTCTCTCTCTTTCTCTCGGATTTCTTGGAGTGAATTGCTGATGGAATAGCTGAACATGGGGTTAAAGGTAGCTGAAATTTTGGGGTTTGAAATCCCTACAAATAGTGTTTCTAGCTAGGGAAAATCCTAGGCTTTCTTTTCCAAGAAAATTTGGTTCAAAACTTGCCAATTGGTCCTCCAATTTTTGCAAGTTATTGCCCACAAGGGCTTGGGTGGCCGGCTGCTATGGGGAGAAAATGGGAGAGTGGTTGACAACTCATAGATGAGGTGTCACAAGCTCATTGGTCCATGTGTGTGGAGGATTAAATCCTAACTTAGCTTAATTGTGCTAAAATTAAGCTTAAAGGCTTGTTTGGTTCAATCTTTTTGAAAAATTGTGTAATTTCAACACATTGCAATAAATTTTAATACTGAGTTACTTAAATACTCAGTATCGAAAATTATATTGCATTAAAATTTTCGATCTGTGAAAAACTCGTTCGAAAAAAATCTTTTCTCATAATTTTCCGAATCCTTCGCCCTGAACTCTAACTTAGTATGCTTGATTTTTCTAAGGTGATTTCAATTCTTAATCAAACTCATTTTGATCACGAAATGAGTTTTTAGCAGTAATTTCACTTATACTGTGATCTTAAAAAAAAATATTCTTGTTTGACGTTTTCGACCGTTTCGGTCTAACCGACTTAATGGTCAACGTCGACTTGTCTTGAAATGTGCAAATACGACCTCCTTCACTCGTAAAGGTCTATTGCGAGTTCATACAATTTGTTTTTGAGTCTTAATAAATCTTAAGAACTCATTAAACAATTTAAGTTCTAAAACGAACTTCCTCATGAAATACCGATTACGGTAAACATCTTACACGAAATTTCTATAAAATATGAATTGAAGAAATTCGGGTGTTACAACATGCAATGCACATGACTGAATTCGTTAGAAATTTAATAAAATTAGATAGTAATGACCAAACCGTTGCCTTTTTAGAGAGTTTAGGGTTAACACGGTCCCAAAAAAAATAAAAAACCATCTCTTAAAGAGTTCATAAACTATTTTTGCCAATTACGTATAAATAATTAAAAAGTTTTTCATCACATGGATCCAAGTTGCCATTTCTTGATCAAGACTTTGTTGGATATTAGTGATTATCGATTTTTTAGAATTTTATTTATTTATTTCTGTTGAGGTATTTACAATTGATAAATAAATAAATATATATAACACTCTGCACCCTTGGTTAGTTGTAGTATTCGACCACGGCGATAAAAGTTGCATTAAAGAGGAAACATTGAAAAAAAGAAGTAAATATATCATTTTTACATCCCAACCACATTAATACCTAATAAGAAAAGCAATCAGTACAAACACCAACAAAATATATTATCAAAATAAAACATGCCTAAATTATGTTCCACTAGTTCTAGAAGAAAACATGCCTCATCTAATAAAACCCGAATGGAAAAATCTGGACAAGAAACGAAAAATGCATGATCCAAAGCTTCAAGTAGACAAAAAACAATTAAAAGCAACAAGTACTTGTAATCTCCAGAACTTATGTTTATTTAGTAATTTTGGGTAACTAGAAATTTGAATCTTCTGTTTTGCTTGAGCACATCCCTTCCATGTAGTTTGCAGAAAAGCCTGAGAACAAAATGTATAAGAGGAAAATTAGAGAAAAGCACAAAAAACAAACAAAAAAAAAAGTCATCAGAAAATCTTCTGTTTTTTATTTGTTCTATTTTGCATGAATAAAATGGCAGTAGGAGAGGATAAGAATCAACAGATTAGAATAAGACTTTAATCCTTTGAGGCAATTCTACAATAGGAACACCTTACTTTATTCCATCAATGGGGTAAAAAATTTTGACCATCCGATTGATCTTGAACGGTTGAGGTCGAAAAGATTCACCAAATTAACAATAGAGCATTTGCATAGGATCACATAAAAAAACAATAAATAAATAAAAATTGAAAACAAAAAAAGAAGAATATGGCCGTCAAACTTGTTAGCCGCCCACTGGCACCCGATGTCGCCGTGCCACCCTCCCACCGCCCATCACCCACCACTGCCGAGCTGGAGTCGCCAACCCAGATCCAGATCTCATCTCGTCTCGCCGCCCAAGCCCCGTGTCTAGCCCATCGTCCAAACCTCATGTCGCCGTCGCTCACACTCTCCTCTCCCCTTCCCAAGCACTGGCAAAGAAGGAAGGCTCCAGCTCACGCTAGGTGCAGAGCAACAACAAAGGCCGTCACCGAGGGGGCAAAACCGAGACCCAGATCGTTGGAGGGGGGAAACCCAAGATCGGGGGTGGTTGATTAATAAAAATTCAATACAATTCTTTCTTACACAATCCATCCAAATATCTAATATTATCATATCTAATGTAGTCATATCCTATGCACCAAACGGACCTTTTACGGTAATAGGATCCAGACTAAAAACACAAATTTAGGAGATTACTGATGTTTAAAAGCCCCCAAAATATTTTGGTTAAACGTGATTTTTGTGTTTAGTACTAGTGGACAGAAATAAAAAGAAACTAAGTTGGAAAACATAATACAAATATTCATGAATAAAATAAATTAATCCTTCATCATTTAGGAGTTACCTCACACTTGTTTCCAACCAAATTTGCGTAGACGATAGAAGTTATACCCCTCTCCATGATCACACCTGAAATAGACAGATGGCACATTTTGAACAATCTGATAATTGTGCCTCCATTTGGATCCATACTTTCCATTAATTCATTTGGCATGTCCATAAATTGGAGCAGTTTAAGATTTCTCAAATGTTGGATTCCCGATGGCACCTCCTGCAATTTTGGTGTTTTCAAGTAAAGCTTTTCAAGGACAGGCAGTGCTCCTTCCTCTATTACTAATGAATTTATCCCTTTCGAGTCATAAAGGCCGAGTACCTTCAGTTTTGGGAAGTCACCTTCTTCAAAGTGTAGTTGTTCACCAACAAATGCTTCATTCCAGATCCGAAGCACCACTAGTTCGGGCAAAATACCAAGGACTTTCACTTGGTCATCTCCCAATTTTAAGCGTTGAATTGATATCTTCGTTAGATTTGGAAGCTTTGTTATCCAGTCTGGCAACTTCCTTAAGGGCCCCACTAAACAAAGACGCCTAAGAAATTCAGGGGGACAAGTCATGGACTCCAAATCAATAATGTCTTCTTCACTTGTCGTAGATACAAAGAGAGATTCAAGGCATTTCATCTTCTCAATGCAGCCACATAGACTTCTTCCATCTTCACTTCTTAATTTAGTGATGCCTAATGTTCTCAACTGCGTCAATGGCCTAAGCTCTTTATATATGTTGAACTCTGCATTGTTAGCCTCAATGTAATATAACTTTTGCAAAGATTTTAAGCTCCCAATTCCCTTTACTTTCATTCCTCTGAAAGAGTAATTCCCAAAAAGATGCCTCAACTTGAGAAGCTTATTGATCTCAAATGGAATTTCATAGATCAGTGACCGCTTCAAATCTAAGGTCTCTAAGTTGACCAATTTTTCTACAGACATTGGGAGATATTTTACTCTTGTGCCACGCACGCTCAAATATCTCAACTGAAACAAGTTCCCAATATCTTCAGAGAGATGATCTAGATGCGGAAAATCTTCAAAGTCAAGTTCTTTAAGAAGCTTGAAACTTGCAGCAAACTTACTCACAGTAGAATTTAGCATCTCATCTTGACTAGAAACAGAAAACCAACGAATGCGTGAAACATCAATGGTCGACGGAATCTTGTCTGAGTTGCCAATAATTGATAAACGTCGAGCGACTATGTTAAAATTTGGCAACTCATATCCTGAAAAAACTTGACAGAAACTCAAGTCTTCCATCTTTTTGGAGATAACATCATGCAAAAGATCATGAACATGACAAGTTCTCACTTTTCCTTCACCATCTACTTTTGAAATTTCAACCAAGCTCCTGTCTACTAGCTCAGTTGAGTATTCCTTAGCAACATCTTCCAAAGTTTTACCTCGCTCAAATTTCACAAAACCTTCAGCTATCCACTGTCGAATTAGCCTTCCACATCTAATTGAATAGCCCTTAGGAAACATTCCAAAGTACAAATAGCAACATTTGAGGTTGTAAGGCAAGTCGTTATAGCTGAGCGATAGTATTCTTTCCATGTCAGAATGGTTCAACATCTCTGAACTGAGGCTTTCGAGAAATTTTTGCCATTGATAGATAGTTTTTTCTTTAGTTGAGAGAAGACCAGCAACAACTACAATTGCCAGAGGCAGTCCTTGGCACCGAGAAACAATTTCAGCCGACAGATTCTCTAATTCGGAGGGGCAGCGACCTCCATATTTAACTTGAAAACACTTCTTGCAAAAGAGCTCCATGGCCTTGCTATGAGGCAAAGGTTCCAATCCATGGACAATGACCTCAGATGATGTTCCGCATTTTTCTGCAACCGTGTTATTCCGCGTTGTAATTAGAATCCTTCCACCATTTTCATTGTCAAGCAAAGCATGCTCCATGTCACCCCAAAACTCATTGCTCCAGACGTCGTCGAAAACAACAAGATATCTCTTGTTATGCAAGTATTCTCTCAAATGGGTTGTCAGTGCCACCTCATCCATTGTCTCAATAGCGTCTTGAGTTATTAACTCTACACCTCCTTCACAAAACTTCTTCATCAAGTTTCTCAACAAGTCCTCAACCTTGTATGATTCCGACACAGCAATCCAAGCATGACAATCAAAGCGTCCTTTTATGCGATCATAGACTTGTTTGGCAAGGGTAGTCTTGCCCAGCCCTCCCATTCCAACCACAGCGGTCACAGTTCTTTGGGGAGATGAGCTTTCCAGAACTTCAATCAATTCATCTCTAGGAGATTCAAGACCAATCACTTCAGTGTCCTTGAGAAAAAGGGAAGCCTTCCTGGGGTCATGCCGCTTTCTAGTAGCGCTTGTGGATGTTTGTTGTAAAGAACGAAAGTCATACCTTTCACTTCTTTCCGTGATGCTTCGAATATTTGCTTTGATCTCTCGTATCTCTATTGCGATCTGATGCTGGGGTTTAAGTTTTGCGACAAAGCAAGCAATTTTATTGAGGAAAGCAATGAATCGATGCCGATTGGGACGTTGTATTGACATGTAATGTATATACTCATCAACCACATCTTCTATTTTGAATGCGGCTTCCGTTAGTTCTTTCACCCATGCCTTAACACCATCGTTAACGTCACCTCCGCTTTCTGCCTTCTTATCTGCATCCTTGAGGAAAGCCCGAATGCTCTCAAGCTCACGCTTGATGTCTGCAACTTCTCCATGAACACCTCTCAACAAGTTCACTTCTTCAGCCAACAGTGGAATTAGCTTGTCTATAAGATAGCAAACCGCTGTCTCCGCCATCAATGCGTACTCACTCGTTTCAGAATCACATCACCGGCATAACATTATGGTCGTCTGCATTGCAAGCAAGTAGATATTTTGAGTCTTTTATATATCACCTAACATGAGTTTACGAAAACGTTTATGCTTAATTTATATGCGTTTTCAGCTCATACACCTCGGTTTTTAAATTTATATGCTTAATTTATTTTGAGTCTTTTCTTTTCTTTTGTGCAGAGCAGGAAACTATTTTTTCTTTTTTTTTTTTTTTTTCCCCTTCCAAATAAAATTGTTGGACATTTGGAAAGTATAGTATCCTTACCTTTGGCACTCTGATTAATTTGCTATGCCATCAGAGTCTAGTCCTTTCTTCTCTTGATCTTTTCACAGCCCAAAATCTGGAAAATCAAATTAGACAATACATACTGAGAACATTGTATAATTAAGGTTATTAAACACTTATAATAATAATAATAATAATAATAATAGTAATAACCAAAAAAAAAAAAAAACACTTAAGAGAGAGAGAGAGCATACGATACAGTGGTAATATTTGTGCCGAAGCACACACCTCCAGCTCGAGTCATTCCCAATCCATAGTTCGTTTAGATCTGCATATTTGACCAATTAGATGAGAAGGAAAAATATTAAAATAAAAAAATGTTAGTCCAGTGGTTGATTAGATTTAGCAACTCTCTTATATGTACCGTTTGAATCATAGTTTGGATCCAAAATTTTCGATTCAATTAGAATCCAAATCTAAATTTCCACTTTTTATAGATTCGTACCTTTGCTAATTTTTCCTCTCTCCTAAATATAAATTCAATTTAGATTCGCAATCCAAATCAAAAATTTTCAGCTCAAATGTATGATCCAAACGGGAACATGGTAAATGGAAATGTGAAAAGTAAATTGAGAAAAAACATAGTTTCTGATTCAATCCAAAAAATAAAATAAATAATAATTCTGAACTAAAAAAAAAAAAAAAACTTGATTACCTTCTCTATAATCTTGAAAACTAGAGTAGTTCAGAAGATGGAACGACACCCAAGGTTAAGGGAAACGAAAATAAGGTAGGAGAAGTGATCAACTGTTAAGCAGAGAACTAATGTGAGAATTGTTGGCACTCTAAAAATCTCATTTCCAATATCTTGCAATTTCAAAAAAAAAAAAATGAAGAAAAAAAATTTCAGAAGATATGTTTTCATTAAGAGAAGTCTTCGTCAACGAGTGGTTGGAAAAATAAATAATAAAAAAGCCAACGAATATGAACAAGTTTACAACTTTGGATTCCTCTGACAGCGAAGACAAAACAAATAAAACAAAAATAAAATAAAAATCGAAAAGCTCAATTATTGAAGGAGCATGATTGGTTTCTGTTAGCAACCGATGGTGGTGGCTTGGTGGGAATTAAGGTATTTTTAGAGCCTAATAAGTGTTAGGTTTGAATTATAATGCACGTAAAGTTTAACTTTTGACAAGAAATTATCAGGTATTATCTGCTCTTAAAGGATCGGATTTGTTAGTGAAAACCTAAAATCAGGTTATTTGTCATCCTATTGTTGTGATCACTAAACTCACTTAACAAACACTGAGACAAAGACGTAAGAATATCATCAATCTCTTTTTCTTCATCTAAAAATGACTGCATTCTATTTTTAAATTTCTTTTTTTTTATTCGTTTCTTGTTTAATGGTTTGAAATATGACAAAAGGTTGGTAATTCTTAGATATAAATGTTATAGTATGCTTGCCACATTGCTGATCTAGTTGTGTGGCATAATCGCAATTATATTTTTAATTAACATATAATAAAATTGTTAAAAAGACATACAAAGAACATGAATAGTATCTGACATACAAAGACATATGTAAGGAAATCATCGACCTCTTTTTCTTTAACTAAAAATGACTGCATTCTATTTTTAAATTGCTTTTTTTTTTTATTCGTTTCTCGTTTAATGGTTTGAAATATGACAAAAGGCTGGTAATTCTTAGATATAAATGTTATAGTATGCTAGCCACATTGCTGATCTAGTTGTGTGGCGTAGTCACGATTATATTTTTAATTAATATATAATAAAATTGTTAAAAAGACATACAAAGAACATGAATAGTCTCTCGCTATATGGGGTTCATCTAGTTTTTTTAGTTGCTTGTGATGGGGTTGTTTTATATTTCCCTTTTCTCATTAAAATTTTTGTTTGTTTCCTTTTTTTTTTTTTTTTTTCCTTTTAATAAAACAATAGAGTAGATAAATGGAAAGGTATGAAAGAGATGTCAATACAATTGAGATATCTAGGTGTGCCTTCTAATAGCTATTACCATCATTTGCACACACAGAAAAATAAATAAATAAATAAGTACATGAGGAGTAGAACACAACATATATGACTTTACTTTTGAAAAAATCTCTTGCCTATATTCAAAAGAGCCAATAGTCAGACATTCCTTGCTTGCCGTGACCACGTTATAGCTGCATGGTGACCACGTTATCGTTACGTAGATTTTTTTTTCTTTTACTTTTGTTTTATTTGTCCATTCCGCATACGCGTGACATACAACTAGTTTAACTTAAAAAATTAAAAACAAAAAAAATTGAATAATGAATTATATCGTCTTTTTGTCCCCTAAATTTGACAATGAATTTGATAAAATATCCCTTAAATATTTATATTTGATTAATTAGACAATGAATTTAATAAAGTACATGCGTAGTGTTCTTTTTAAATTGATGACTATCTTTAAAATTAAAAAGTAAAAAAATAAATTGAAGGTTCAATCACTATAACAAGTAGATAATAAGTGGGTTGAAGGCATAAAAACGCGTGTATAAAACAATAATAATAGTAATAGTAATCTCAAACCGTTGTGAAATATGGTTAAAAAAGGTGGGCGATCTCGGTAGAATTATGTTTTCAGAAATGACTTCTTTAGATTTTTGTCACGAGTATGTTAGTTTCAATTTTTTTTTTGCGTCCAATTTAGATAAGTATAAAGGATAAAAATCCAAATAAAAAGCTTAAAACAAAAACATATCCATTTAAATAAGGGATAGTAATTTTCCCATCAAGCCGTTAATCTACGAGGACTCGCCTTAAAGGGGAGAACCGATCTAAATGGGTTTAATTTATAAACGGTTATGGGATGGGGATGAGTTTAGGGGTCCCGATCCTATTCACTGTTTAGGTATATATAACTTTTATATTAAATATATTATACATAATGTTTTATAATATTTATAATTTAAACATTAAACTATAACATATTTAATAAATGAAAAATTGAATATTATAGTTTTATTTTATTTTAACTTAAAGTCTCATATATGTGTAGTTTAATTTTTAATTTTAATTTTTTATTTTTGTACGATGAAAAGTAGTTGGCTAGAAGACCGGTGCATGCTTCTCGAATCCAACGCGTTGTCATCTCTAATTTTGGGATTGTTACACAATTTTCTCAAAATGTCAAAAATTTAATTAAAAAATATACTTTTTCCTACTCATTATTTTACTAACTAATTTAAAATATTCTCTCCTCTTTCAATAATTTCGACCGCTCTCTTATTTTCTCATTAAATAAGCTCTTTCTTTCGGATTATCTCTCTTTCGTCCACCCCCCTCTAAAGTTTCAAGCTTAAAGTTTTCAAATTTCAACTCTCTCTCTCTCTCTCTAAATCCACACTCTCTCCTCCTCCTCAATTCCTTAATCTCTTTCTTCTATATATAATGTCTCATTTCCTCACTCCTTACTCAATCCCTGCTGCTATCACTACTTAAGACTCTATCGATCATCGCCACCACCAACATGAAACCACCGAAATCCAATCATACTTTTAGGATCTTTTATTGTTTTACTTCAGCTGCAGGGCAGCCTAGTAATACCATACAATTCCCCGGGGGGTGTATTTGTCCTTTTCCAATTGAGCAGTCAATATTAAAAAAAAAATTTAGAAGTAAAATACGAAAAGAAGAGAGAAAAAGAGAAATTAGAAGAGGTTGGATACCTCTTTTTAAAAATGACCATTTTTATGAAACATTGACTTATAATAATCAAAATAGTTAGGATGATGTATTAATTATTAAATCGGCCAATCAATGATGGATCATTAGGTTAAAATGACTGATCGGTATTCATTGATGGCATTAGTTAAATATTGATTTGATATAGGTAATTAATGATAGACTATTAAAGATCAATCACTTATGATCAATTATTTTTAACAAAACAATATTTTTCTATTTTAACAATACTTTTATATATATGTTCTCATCGTAAGCTAGAGGTCATTATCATAAAATAAATAAATAAGTATATAACATGGTTTGCCATTGAGGAAGTTTGTCATATATTTTAAAGCTTGGGAAGAATTGACAATTAAACTAAAAATTCAAGAAATTAATTATAAATATAGGACAAATCCAGGGCACATAAGTGTAAAAATATCTGAGTGGAAAATTGTTGTGAGATGAGAATGTCATGTACATGGCAATGAAAAGAAGCCACTTGTGGTTATTATTATTATTATTATTATTATTATTATTATTTATTTTGGTAACCACACAATCAAATAAACACACATATCTTACGAGAGAGATCGACTATAAGGATATTCATGAAAAAGAATTTAGTGAACCCACAAGTGAACCTCACTAAGCTATAATTTTCAGGTTAACTGAAAGAGAACTCGTAACACTTATAAGTCATTTAACTTCCTTAGTTCTCGTCGATGCGGAACTTACAAACTCTATTAAAATTTCTATATGGGCATTCCACACCAATTAAAAAAAATATGCTATATATAACAGTTTAATTCCCCTCTACTAGACAGGCTAGCCTTAAAATCAAATGTACTTATTTATTAATTGCCCATTTAAATGGATCTTGCCGTAAGGATAGAGTTCAGTTTGCATTCACATATTTATCGGTTTCGGCAACCCGTATTTGACACTTTTTTTTTTTTTTTTTTTTTGAGCTGAAGCCCATATTTGAAGCTTTAAATCTTGTAGATTGTTCACTCGTGATATGTCAAAGATCTCAAAAGTCGATTATTGAAGATTCCCTACCATACATGAAAATAATAATAATAATAAAGAAAATTAGGCTAGGTGACATATTTTAGTCAACCAATAAAATAGATAACTATTTTCTTTTATTTAGCAAAATAGATGTTTGTCATTTTTTTAAATTTGATCAATCAATAATTGACCATATTTAATCAGTGATTGACTTGAAATTTGATAATTTATGTTATGATCATATTAATAAATAAACAATGATTGATTGACTATTTAAAAAAATTGATTGACCATATTAAAGTATAAAACCTTTTAATTATTTTTTTAAAACTACGGCTATATATAAATCTCTAATAATAATAATAATAAAAATAATAATAATAATAATATTAAAGATATATGGAAGTGAGAATTGAGCCTAATCCAATGGCAAAAAAAAATTTCTTTTTCTACTTTAGTTTCAAGGTAATGGTTTAGATTTACTCCATATGGATTGGTACTTCTCTTACACCTCATTCTACACCTCCATTTTTTTTTTTTTTTTTTTCAATCTAAGATTTGTTTGGCCAAAGTTGATCTTGGAAAAGCTACCAACCCAGGCGATGAGATGACTTTGATAGAAACTTTTTGTACATAATTAGAAACATTTGACCACCGATCTTTTTTTCTTTTTTCTTTTTTTCCCCTCCTTTGCGCTGGCGATTAAAAAAAGAAAAAAAGCCAATATCTTTGAACGGTGTGAATAAACAACAGTGATATTTAATATTACTCATTTATAAAAAATAAGTCTTATAATATGAGGTCCACCAATAAAACCTACTTTTTATTAATATGATGTTGAACATCACTGATGTTATAAAACATTTTGGTTGCTATTTGTCTATAGACAATAAGCTCTAGACGGAATACTAGAAGCACATAAATAATAGAATTTAATGATTCAGTATATTCCATTTTTTATGTTCTAAACATTAATTATTTCTATAACTTATATAGAAGAGTGAATATTTTTGTGATATTCAACCTACAACCAATTATTGGTGTTAGGTATAGGAATTCATGAAATTTAACAATTATAGTCATCTGATCCTTTGAAAAATAAAATTTATTTGGATTTTTAAAAATGTTGCTTTTCCTGTGTTTTACTAATAAACAGTGCCTATTTTTATTAATTTGTAGCATAGAGAAAATTCATACTTTACTTTCTTATGTAGAGGTAAAACTTTATTAATGTAAAACTAGCTATGCAAAATATGTTATAAAGTTCAAAATGTAATTATATAAAGACAACCATCCTATTGACTTCATGAGTTTTTTTTTTTTTTTTTTTTCGGTAGTATAAAATATTCGTTTAAAAATTTAACAAACTAAAGCATAACAGTGCCAAGTAACAATAATAACAGCAACAGTACCCACACTATAATGATAAGGGAATATAAGGCCGTGCAATGAATCAATTAGCTAATACGTAAAAATAAGTTATTTAAATGACAAAAGAAAGTAAATATATTTTGACAAGTAATTAAAAATAAGTTTTACCTCTTTAACCAATTAAAAAAAAAAGTCCTATGGACGTATGGTATGATGTCACTTTTATTTAATTTTTAATAATAAAAATTAAAAAATATCAATAATATTAAATATTACAACTAATTAATAAAAAGGGGTCATACATGATCCACCATCTGATAGTTTGATGCTCCTAATTTTATTTAAAATTTTAAATTCAGAAATAAATTATCAAAAAATAATAAATTAAATTATAAATTAATAATGTGTGGTAGGTTCATAAGACACCAATGTAACACAACCTACGTGAGGATAAAATTTATGTGGCTTTCCAAGTTGCCACGTATTAAACAAAAAAAGAAGCCAACTTTAGAATAAATAATTGTTCCTCTAATTAATTAATTATTCATACACTTTTATGACTGGACTGAGATTATCAGACCGGTGCTCACATACACATAATTTGTGGGAAATAGAATAACAAAGAACATCAGTTGGTTGGAACTCTGATTTGACAATTCTACTATAAAAAAACTTTGACAACAGTAATATTCTACTCTTCATAGATGCATAATTTAACATATTTTCTAACAACATGTTAACAAATAAAATCACAAATTTGCAGGTTCAACCTATAAAAATCGCGAAGCCAAATCTCGTAAATGTAGATTGAAAGTCCAAATCCACTCCTTGAGAACACGGATCAAATCCCAAATTCAGGAATCAAACAATCAAAAACTCAAGTCAACCACTACAGCTTATGAACAACTACAGCCAAATAGCAACATACACGTCAACCGACGGATTAATGACGATGACTATAAAACAAACACCGAATTTGACAATGATGACGAAGATTAGGATGATGCCAGAAAACAATGGAGAGCAGGCCAACTTTTGGCTATTTGACAAACTTTGCACATATTGGATGCAAATTTGGGTCAATATTGATTGAAAAAAGTTTTAACGTTATCAATTAATGATTCATGTGTAGGTTATAAGTTAATCATTAGGGAAAAAAAAAGAACTTCGTTATTGGTAGTGGATGTTTGTTATATATTTTTTAAGTTGGTGAAAATTTGTCCAAATTAAAAAATTTAAAATTTGAATTGCAAATGTGAGATAAGTTTATAAAACATCAATGTTAAAAAAAAACCTTTCGAGTAGAAAATTATTGTGTAACTTTTCAAGTTGTCGCGGATGTGAGAAGGAAAAGAAGCAAACTTTTGGCTATTTAGTTAAATGGAAAGATCAAAACAAGATATTACAATCCAAAAGGGAAATTCCAACCAAACTAAAAACCAAATAACTAGTAAAAACTGACGCCAGAAAGTCAAGTCAAAACTATACCTTTGAAAATCAGTTCTTATAATAGAACTCATTAAAAACCTTACTAGCGAAACCCAGAGGAAAAAACCTAATAAGAAAAACCTAATAAGATAAAAAGAGTGTCTATACTAGTTAAGCATATAAAGGAAAATTTTCTAAAGAAAAACCTATTAAGTTAAAAAAAAAAAGTGTCTATGCTATTTGATCTCTTCCTATTAGGTTTCCATGAATAGGAAACTGTGACTTCTCCCAATTGTTTGCCTGCATGTTATTTTTATTTGTTTCTTTTACGTTTTTATAGAAAATCTTAGATTACTTTTGAAAACATAGGTCACTAGAAGACAATTATTTATGTTAGAATACATTGATATTTAAAAACAATAATAATGACATAAGTATCAAAACTTTTCGAAGTTTTCATATCATCCATCGAAATCTTCCCAAAATATCCTAAAATTTTTCACAAATTATATTACGTCTTTATCAAAAATAAAGACGATATTATGCATTGATAATTATCAATACTTCGATATTTTAACATAAAAGATGTTAAACTCAAAAGGTATTATGGCACCTCCCAAAACCAAAATTTCATCCGAAATTTTGGTGCTATTTTATAATATGTTATGGACTGACTTTTCACAAATTGAACTCGAAAGATTGAACACGAAAAATCAAATAATATAGAAAATATCGGGAATTTTTGTCGCTTGTTTTTTATCTCTAGCTTTATAAATTATTTTAAGGTTAATTTAATAAGATTTAATTTCAAGGCTAATTTTTAAAATATTTTGATCAATTAACCTTTAGATTGTACGAAACATTACAGAATGTAATCTTTAAATCGACGAGTAATATTAAAATTTTCACAAAAATCCATGCTAAACTATTTCCAAAACAAAGTAGTTATGTCACCGAGATCCACGCAATTATATCAAGTTCTACTTTGATTACAGTCGCTGGAAAAGCTTATTTATGTGGACTAGACAAAGGATGAGATCAACCCTGAAGTGGTTTCAACTCATAAGTAACAAAAAATTTTCCACAACCTGATATAGATATCGCCGGCTGATAAGTCTTTGTTAGCTTATCGTCTTCTTCACTACTTCATCAAGTGCCAACAAGTGCTGCGAAAACCGTCAAATCATCAAAAACATTTCAACCATAGAGTTTTCTGAAGATTGTCTAGGATTTTAACATATTCAATGAGCAAGAAAATCAACTTCATTTCTCAAAATTAATATTGGAATTAAGACTGAATTCAACAATAATTCTAAATTACACTGTTGGAAAACTGGCTAACATTTTGTTTAATGGCAACGGGCTATGATTTTAACTAACAAACCACACTTCATATCTCCGTTTTTAATTGTATAAGATAAGAATAATATATATGGCTTCTAAAGCCAAATCTCCAAATAGTTACACTAAACCAATCCCACAACACTTCTAAATCAATACTGGAAAAACCGACTAACATTTTTTGTTTTGGCAAGACCTAGAGGCTTTTTCGTTTTTCATCCGTCACAAGACTCATAGTCTTATGGCTTGTTTGGTAACCAAGTTCAACTCCAACTAAACTGTGCTTTTTCATCTTAATTTTTGTCTTTTTCGTAAAAGTCAATAAAGTTTATAACTATTTTTTAAAAAATCAACTCAATTCAAACTTAAAAATTTCAACTCAACTCAAACTCAACTCATTCACCAAACACCATCTTAGTCCATGTCTCCTTCTTTCGGATAGTACATTTTGTGAATAATGACCTTCTTTTTTTTTTTTTTTTTTTTTTCATTCAGAGACTGATACAAAAATGGAGGTAGAAGTTGTTTAACGTATTCCCTTTGGATTCGGGAAAGACATTCATAACAATTTATCCATGAAATACAATTGATAAGGAACTATTTTCTCGAGTCTTCTTGTCCTGTCTGATGGATTAAAATGGGGGCGATGGCATTGGACTTTTATAAATCATTATAACGAGTATAAAAGTCTAGTAACTCTTTGGGGTACATGCAGTGAACTAAAAGGAGCTAACTCAATAAGTTCATATTACTAATACTATATACGATTACAGTCCAACTCCCACTACAGCCATGAATGATATACATATATATACACACACACTAGTGAAAAGCATGTGCATAGCTATGCACATGCGAGATAAATGTGAGAAAATTTATTTAAATAGGAAAAAATTAAAATAATAAATAAATAAAAATATAAACACAAAAAGATCAAAGAAAAAGGTACGGAAAAAAAACCAAAAAGATATAATGTATAGATACATACAAACACAGACACAAATATACATAGCAGTAACAGTTATGTGTACAATAACGTCCAAGGAACACAGATATATTAAAAGAAATCGAAACAATAAATAAATAAATATATATATATATATATATATATATGTAACACTCTGCACCCTTGGTTAGTTGTACTATTCGACCACGGCGATAAAGTAGCATTCAAACAGGAAACATTGAAAAAAAAAAAAGGAATAAGTAAAGATATCATTTTTGCATCCCAAACACATTAATACCTAACAGGAAATTAAAGCAATCAGTACAAACACCAACAACGTAGATTATCAAAATAAAACATGCCTAAATTATGTTCTACTAGTTTCTAGACGAAAACATATCTCGTCCAGTAAAACCCGGTAGAAAAAACCTGGACAAGAAACAAAAATGCATGATCTAAAACTTAAAGTAGACAAAAAAACAATTAAAAGCAACAAGTACATACAATCTTCAGAACTTATGTTTATTTAGTAATTTTGGGTAACTAGAAGGTTGAATCTTCTGTTTTGCTTGAGCACATCCCTTCCATGTAGTTTGCAGAAAAGCCTGAGAACAAAATGTATGAGAGGAAAAATTAGAGAAAAACACAAAAAACAAACAAACAAAAAGTCATCAGAAAATCCTCCGTTTTTTATTTGTTCTAGTCTGCCTGAATAAAACATCAGTAGGAGAGGATAAGAATCAACAGATTAGGATAAGACTTTAATCCTCTAGGACAATTCTACAACAGGAACCCCTTACTTTACTCGATCAATGGGGTAAAAATTTTTAACCGTCCGATCGGTCTCTACGGTTGAGATCGAAAAGATTCACCAAATTAAAAATAGAGCTGTTGCATAGGATCACATAAAAAAAACCAATAAATAAAAAAATTGAAAACAAAAAAAGAACATGGCCGTCAAACTTGTCGGCCCCCTACCGGCACCCCATGTCGCCGTGCCACCCTCCCACCGCCCACCACCGCTGAGCTGGAGTTGCCAACCCAGATTCGGATCTCGTCTCGTCTTGCCGCCCAAGCCCGCGTCTCGCCCCACCGACGAAGCCTCACATCGCCGTCGCTCACACTCTCCTCTCCCCCTCCCAAGCACTGGCGAAGAAGGAAGGCTCCGGCTCGCGCTAGGTGGTGAAGCAACGACAGAGGCCGTCGCCGGGGGGGCGAAACCGAGATCGAGGTGGGAGACAGAGGCATGGAGGTGTCGGCGGCGCCGGGGGGAGAGAAGAAGGGGGAGCGTCGGAGTTCGGGGTGAAGACGGAGGCATGGAGGAAGGGAGGTTGCCTGGTGATGGTTCGCCGTCGCCGGGGATGGGGTCGCTTGGTGATGGTTTGCCGTCGCCGAGGGGGCTGGGTCGCGTGATGGTGCTGGGCGTCGGGCCGGGGGGGGGAGGGGGGGGGGGGTGGGGGAGGCGGGGGTGGGGTGGGGTGGGGGGTAGGTGGCGTGGAGTTCTTTTTTTCTTTTCTTTTCTTTTCTTTTTTTTTTTCCTGTGTCTAGTAATCATGCGTGGTTGAGCACAAAATTTTTTATGTACATGACATCTAGGCCGTCATTCAGTGATAAAAAAAATTTTAGTCCACTTACGGGATAAAACAGCTTACATCATTGTAGAATTTTAAATACCGACTGGATAACTTTTATCCAACTCAGGGCCAAATCCCAAATTCCCCTCCAAGGGACTAAACTATCCTCCGCTCAAACATGGGATTGTCCTATCCATTGTTGAGGGCCAATAAACATTAAAGCCTGCAACTTGTTCTTGGGCTGGGTATATTAAATTGTTGAATTTTACATTTTGTTTAATTAATTTTAAATTAAATTTAAAGTTTAACATTTCACTTAAATGTTAATTTTGTTTTATTAAAGAAAGTGTAAACTTCAATCCTATCCTATCCTATCCTGACATTCATCACCAAATATAAGATATGATTAATAAAAATCCAATCCAATTCTATTTTTGTAAAATCCACCAAACTCCCTAATACTATCCTATCTAATGTAGTATTATCTGACGCACGAAAAGGAACTTTTTATAGTGATAGGATTTAGACTAAAAAACAAAAATTTAGGATATTATTCACATTTATAAGCCCTCAAAATGTTCTTGTTAAACGTGATTTTTGTGTTTATTACTAGTGGACAGAAATAAAAAGAAACTAATTTGGGAAACATAATACAAATATTAATGAACAAAAAAATTAATCCTTCATAATTTAAGAATTACCTCACACTTGTTTCCAACCAAATTTACGTAGAAGATAGAACATATTCCCCTCTCCGCCTCCCTTCAAACCGAAACAGACAGATGGCACATGTTGAACAATCTGATAATTGTGCCCTCCATTTGGATCCATACTTTCCATTATTTCATTGGGCATGTCAAGGAACGTGAGCATTTCAAGATTTCTCAAATGTTGGATTCCCGATGGCACCTCCTGCAACTTTGGACTTTTCAAGTAAAGCTTTTCAAGGACAGGCAGTGCTCCTTTCTCTATTGTCAATGAATTCATCCTTTTCAAGTCAAAAAGGGTGAGTACCTTCAGTTTTGGGAAGCCACCTTCTTCAAAGTGTAGTTGTTCACCAACAAATGCTTCATTCCAGATCTGAAGCACCACAAGTTCGGGCAAAATACCAAGGACTTTCAGTGGGTCATCTCCCAATTTTGAGTACTCAATTGCTATCTTAGCTAGATTTTGAAGCTTTGTTATCCAATCTGGTAACTTCCTTAAGGGCCCCATTAAATAGAGACGCCTAAGAAATTCAGGGGGACAAGTCATGGACTCCAAATCAATGATGTCTTCTTCACTTATCGAAAATACATTGAGAGATTCAAGGCATTTCATTTTCTCAATGCAGCCACACAGACTTCTTCCGTCTTCGCTTCTCAATTTAGTGATGCCTAATGTTCTCAACTGCGTCAATGGCCCAAGCTCTTTACACATGTCGAACTCTTCATTGTTAGCCTCAATGTAATATAACTTTTGCAAAGATTTTAAGCTCCCAATCCCCTTTACTTTCATTCCTCTGAGACGGGCCGTAAGAATTTCCTTCATGTCCCGATAATTCCAAAAAAGATGTCTCAACTTGAGAAGATTATTGATCTCAAATGAAATTTCATAGATCAATGACCGCTTCAAATCTAAGGTCTCTAAGTTGACCAATTTTTCTACGGATTTTGGGAGTATTTTTACTCTTGTGCCACGCACGCTCAAATATCTCAAGTGAAACAAGTTCCCAATATCCTCAGGGAGATGATCTAGATGCGGAAAATCTTCAAAGTCAAGTTCTTTAAGAAGCTTGAAACTTGCAGCAAACTTACTCACAGTAGAATTTAGCATCTCATCTTGACTGGAAATAGAAAACCAACGAATGCGTGAAACATCAATGGTCGATGGAATCTTGTTTGAGCTGCCAAAAATTGATAAACGTCGAGCGACTGTGTTAAAATTTGACAACTCATCTCCCGAAAAAACTTGACAGAAACTTAAGTCTTCCATCTTTTTGAAGATAACGTCATGCAAAAGATCATGAATACGACAAGTTTTAGCTTTTCCTTCACCATCTACCTTTGAAATGTCAACCAAGCTTCTATCTACGAACTCAGTTAAGTATTCCTTGGCAACATCTTCTAAAGTTTTACCACGCTCAGATTTCACAAAACCTTCAGCAATCCACTGTCGAATTAATCTTCCACATCTAATTGAATAGCCCATAGGAAACATTCCAAAGTACAAATAGCAACATTTGAGGTTGTAAGGCAAGTCGTTATAGCTGAGCGACAGTATTCTCTCCATGTCAGAATGGTTCAACATCTCTGAATCGAGGCTTTCGAGAAATTTTTGCCATTGATAGACAGTTTTTTCTTTAGTTGAGAGAAGACCAGCAACAACTACAATTGCCAGAGGTAGTCCTTGGCACCGAGAAACAATTTTGGCCGACAGATTCTCTAATTCAGAGGGGCAGCAACCTCCATATTCAAATTGAAAACTCTTCTTGCAAAAGAGTTCCATGGCCTTATTAGGAGGCAAATATTTCATCCTGTGGATAACGACCCAAGATGAGGTTTTGCAATTATCAGCAACTGCAATATTTCGCGTTGTGATTAGTATCCTTCCACCACTTTCATTGTCAAGCAAAGCATGCTCTATGTCACCCCAAAACTCAACGTTCCAGACATCATCAAAAATGACAAGATATCTCTTCTTATGCAAGTATTCTCTCAAATGGGTTATCAGTGCCACCTCATCCATTGTCTCAATAGCGTTTTGAGTTATTAACTCTGGACCTCCTCCACAAAACTTCGTCATCAAGTTTCTCAACAAGTCCTCAACCTTGTATGATTCCGACACAGCAATCCAAGCATGACAATCAAAGCGTCCTTTTGTGCGATCATAGACTTGTTTGGCAAGAGTAGTCTTGCCCAACCCTCCCATTCCAACAACTGAAGCCACAAGACGATGGGGAGATGAGCTTTCCAGAACTTCAATCAATTCATCTCTAGGAGATTCGAGACCGACGACTTCAGTTTCTTTGAGAAAAAGGGAAGCCTTCCTGGGGTCATGCCGCTTTCTAGCAGTGGTCGTAGATGTTTGTTGTAAAGCATTAAAGCCATACCTTTCCCGTCTTTCAGTAATTCTTTGAACAGTTTCTTTGATCTCTTGTATCTGCGCAGCTATTTGATGATGCGGTTTTTGTTTATGGAGGAAATCAGCAAACCGATTCCGTTTTGGACGCTGAACTGTCATGTGATATGTATACTCATCAACAACATCTTCTATTCTAAAAGCGACTTCCCTTAGATCTTTCACCCATGCCTTAACACCTTCAGTAATATCACCATCGCCTTCTGCCTTTCGATCTGCATCCTTGAGGAATGCCCGAATGCTGTCAAGTTCACTCTTGATTTCCGAAACTTCTCCATGAACACCTCTCAACAAGTTCACTTCTTCAGTCAAAAGTGGAATTAGCTTGTCTATGAGATAGCAAACAGTTGTCTCCGCCATCAATCATTAAACTTTCCTCTGCGTGACTTTATGATCTGCATTGCAAGCAAATATAGATTTATATATTTACAGTCTTTTAGATATCCAATGCAACATAGTATAAACTTATTCTTTGTTTAATTATCCTTGCAATGTATTCTTGTTATTATGAGTTCGTTTATAATTTACATGCATTTTCAAGTCACACACCTTGGGATGAGGTTTAATTCTTAATTACTTTAATTAAGTTTTTTTTTAAATTCGTTTTTCTTTTCCTTTTCGCAGAGAAATGAAGCCGTTTTTGTTAATCTTTACAAATGAAAATTATTAATGGACATTAACATGTAGGAATGTACCATGTCCTTACCTTATAAGGCGCTCTGGTTTGTTATGCCATCAAATTCAAGTTGTTTGTTCTCGTGATCCTTTAAAATGCCCAAAACCTAGAAAATCAATACGACATACTGAGATCTTTCTATTACTAAGATTATAAAACACTTATATATATATATATATATATATATATATATATATAGAAACCTTAAGAGAATTAAAGAGTGAGAGAAAGAACATACGATACAGTAGTAGAATCTGTATGTCGTATTAATGCACACCTCCTGGAATCATTCCCTATTCATAGTGCGTTTAGATCTGTAAAGTTTACCAAGATAAGAATAAAAAGTTAAAAAATAAATTTTAATTCAGTAGTTGATCAGATTTAGCAATTCTCATGTTAGTAAATTAAGACTCTATCTCTGTCTCTATAACTATATATGATTTATATATATACAAACGCACACTTGATTTATATATATGTAAATTTTCAATTCAAAAGTATGATCCAAACGGGAACATGGTAAATGAAAATGTGAAAAGTAAATAGAGAAAAAAAATAATTTCTGACTCAATCCAAAAAATAAAATAAATAATAATTATGAACTAAAAAAACCTTGATTACCTTCTCTATAATCTTGAAAGCTAGAGTTGTTCAGAAGATGGAGCGACACCCAAGGTAAGGGAAACGAAAATAAAGTAGGAGAAGTGATCAACTGTTAAGCAGAGAATTAATGAGAGAATTGTTTACGCTCTAAAAATCCCATTTCCAATATCTTGATATTTCAAAAAAAGAATGAAGAAAAAAAATTCAGAAGGTATGTTTTCAGGAACAGAAGTCTTCGTCAACGAGTGGTTGGAAAAATAAATAATAAAAAAGCCATCGAATTTGACCAACTTTGGATTCCTCTGACAGACTTCAGCGAAGAAAAAGCAAATAAAACAAAAATAAAATAAAAATCGAAAAGCTCAATTATTGAAGGGGCATGATTGCTTTTTCTTAGCAACCAACGGTGATGATTTGGTGATAATTAAGATATTTTTAGAGTTTTTTAGGTGTTTGGTTCGAATTCTGACATATGTAGATTTAATTTTTAGTAAGAAATTATCATATATTATCTATTTTTAAAAGATGAGATTTATTAATAAAAATCTAAGATCAGTTATTTATCATCTTAAAAATATGATCAATGAACTCATTTAATAAATATTGCGAAGGAGACAGTGAAAATATCATCAATATCTTTTTCTTCAACTAAAATTAACTGCATTCTATTTTTCAATTTCTGTTTTCTCTTTTTAATTCGTTTCTCGTTTAGTGGTTTAAAATACGATAAAAGGTTGGTAATTTTCAGATATAATTTTTCATTGACAAGTCTTCGTCAATGAGTGGTTGGAAATAAAAGCCAACAACTATGACCAACGCTTGCAACTTGGATTCCTCTGGCTTCAGTAAAGAAAAAGCAAATAAAACAAAAGTAAAATAAAAATAAAAAGCTCAATTATTGAAAGAGCATGGTTGCTTTCTGTATTTCAATTTCCTTTTTTTTTTTTAAATTCTTTTCTCATTTAATGGTAAGAATTACGAGTAAAGGTTGGTAATTTCAGATATAAATGCTGTCACATATATGTGGATATAAATGCTGTCATATGCTAGCCACAATGCTGAGCCAGTTGTGTGGTGCAGTCACGATCACATTTTTAATTAACGTAACCTAAAATTTAGGTCATTTATGTTGAGAATACTCTGAAATATATTTTAGTTATATTTAATTTATTTTAAATTGATTAATAATATATTAGAGATTTTTCATTATATTTTTGTTATACTGTTCTCATTTAGATTTACATGTTAAAATAAATATCATGAAATATTACTCACTGACTACTTGGTATTTGAATTATTAAAATGTTGCATGTAATGGATTTTTGTATGGGTGAAAATAACGTTCTAAAGTAAGTAGTATGTCCGTTTGGTGAATGAGTTGAGTTTGAGATGAGATGAAATTTTTAAGTTTGAGTTGAGTTGACTTTTTAAAAAATAGTTATAAACTTTATTGACTTTTCAGAAAAAGATAAAAATTGATATGAAAATTTTGAGTTGAGTTTGAGTTAAGCTGTATCACCAAGCATAGGCTAAATCTATAGTTCGTAATCTATGGGATTAGAGTGAGTATCTAACTCATATAAAGACAATTATGTTGTCTAAAGCTAATTGGGGAGATGATTTATCTTGACTATCTAGAGTGAGCCGACTCTCAAGTAGAGATATAGATATATTACATAGTGGGGGTGATATACTGGACTAGATGTTTTTACAATGAAGTTGACAAGTTATCAATTAAATTGTTATGTTCGATTAATTAGGCAAAAGATTTAATGGTATCACTACTACAAAATTCGGATTCCACGACGGAGCTTCCACGACCGTTTTTAAAAAACGGTCGTAGAAAGTTAGGCAAAAACACGGAGCGGAACACAATTTTCAAAAACTGTCGTGGAAGCCGAGGCTTCCACGACGGTCTCCAAAGACCGTCGTGGTAGTTCCCAAAAATTAAAAAAAAAATTTGAAAAAAGACCCTACCACGACGGTTTTCTAATAACCGTCGTGGTAGATGTTAAGGCGGGATTTTTGAAAATTTTTGAATTAAATTCAATTTTTTGGAACATGTATTAAAACCCAAAAAATACCCCCTTTCCCACCCCATTACATTTCAAGCATTTTTCACTTTTTCACTCTCTAATACACACTCTAACTCCATACCCAAAGCTGCTCAATTTCCTCCCTCCATTCCTCTCTCTCCGCTCCCTCCCTACTTAAAATCTCCAAAAACTCTTTCTATCTCACCGCTCCTCTTCACTCTATCTCACCTCTCAAATTTTTCTCTTGGCTCCATTCTCCGACGGCCTCCTCCACTACTCATGCGGCCTCCTCCATTCTCCGACGGGTCCACCAAGGAACTCACGTAGCTTTCTCTCTCTCTTTCGCCGTATTCCGCCCTTACCCACACTCAACAAGCCGGTAAGTTGTAGTGTATATTGCTTGGGTAATGTACGGATTTGAGAATTTTTCGTCCAAAATGTTGATTTTGTTGATTGTGGTTGTTGATTGTGAATTTTCCATCCAAAATGTTGATTTTGTAGGTTGTTGAGTTGGGAATATTCAGTCCGAAATGGCCAAAATCCGTCCCCTACATTTTCGGTGATTGTTCATTGTGGTTGTATTTTAGATTGAATTAAATTGGTTGGGTAAGGTACAGATTTGAGAATTTTAGATTGAATTAAATTGGTTGGGTAAGGTACGGATTTGCGAATTCGTTTCATTTCTTCAAAAACATTTAAACCACAAAATCAACACTTTTTTCTGGAAAATTCCCAGAAAAAAGTGTTGATTTTGTGGTTTAAATGTTTTTGAAGAAATGAAACGAATTCGCAAAATTTTTTTTTTCGTTTTACCTACCACGACGGTTTTTTGGAAAAACCATCGTGGTAGGGGGTCCTACCATGACGGTTTCCTTGAAAAACCGTCGTGGTAGGTTAGATACCACGACGGTTTTTACGTAAAACCGTCGTGGTATGTCCTTAAATGTCCATATTTAGGTCCTATTTTTGCCCATTCCACGACGGTTAAAAAACCGTCGTGAAATCTGAAAAGATTCCACGACCCTGGATTCCACGACGGTTAAAAAATCGTCGTGAAAATGTTACCACGACGGTTAAAAACCGTCGTGGTATCTACATTCTGTAGTAGTGTATATGCAAAGCGTACTTTTTAAATTGGTGACTACGTTTAAATTAAAAGAAATTAAAATTGAAGCTCATTCACTATAACAAGTAGATAATAAGTAGGTCGAAGGCTCATTCGATATTAAAATAAAATAAAATGAGTGGGGTTGAAGGCCTAAAAAACTCATGTAAACAAAATAATCATAATATCATAATAATCATAATCATAATAGTAATAATTATAATAATTAGTTGTAATAATAATTACAAAACATTGTCAAATGTGGAAAACAAAAATTTAGGATTATCCTTCAAAAAGTTGGCCAGAAGACCCGTTCCTTTTCATCCTAATTCCAGCGTCATTTCACAATTTTCTAGAAAGAAAAAAAAAATTTGGGAGCAGGGGTTTTCTAATTTGAGCTTTTTTTTTTTTTTTTTTTTTTTTTTTTTTTCAAATGTCATTGTTCTAACTTGTAAGTTATAATTTCACAATGGTTTTTTGGAAAACTTCAAAAACCACTGTCCTCGAATGTCCGAAAACTTTACTAAAAAAGCTATTTTTTCCTGCTCACTGTACTACTAACTAATTTTAATATTTTCTTTTATCTTCTCTAATTTTGACCACTCTCTTATTTTCTCATTCAACTAAGCTTACGTTTGATTCGTTGATTGGAGATGAAAATCTTAAGTTGGAGTTGGTTAATTTTTCAAAAACTAGTTATAAATTTTGTTGATTTTTCAGAAAAAGATAAAAATTGATATGAAAGAATACAGTTTATTTGAAGTTAAACTTAAATGCTAAACGAACCATAAGTCTTTCTATCAAATTTCTCTTTCGCTTCTACCCATCTTTAGAGTTTCAAGCTTAAAAGTTTTCACAAATCCCAATTACTCTCTGGCCATCCATTTGGTAGAGCTTTTGTTTTTGCTTCTAACCAGTAGAAGAAGAGAAGCAAAAGTAGTGGTTTTCCTAGTAAGTGTTTGGAACTAAAGAGTTTTTGAGATTAAAATGATTTTTAAAATATTCTACTAAGTATTATAAATGTTAAATGAAGTTTATAATGTATAATTTAAATTTTGTTACAAGTTTTATAATCTACTTAGAAGAGTTTTTACTAGATGCTACATTTTTGGCTTTGACAGAAAGCACTTCTGGAGACTGGAAGCTCTTCTTACAGATCATCCAAACACTTCTAGAAACTAGTTTTGGAGGTAGCTAAAAGCAATATCTAGGAAACTCTGCCAAACAGCCCCTCTTTCTTCTATACATCTCATTTTCTCACTCAATCCTTTCCTTCCCTGCTGCTATCATTATCAAGACTAACGATCATCGCCACCACCAACATGAATCCACCGAAATCCAATCATACTTTTAGGATCTTTATTGTTTTACTTTGGCTGGGTTTACATTTAAAGTTCGTTAAATATAAATTTGTAGATAATAACAGAATAATTTGTCACTTGAGCAAGAACATTTTTTTAAAAACTATTTTCTTAAGACATTGGACGTACTTTTATGGGAAAAAAAAAAAAAACCGTTGTTGAAAGTTCAGCATTTAACAATGATTTTCCTGATTTTTTTTTTTGGTCTAATGTACTGTATACTACTCAAAAAGACATTACATTATATGTAGATTTCACGAGGGATTTTTAACTGTCATTGTATCTTTCTATCATGGTCTAAATTTCTCTTTTTGTTTATTATTATTATTATTATTATTATTATTAGATTAAGCATTTTCGAAATTCAAATTCAAATACGAGACTACATAATTAACAAGTAGCTGATCAGCTATAGTAGTAGGTAGACAAGCTTTCATAGACTTATTTTTGTCTCCCTAGTTATTCCTTTCAAACCCCACTAACACATTAATTCCATCAATTTTCGAAACTAGGTAAAAACTGCATTAGGGTTTATTAAAGCAAAAGCCAGGAGCTCCTCATCTTCTTGAAACTTGGCCATCTGTTTTTCTTCCATAGTCACCCAAGCTTCAATCCCTTGACCACTTTTTGTATCCAAAAGGATAAACATATATTTTATTAAAAAAACATCCCATTTGCAACCCACACTAGCTTCTCCAATCCAAAATCCATCTCATAAAATGGAACTTGCACCAACTTGTGAAACTATAAAAATTGTAGCCCACTTTAGAAATCTTCTTCTCCAACTCAAAAGTCTCGAAAACCTTATTTTTCCCTAGATTTTGTCTCAAAAGCTTTCCTTGATTCCTTGATACCATGTCATCGCGGCATTTACAATCTATAGATTAAAGCAATATGAATGCAAATATTTATGTGATATTAAAATACAGAAAGTGGATAAAGTCCTATAGATTCAATTTTTTTCTATGCAAAAGAGAAGAAAATACAGTGAGAGAGAGAGAGAGATTACGAAAGTAGAAAGTAAGCAAAAAAACTAAACTAATTATAAAGGTGCATACAATAAAAATAACCAAAAAAAAAAAAAAAGACAGTCCTTTTATTCACATTTCTTGTATATAGGTGAAATTTATTAAAAGAAAATAGGACAAATTTTTTTTTTTTTTTTTTTTTTTTGCAAACTTAAGGCATAAAAAATGTAGAAAAGGAAAAACAAACAAAAGAAAGTTCAAACAAAAATTAAAAGATGAAAGAAAACAAGCTAGTCAAGAAAGAGAAAATCTTAAGATTTTCTCACTTCAAAACATTTCTTACTTCGAGCTTTAAGTTGATAATTAGATGATTTCGTTTCTAAGTTTCTTCCTCAAAATATTCGAATCTGCTATTTTGTCCCCACAGTCCTTTTATTCACACTAGCACAAAATGTTAGAAAATATTTCTGGTTATCATCACGGGATTGTATCACAAATGTTACACTTGAAAAACCACATTCTTGCACTGTCGTTCACACCTAAACTTTAGCCGTCATTCTCTAACTCCATGCACCAAACTGAAGCCAATGCCTATATATAAATATAAGCATATAAATAATAATAGAAAATGTCTTATATCTGATATCAGATAATAATATCCGATACTTGTAATTTTTAATTTAGAACCAGCTATTTTACTTATAAGTTATAACTTCCTCTTTAGGATTAATTCAAATATCAAATATAACTGAAAATCACATGATTAATACAAAATTCCATAAAAATAATTATAAGTGACGTATAAGGAAGGTGCCGCATAGCAACATAATCTAGGAGAACTCCATGGTTTGGAGGCTAACGAACGAGTGGTAAGCTCCGGTAGGTCCCTTGGCCATCAAAGTTGAGTGATCAGTCCCCTTTTCCACGACGTCCCCTTTATCCAACACTACAATCTCATCACAATTTTTGATAGTAGACAATCTATGTGCTACAACAACACTAGTCCTCCCTATCCTCATGTACTCCAATGCCTCTTGTACAACTTTCTCCGATAGACTGTCGAGCGCGCTCGTCGCCTCGTCTAACAACAGGACTGTAGGGTTTCTGAGTATGGCACGTGCAATTGCAATTCGTTGCTTTTGGCCACCGGAGAGCTGCAATCCCCTGTCCCCGCACAAGGTCTCGTACCCATCATTTTGCCTCGCTACAAAATCATGGATGTTGGCTGCTCTTGCAGCCTCTATTATCTCCGATTCGCTGATGTTATCCGATAATCCAAATCTTATGTTTTCTCTTATAGTACCGGAAAATAAAGTTGGCTCTTGGTTGACAAGTGCAATGTGTCTTCTTAATGACCTGAGGTGGTAGGACTTAATATCCCGACCGTTGATCTTGATTACGCCTTTGAGTGGATCGCAGAACCTTTCAATCAAGCCGATTATTGTAGATTTACCCCACCCACTTTTTCCTACGAAAGCTATTGATTTTCCAGCTTCGATATGGATTGAGAAGCCATAGAAGATCATTACATTTGGTCTTGCGGGGTAAGCAAAATGAACATCACAAAGTTCTATTTTGCCTATTATCTTTTCGGGTTGATGAGTTTCTGGGTTTTCTGGCTCGATTTTTGTCTTTCGGTCTAATATTAAAAAGATGGACCGAATAGCATCCTGACCTTTGGAAAGGAAAGTGATCAAGCTTCCAACATCGGCAATGACATAACTGGTGATTACTAAGACAATCATAGTTTGGAATACCGCTCTTGGGCTTGCGTAGCCTTCAAAGACAAGCTTTCCACTATACCAATAGTTCAAGCACGTACTACCAGTCTCAGTGCTTAAGGATAAACCGAGTATTATACCTGTAAACCATGATCGGCGAATGCTTTGTTTGCACGGGCCTTCTTGAACATTCTAAGGATTCGGTTATGAGAAGAAAATGCAGTGATAGTTCGAAGGTTGGACACGGCTTCAGACGCAAGTTTCGTGCTCTTGTCTTGGGCTTTTATGGCCTTTCTAGACATGTTTTTTAGCAAGACACCCTTGTTGTAGAAGGATGCAATTAGAAGAGGTTGGACAACTATTAGGACAATGGCAAGTTTTCATGCAATGAGCAATCCTACAATCCATGCTATAGTCACCGCTGAGATTGTTTTTATAAGTTGAGGCAATTTATCACACACTAAAGATTTCACCTGCAAAATAATCATAAAATGTCATTTTCATGTAAATGCAACAAATTATGGCCGAGAGAGCTAAAGCATCAGGGATTGCAAGCACAACAATGAATTGCGGTTTTGAAAAACATGGTATGTAAGAAAAATGTTTAATATGTTTACCATGTTGGCATCTTTGGCAAGTTTTGAGCATATGATACTATTAGCATTCCCATCTTTGTACTTCAAAAGTGAGTATCTTTGAAAGCATCCTAATTCTCTTTGTCAAGTATTCCCCATTGTACGCAAAAGCGTAGTGTTGGCTTATCGTGATTAGAAATGCGAACAACGACAACCCTAGAAGGGCAAATGCCGAAATCCTAATTTGCTTCTTCATCTTGTCGTGATCGATTGAAAAATATGCTGATATTGTAATTCCCATGAAAATCAAATACAAAGGAATAAATGTACCGGATAGAATTGCGCTAAAACACCCCACAATCACTTGCTTCCACTCCAGCTTATTCAAACCTAATAATCTCCGAAATAACGACGTGGGAATTTCTGCAGTTTCTGAATCGTCATCACTTCCAACGAGCGAAATAGGACTACATCCAATAGAGTGATTAGTAGGGTCAGAATTACTTACATCCGACGGACAATCAATCTTGGTCTGAATTGGTGAGATAAAGGGGAAACGATTGAACTCTTCTAGATTTAACAAGCAAGTGGTACAAACCATCTTCTTTAATCACGAGCTCGTTGTGCGATCCTACTTCCATGACTTGCCCATTTTCCATGACAACTATAGCGTCGAAATTTTTTATGGTAGATAACCTATGGGAGATGATGATAGCAACCTTGTTAATTTATAGCTTCTTGTTGGACTACTCTTTCTGATTCAGAGTCCAATGCACTAGTCGCCTCATCGAGGAGGAGGAGGTTCCCTAATGATCGCTCGGGCAATTGCTATTCTTTGCTTTTGTCCTCCTGACAGTTTGATTCCCCGCTCCCCAACCTAGGTTACATTTCACCAAATTATTGATTGCTAAAAAGTTAAAAAAATTTTTAAGGACGTTGCATAATCAAACTAAAGCTATGTGTCCCCTTATACTTGTTCACTTCAGGTCCCTCTAATATTTGTCATAACAATACATCATATTGATTTTTTAAAAAAATCGTATTAGTTGAATACATGTGAAAATATTATTAGATGGACGGAAAATGGACAAAAATAATGGGATATATGAGCCAAAATTCTATGTCTATATATGTATGGACTAATCTGGCTTGGGGTAGCCGAGAGATGAAATCGTGTGCATCGCTAGCCTCGGAAGCTTTAACAACATCCTCCATCTCGGCGTCTTCCTTTCCGAAAAGTATGTTTTCCTTTATGGAAGTTGAGAACAGTGCAGGCTCTTGGCTCACTAAGCCATTTGTGGTCTTAGCCACTTAATTTTGCAACTTATTGACGGCAACTCCATCTAGGAGAATCTCCCCTCAAGCGGGTCATAGAATCTTTGCAATAATGATAATATTGTTGATTTTCCAGAGCCACTAGCGCCCACCAAGGCAACAGTCTTTCTTGCTGGGATTGTGAGGCGAAATTTTTCGAAGACTACACTCTCCGGTCTTGACGGGTATGAAAAATTTACATCCTTGAATTCGATCTTGCCGGAAACATTCTCCAAAATCACACCTTCCGTATCCACTGAATCAATATTGGGAGTTTTCTATATCACCTCCATTATGCGTTTACTAGCCGAACATGCCTCAGCTAGGTCACTCAAGTTGGATAAAGCGGCAACTAATGTTCTGTTAATCAAAGAAGAGAACGTTAAACCTTTGATAAAAAAAAATAAAAAGCTATTTATATTCACATTTATGTATGCATATATATTTTTATAAATGTTTGTGTGTATATATGCATATGTACTTTTATGTTGTAGTGTTAATCACCGGTAAGGACCATCACCAATGGGATAGAAAATGTAGATTTACATATGTGTGAGTATATTTTTCCGAGGTAGTGAGCACCCATAAGGAACGACTATTACTAACGTTATGGAGAATTTGAAAAAAAAAAAAATTTAAATGATAAAAGTGTTTGGTGGAGTGTTCTAAAAGTTGCTATTTGCTTTTTGGTTCTAAAATTTTTTCTAAAATTATTTGCATGACCAGTCAGAAGTGTTTTTTATATCTAGAAAAGTTTCTGATCAAAGTGTAAAATGTAACTTCTAAAAACATTTTTCTGAGTAAATTTTGAAACTTCTAGTTTTATCCCTATTCAATTTTTAAAATTTTTATTTTTGTACCATAAATTTTATCACACTAAAAATTGTGCCCTTATATTAGGAGAAAAATTTTAGTCAAGTGCACCTTTAGTGATTTAAATTTATGATTGTGTCAAGTCATGTCTAATTAATAAAAAAGTGTACAATAGGTTTTCTCACTGTTAACATTTCAAAGTTTAAAAGTGAAAAAATAATAATAATAATAAAGAGATCGGTAAAAACGCTTATGATCCACCGGTGACAATGGCCATGTTGCGGCGTAAATAGTCCCTCCTTGGGCACCATGGTACATGACCAATCTGCTACCATAATAAGCCATGAAAGCCCATGTGGCATATGCAAATGAGCTGCTTCCAATTGCCATGCCTTTGATCAAACCCTGCCTCAACCCTAATTTAATGGACCTATTTAAAGCTGCAGCAAACTCCACGACAATCTTTTCTCTCCGACAAAGGCATAAACGGTTCTAACGGAGGCTAATGCCTGCTCGGCTATGGTACCGGCGGTGTTGTACTCACTCCTGATCTTCCCAGCTAAGACTAGTAGAGATCTTCCACACAACCAGGCGGGAATTATCATAAGCAATGCCATTGGAAATGCCATCAAAGCCAAACGCCACACCATTATGAACGCTATCATGTAACTCCCTATAATGTTGAGGCTTTGCTCACAAAGTCTGGGACCTGTTTCCGACAATTTTTTGTTAATCAAAATTAGGCTATTGTTGACGGTAAAAATTCACCAACAATCCAGAATAGGGATGGTATAGGGCGAGGCGGGGCAGGTGGAACGGATCAGGTTTTTCTTTTCTATTCCCGTTCCTTAAAACCATCCCCGCCCACGGGGATAAAGATTCCTCGTTAAGAGGACAATCCCCAAACGATCAAATCGTCCCGTTCTCCGTTTAAAATAATGTATAAACTCACCATTAATTTATACGAAAATTAAATGTAGCTAAATCTTAGTAACAAAGCCACAAAAATGTCTGAAAAACAACATTTACTGCATAGTATTAGCCAGTCAAAATTATTAACTAATAATTACTTTTTTTTTTTTGAAAAACAATATGGGTAATAACATAAAGGCTACATCAGTTATAGTGTTTTGGGGGTAGTTTTAACCGGACTTTAAAATCAATTGAAAAAAAAAAAGTTGGTTTATATCTATAATCAATATTTTATAACTCTCTTAACAAAGAGAGAGTTTCCCGTTCATATCATTGTTCAAATTTTTCGTCCACTTATTTTGTCGGCTCATGGTTTTTTCTTTCTTTTTTTTTTTTTTATAAATTAAAGTAACAAAAAAGCTCTTCTCAAATTAATTATTTTCGTTTCTGCGTCCTTTCTTTTTGTTTTCGTTTTTTTTTTTTTTCACTTTTCTTACTTTTCATTTTTGTCTTTTCGCCTTAATAACATCACTTTCTTCACCATGTACTCTTATATTTATATTTCATTCTAATATGTCTCTCCTAACAAATATGTCTTTTTTTTTTTTACAATAAATATGTCCATGCTTAAATATTTTCCTTTTAATACCATAAAATATTATTTTATGAAAGTAGCCTTTACAAATATTATTTTTATTAATTGCTCCAATAAAATCTCGTGTTAAATATATTTATTATTATTTGAACTTTTTTTAATTCTTGTAACACACCTATTTCATTTAATTATCTATTTGATTTGATTTGATTGACCAATAAAATCTATTTTTAAACATATTCAAACCTAAAACATTTTTTTCATTCTCATATGTACGCCTATTTAGTTTTCTATTTTATTTAATTTGGTTGACTAAATTTTTTTTCTTTGATATAATCTGCCTATTTTATAAAGGGATTACAATAATATCAAGAAATAAAAGAGACAAAACAAAAACAACACATGAGTAGAAAAACAGCTGGTGGCCAAACTCAGAGAATTGAATCGAAACTACTCTTGTCTTGAATATGAGTCTCAAATATACCTCGTAAAAACCCTCTAATCAAAAATGAACAAACTATATATATATACACACACATAAGAAAAGAGATGATGAGATAGGGGGGCACTAACTTGGAAAACAAGCCACAAATGCAACACAAGCGAAGTACAACAGCGTCACTACATTCTAATACACACATAAAAAACTTTGTTAGGGAAAGAAAGAGACTATCCATAGATATATAAAACATATATATATATAGAGAGAGAGAGAGAGAGATTTAAGAGAGAGAAACCTTGTTGAGGTTTTGTTGCAAAACATGGACATCCAACTTGGACATGTTTCCGATGCTGTTAATCATATGGGCTTTAAAATACAATTGACACTGATCTGTGAGTCCTTCAGAAACTGCTGCAATAAAACCAAGAGCCATCCGCCACTTGTCCACTCCATCGCCATGGATGAAGAGTGACCAAATAGAACCAACTTTTTTTCCCTCTAATTTTCTTTCCACTGTAACCATTTTTCTCAACAAATTATTAAGAACCAAATTATTTCTTAATTAGCACTATAATTTAAAGGAAGATACATTGTAATGGATATATTAGAGGGCTTATATTATCTTGTTCGATTTTAGTATCCTAAATAGTATCTAACTAATTTTATTTTGACATATTATTAAATAAAATTGATTTTAAAGTATAAAAAATCAATTATAAAATATTTTAAAATTTTTAAAATAATATAACACAATATTATTAATTAAATATTCTTTAAAACACTAAAAATTGTACAAAAGATTTGCCAGTGATAATATAATTGATATGTGATGTCTTTTGCTTGATCTTGTACTTTTGCATAAGTGAGTAGAATAGTACTGCACTTTTCACGTGTATGAATTTGATAATGAAAAGAAGTCAACGTTTGGGTATTCGACAAATTTCGCCCCTAACGGATTCAAATTTGAGTTAAACTTGACTGGGAGAAAAAATTATGTTATCATCGTAAGCTAGAGGTCATTATCATAAAATAAATAAATAAGTATATAACATGGTTTACAACTGAGGGAGTTTGTCATATATTTTAAAGCTTGGGAAAAATTGACAGTTAAACTAAAATTGGTTTGAATAGTCGCTAAATTTTTTAAGAAGCGAAACTTTAGTCCTTATTTTTTATAAACCATTTGATGGATTTTAATTATTTAGATGTTAATAGTTATAACGTATCTTAACATATAATATTATATACTAAACATAAAATAAAATCAAAAGAATTAAAAAATAAATAAAAAAAAACTGGCAAGCCCCCACCCCCCTCCTTGGTGGCCTGCGACATAGGTCCCCCACTGGCTAGCCCCCCCTCCCATCTGGCCCCTTTAGTGAAGTCGTAAATCTTCGACGAGACACGACGTGTGCTCCCTACATGACCTTAAGTGGAAGTCACAAATCTTCGGTGATAAAGCCCCCACCCAACTTAAGCTCGTCCCCCCCACCAGTCCTCGGTGAGCCCCCCCCCCCACACGACGACCAATGATGAGCCCTCGGTGAGGAGACCCCCAACCTTCCACCGATGAAGGTTGGTTTTTTTTTTTTTTATTTCTTAGTATATATAATACTATGAGGTAAAATACATTATAATTATTATACACAAACAACATTTTGACCATTTGATTACATTTAAATGATTTAAAAATGAGCTCTACCTTATAATATATAAAAAGGGTTGCACCGTAGATCTTTTATATATATTTATATAGATCTTTATATATATAAAAGATCTACTATATTTGTTAATTGATTTTCTTCCCACGGAAATTGATGAGAAACCCTGAATTGCCCTCATAAACACTTCCCTTTGACTTTTTATGAAGCGATAGCTTTAGATTCAAAAACGTCTCCATCGATCTTAAGATAAGAGTCACACTCAATCGAGATATATATATATATATATATATATATTTTTTTTTTTTTCTTTTTTTCTTTTTTTCTGTTTTTCTTTTTTAAGCAAAACATAATCAATAAAGATGCTGATTCCAACTTTTTTTTTACCACAATAAGAAAAGTACTTTCAGCAATAGCCCTCTATATATACACGTGAATATCAATCCCAATCTGATCACATCTAGTCTAGAGTCCAAAAAAAAGGAAGAAAAAAAAAAAAGAAAAAATGTGGACAACAGTTGGATTATGTGTAGTGGGATTTGTGGTGATTTACATTATTGAGTGGATTAGGAGATTGGTTAGCATGAATAATGGGGTTCAGCTGCCTCCTGGTTCAATGGGCTTGCCTTTCATTGGAGAGACTCTCCATCTCTTGGCTCCAAGTTACTCTCTTGATCTTCACCCTTTCATCAAATCCAGAATTCAAAGGTATAAATCATGATAACCACATCTTCTATCTTTTATTTATTTGTATCCACATATATATATATATATATATATTTCCTTCAACTTCAAGTGAGGGATTCAAACTTTATACATTTAGATATATTCTGGTACTATATGATGGATGAATTATATGTACTTGTAACCATTTGTATCTTTTATACCTTGTTCCTCTACAAGATTTTAGGGACATGGGGTGATCAAAATAACCGCTTATTCATTGATAAAACAACCCAAATCACGTAGTACTGCATGTGCAGAGTGTGTGGGTTTTTTTTTATCTTTATGGTTTGGTTTCAGGATTAACTAATATTTACCTACGTCCGGTTTGAAGTTTCTCAAAATCACAAGGAACAAAATTGCACTTTATAACATTTTCATTAATGTAATTTATCTATATCGTTAATACACATATATATGCATTTACTATTTTACCTAAATTAAATTTAAGTTTATGTTTGTTAGTAGCAACTTTTTTTTTTTTTTAGGGACAGGAAACTAGTTTTTCGTAACCTGTTTATACTTTACCATATGTATATTCTTAAAAAGAGAAAGGTTAAAAATCTTTGAAAAAAGTTTATTTGATTATTCTTAATAAATTAATTAAATTATTTAGGGAACATTTTTGGTTCCTGAACTTTGAAATCTGATTAAAATACTCCCTAAATTATGAAATATTGTAAGAGTATTAAAGTTCAGTGAACAAAAATGAAATTTATCCTTATTTAGGTTGTCCAAATTTACTAAGACTCAAGGTCTATACCGTACAACCACACAGCACCAAATTGCATAAAATTGAATTTTTTTTTTTTAAGAAAAAAAGTAATGTGATGATTTGTTGTGAAACTGGTTAACTAATCTTTTTACATAGTGGCCCAGTCAACTCCACATGGCTTTTTTTTTTTTTTTTTTTCCCCTTTTGCTTTGCTTTGTTTTTGCTTTACTTATTTATCTATTTCGCACGCAATTATGCGTGCAATACAACTAGTGTTAACAAAATATAGAGGTATATATCGCTCTGGTTTGACTTGTTTAGGGTAGACAACATATCGAACTAATATAATTGAGTTTTAAAACATTCAAATCAAACTAAGCCTCCGTTTGGTTCACCATTCTAAATTAAAATATTTCAATTCAGTTTTTATATTTTTCTGAAAAATTAACAAGTTTCACTATTAAGAGTTCCAATTATAACGTAAAAAACTCAAAATTTAAAAGTACATAATTCTGCATGTAGATTACAAATGAGATTATTCTTTTTTAAATTACATAGAAGATCGAGAAGAATGAAACAATAACCATTTGATATTTTTTTTCCGAATACATTTTAAAAATTTACAATTTTTCACTCTAAATTTGTTTTGTAATCCAAACGTACAACTCAAATCCGATTTAACTCGAGTCAAAATTTTTCAACTCAAGTTGGTGATTCAAACAAAATTAATTATTAATTAATTTGGTATTTTTTTTCTAGGAAAAAAAAATTAATTTGGTTTTTTTTGTTTGATTTGGTTTGATTTGATCCAGATGATGGATGTGATTCATTCTTCAAACCAATACTTGCGTGAGTATATTGCCTTTCGGCCAGTTTTATACTAAAATCATTTTATAGAGTCTCGAGTGGAAAATAAGGGCTCATTGGATAAAATCATACATTAGATTGATTTTTGCCACACAAAAACAAATAATTGTAAGAAATATCATTGGTGATATTATAAATATTTATTTATCTAATTATTATGAAATACCAATTGTAATTATTAATTAGTACCCCTAATATGAACATATGGGTAACCAACTTGTTACCGATCCCCGATGGGCTTTCGATCGATAACTACCGGCACCGGTAGATATCGAGTTGATTACCAAATGATAACGGGTTGGTTACCAACTATCAATGAGTATGATATTATTATTATCAGTTGTTTGCTTTCGCTCATTTATTTTAGAAATAAAATATAATTAAAATAACCAACTAAACCAAATGTCATTCCCCTAACTTTTTTAGTCGTTGGTTTGATACTGTTTCTTCAATTAAAACAAATATATAATAAAAGACATTAAAGAAATACCACGATTCATACAACAAATTTATTACAATACAAAAAATTTAGATAAACAAACTATTCGACTAAAGAATATGGAGGATTTTTAATATGCACTTTTTGATTAGCATGCATATAAGTTTTCAGGTAAGTTGCTATTTTGTGAGTTTAGGAAAGTGTTAATTTTATATCTCATTGAGAGCCTATAAATAAGCGTGTTGTGTTTAGAGAAAGTGGGTGTGTGGTTAGAAAAAATAGAGAGAGTGTGTGCCTCTTTTTTAAAGAAAGTGAGAAGAGATATAGGCAAAGGGTATAAGGGGTTTTGGGTTGAGAGTGTTTGATAAGCGTGTAATTGTGAAATTGTTAGTGAATTTATTCTTCCACTCCCGTAGACGAAAGTAATTTTATCGAATTACGTAAATTCCTTGTCTTATCTTTATTTTAGTTTCAGTTTATTTTTTTACCGTGCTTCGGATATAGTGGCATTTTCCCTAACAATATATAACCTAAAGTATATAACAAGTTTTCAAGGTTCTTTACGACAATTTAGTCATTCAAATTCGAAAGTATTTTAATTAACTTTGTTATTATTTTTTTTTCTTTTATTAGATATGGGCCTATATTTCGAACAAGTTTAGTTGGTCACTCAGTTGTGGTATCAACCGATCCAGAAGTCAACCATTACATTCTTCAACAAAGAAGGGAACTTAGTTGAACTATGGTACTTGGACACATTTGCCAAAATCCTTAACATGAAGGACCCTAAAACAAGAATGAATTCACTTGGAGATATCCACAAGTACGTTAGGAACACATTACTCAGACAGTTTGGTGCTAAGAGCCTTAAGAAAAACTTGCTTTCTCAATTGGAAGTTTTCATCGACAAAACCCTAAATGCATGGTCAACTCAACCTTCTGTTGAAGTCAAAGAAGCCCTTTCAGCGGTAAGCACATTTCAGATCCTTTTCTTTTCCTTTTTTTTTTTTCCCCTCCGAATGAAGGGATAATTGATGTCAAAAAAATATTAGAATTTAAAATATTTATCTAACATCGTCAACTTACTGGATTGTTATAATGTTTATATATGTGGACTGGATACCATGTCCCATTGAGTTAGCTTTCGGGAAAGTGTTCTATTTCTAGCTCATTTAATATGGTATTAAAGCTAGATCGTTGTTGGCGATGATGAGTTTGGATTCTAACTCATTTGCATGATACGCTATGCATGAGAGGTGTGGAAAGTTGAGTTTGTCCCACATCACCAAATTCTTAAGCTATTATGATGTTTATATGACATGTATGCATGGTGAGAGAGAGTGTTAAAAGTTGAATTTGTCTCGCATCGTCAAATTAATAGACTGTTATATATTTAAGAGGTTTTATATGTAGATTGGACACCTTATTCCTTTACATCAATTTTTGCATGTGTTCTACCTAAATCCATTAAACACAGTACCTTTGTAGACAATGATGGATTTGATCCTAAAAGTTGAATTTGTCTAACATCATCGAATTATTAGACTTTATGAAGTACCTGATCGGATCATGCACATGCAACATTATTACTACTAAAATAAACATACGTTTAATTTCTTCTCATGACAGATGCTCGTAAATTTTAGTGGAAATAAAATGATCAGCTATGATGTTGAAAAATCATCTGAAAATCTAAGTGAGAAGTTCACTGGGATCCTCGATGCTCTTATATCCTTCCCTTTGAATATCCCAGGCACAGCACACCACAAATGTGTAACGGTAAATATTTATGTTTATGAACTTTTTCTTATTTTAGCAATTCAGGAATCTCTTCTATTTTTTAAATATATGGGTTCACCTTTATCCTTCCATATTTGTCTACTACTGCATTATATTTTGTAGTTTCATTAATATTGCCCAACTTTACGCCTATGCTTGGTAGAGCAAAAAAGGAAGAAGAAAAAAATTCGATGCGGGATTTTAGAGAGAATAGTAAAATCTTAAGCCGTTTCGTAGAGAAGAAATTAGGAAGGAAGTTATAAATCTACGGAATCCCATCATTTTTTAATCCTTCCAAAGCTCAAAACAAAAGTCAAGGGAAAATATTTTGACAAAAAAAGTGTATGTTAAATTAATATTTTGATCTCAATCTCTATTCATCTTCTTATTAAACTAAAACTATAACTTTAAAATGGAGTAGATATTAAACATTTTATTTTCTTTTTTCTTTCTGCTACCAACAATATAAAAGAAAATCTTTCTCCTTACTTTTTATTTTCCTCACATAGATATTTTATCTCCTTTTTCTTTATATATTCCAACCCTCTTACCAAACATACGTAACCTAATTTTAAGAAATATTTTGTCAAACCAATAAAAGAAAAATGTTTTTCTAGTGACTATTGCTAGTTATCTCCTCTTATTAGTCAGGACAAAAATAATAATAATACTATTTCTGTTTTTATAAATGTAGTTAATGTCATGTGTGCATCAAGTAGATTTACTTTTAAAAAAATTGGAACAAATTTCATATTTTCGACCTAACTTTAGACATTGTCACAAAATGTCACCCAAATTTCAATTTATAATATCCATTTTCCTTGAATTTAAAACTTTTTTCAAAATTTCCCCTTTTGTTTGTTTTGGGGATTGAAATTGACAGCATTCTAAGATTAAAGAAGTTAAATAATTGATGTAAAATGACTAATTTACCCCAAAATTTGGTAGAAATTAATTACTAAAATTAATATCTTTTTTTTTTTTGGAAAGGAAGTAAATATAAAATCTAATTACTCATTTTAAAACTAAAGCCTTTAATGTTGAAATAAATCTGGTTAAAAATGTCAGGCATGTTTCTAATCTAAATTAATTAAGAGCATTGAGCTTTTTTTTTTTTTTTTTCCCTTCCCTTGAACAAAAACGAAAGTCTTTGCAAGTACTCCATGGTTATCAGTTCAAAAAAATAAAAATAAAAAATCCATGGATTTCAAAAAACAAGGATTTGGTAACAGCAAACTTGCTGAAGGTGAGGAATCAATAAAGCGGAGCGAGCAGGCAAGCAGAGGCTTTGATAAATCTGGAAGGGAAGCCGACCTTTGTCGCCGGAGGGAGCCGTAAACAATGTCGTACGGAGTTCTACTTGCCAGCTAGCTCCGGGCTCCTCTGCACGTGAGATGAGAGGCCATTTGTTTTTAAATAACTTATCAAAATTTTTTTTTAAAGATAAATCTAGCTTTTGGTTTTACTAAAATGACATTTTTCATCTTTGCCACGTGTGTGACAAAAATAACGGAGGGGAGAAATTTTAAAAATTCAGAGAAAACGAATGTTACAAATTAATGTTCGGTGACTTTTTGTGATAATATTTAAAGTTTTAGGGGAAAATATGAAATTTGTCTAAAAAATTAATATATACATAAATTTTAGGTAAAGTGAGCTCAGTTTCATTTGATCAAATTCAGTTAAAGATTACAATTAAAATTGGGATGAACCAGAAAGGTTGATGAGTTACCTTTCAGCAAAAAAAAAATGAAAATTTAAAAAATATATATGAGAAAAAGTAGGAGATTAATTGAATTATAGGTTATATTATGCTAAACCTAAAAAATTTACAAGATATATCTCTAACCATAGAAATTGTATACATAATTAGTAATTCACAAATACGAAATAAACTAATTTGGTGTTCATATTCAGGACAAACAAAAGGTAGCAAATTTCCTGAAAAATACGTTAAAGCAGAGGCGTACGTGCGTGTCACGTGAGACAGATGAAGGAGATGCCCTAGATCAAATCATCAATGACATGGATGTCAAAAAATTTCTCTCAGAGGAATTCATTGTGAACTTGATCTTCGTTACCATGCTAGCTTCTGCCGAAACAATCTCTATAACACTTTCCTTAGTTCTCAAGCTACTTCTGGAGTATCATTCGATAATACAAGATTTGACCGTAGGTTAATCAAAGATTAACTAACGATAATATAATTTATTGAAATTCACTTATTATGTATTTATTTATCAGGCGGAGTATGAAGTAATTCTTAAGAACAGAGAAAATCCAAATTCGGCACTCACATGGGACGAGTACAAATTGATGACATTCACTCATCAAGTTAGTTAAATTTTATCGTTATTGTAATTAATTATCTGATTAGGGTTTCGTTCTTATGTTTTAACTTCATCATCTGAATTATTTCTTTTTCATTGTTTGAGTTTATCCAACTTTTTTAAATACTCAATTGATTATATAATTTTGGTGCTTCATCGGGGGATATAGTTTATAATGAGATGTCAACCTAATTGAGATGTCTAATTTATTCTTTCTTGATGATCGTTATATAGGTGATTAATGAATCCGTTAGACTGGCAAATGGGGCACCTGGATTATTTCGCAGAGCAGTAAAAGATTTCAAAGTAAAAGGTATATATGCCTCACTCATATATTATTATAATTTTTTTTAAGTGAATAACATTGCTATTAATACTCTGTTTTTTTTTTTTCTAATAAACAAAGATAGAGCAATTAAATTCAAGAAACTTTAACGCATCCGAATTAGGTTCACATTTCTATGGATATACATATCAAGTACTGACTTCTCTCCACTCCTAATTTAAGAAAAAAAAATTAAGAAATAAATACAAAGTCTGGAAATTATGTTATCATTTCTCTTGAAATCATGTCATCATTTTCCATTACAAGTCTAAACTTTTTTAAAAAACTACAGAGGAAATTATGTTATCATTTCTCCTATTTTTGTTTCAATAAATTAGTAAAGTTCACTTGATGTTTATAATTATCACTCTCGGTTATATTTAAAAAAATAATAATAATTATCCATATCATGTAATACATTCCTATTAGATTAACACCCTCTCACTAACTAACAAATCTTGCCCCAAAACCCCCACTCAATTTTACTAATGAAAGGAATAAAGAGTACAAACACTAATTTATAAAATAAAAAATCGAAGCAAGCTTGGGCCAACAATCTCATTAAGAAAAATTCATAATTAACTAATATAGTACACGTTAACATCTCCATTCAGACTAGCTCGATGGTCAGAGGAAAGATATTTAGGTAAAAGTTGTCAGATTTAAAATTTGGAGATATTTCTCTTTAATAAATTAGAGTTATACGCCCAAATTTAAAAAGCAATTTAGTACAAGTGTGCATATTTTCCAGTGAAAAGAGTATTTGCATTATGTTCTTTAATATAAATTATCTTACAATACATGCGTGCATATTCGTTTCAGGAGTGACAATTCCAGCAGGTTGGACTATAATGCTTGTCACTGCAAATCAACACTTGAATTCCAACATTTTCAATGATCCTCTCAACTTCAATCCCTCGCGTTGGAAGGTTCCAATTTCTCTTCTTTTTTTTTTTTTTTTCTTTCCCGAAATTTTATCGATTTTCATTTTCACTAGACCACAAAAATAATCCATTTTTAAGACCTAATAATCTTCGTTTTGATATTATTTTCGATGGAAATTAGGATCTTGACTCAGATGTTGTATCGAAGAATTTCATGCCATTTGGTAGAGGATTCAGACAATGTCCCGGGGCGGATTTCACTAGGGCTTTCATGGCTACCTTTCTCCATGTCTTGGTCACCAAATATAGGTACATCTACCTCAATTTGCCTCATTTTCTCAAGACCCAACAGTTTCATGTCGTACATCTAGGAATATTTAGTTTTTAAAGATTTGTCGCAGATACTAAAAAAATTATTCTCCCTTTTTTTTATTATTTTTATAGGTGGAAAATAATCAAGGGGGGAGAGATTTCAAGAAATCCTATTTTAGGATTTGGTCAGAAAGGTCTTCACATGAAATTCTCGAAGAAATAGAATTATAGACATCTACTTTTTTTAATTTAAATAAGTGATGAGAAGAGATTTATCATAACTATAGCATACGATGAAGGATAAACATCGTAATTAAATTGACATCGAAATCCTTTCTTTTCCTGTGTTAAATCCCCCTCGAACATTATTATAGTTTAAAAAAATCACAATATATATAGCATATATCCAAACGTAGAAGCATGTCACAAGGGTAAAGAATAATGGAATAAAAATCGATAACAATACAAATTTAGCAGTGTAGTTATGTTCAAAATATTGTCTTGTGTAATTGTACTCTTCCAGTTTGGTTGTGCCTCTATAATGAAAATGAAAAATATGAAACTTATTTGTATGTGCCACATCGAATATTTGGGTAGTGTGCAGTTTTTGTTGTAATTTGTGGAGAGCTAAAGAAAGTCAAAGAAATTAATAACTAAGAAAGGAACACGCTCGAGGTTACAAACTTCACTTGATGATAATTTCATACATTATTATATGATGTGATGTAGAGTTCGAATATTTTATTTTTATTTAAATAAAAAAAAGGAGTATTTTCAGAGAAGGCTCGAATGACAATCAAGGGTACAACTCCTAAACTTCTTGTGGATTGGCTCAAATGACAATTAAGGAATTTTTTTTTTTTAGGAAAGCATAATTACTTAAAAAAACTATCATTATTACTCCCAACTCTCCCTCTCCTTACAACTATTTTTCTTACTACATACACTCTGGTGAGCTTTCTGGTGAGCTTTCCACCGAAATCCCACTACCACACAAAGCACTAATCTACCTTTATTATGCTTTATATAATTTATTTATTGAGTTATGTTCACTATTTCCCTTAACTTTTAATTATATATAACTTTAATTCCTAAATTTTTTTCTTCATAGTTACAATACTCCTAAATTATTAAAATATTACTACATGTCTTTTATGTAAATTTTTGGATGTAATCCGTTAATTATCATCCCTTTTTGACCCTATTATATTATTAATGGATTTTGCTAAAAATTAATATAAATGAATATTATAGTAATATTTTAATAGTTTATGGCTATTATATGTTCTTTTTTTCATTGTTAGAATGACCATAAAATATAACAAACATTACTGCATTAGTTCTTTTCGTTAATTTTTGAACCTAATTCATAGTTAACATCAATTTTTGATTAAATTACTAATAGATTCCGTAAAAAAAGTAACGAAAAGAACTATCGTATCAACATTTTAATAGTGTAGGAGCATTTCAGCTACGAAATAAATTTCAGAGACTAAACTTGTGTAAAATTAAAAATTTAGAGACTAAATAAGCAATTTATCCTTTTTTTTTAATGCAAATCCATGTGGAACAACGTCAATTTGAGCCAACAAGGTGTCCACGGTAGAAAATCCAAATCCTTCGTGAAGTATCTTCTTTATATTTTCAGCTAATTTCTACTTGTATATGTAATTCAAGGACTAAAATTTTCTTGGAAAAAAAAAATCTAATGGAGGAAAGTGCGAAATCGCATAATGCTAAGTGGCATAATTACTAAAAAGTCCTTTTCTAACTTGATTTCAACTCTAGTGTTCCCTCTCAAGCTACCTTTTATGTGCAATGTCTGCCAAGTTTTATATATGCATAATGACGGTTAATATGCATCAGCAATCCCAATTGGCGTGACAAATAGAAAAACTTACGATAGTAGCTGTATTTTTACTTTATCGGTATGTAATGTTATTTTAACTGTTGGATTCACTTTTTAACCGGCTGATTTATAATTAAGAGTAGTCATGCATCGCTGGTTGCAAATTCTAACATGAACACTTGCATATCAAAACTACAAATTTAGAGAATAAGCTTTTCTTCTTGTTTAATTACAGATTGTATATCGAAATAATAATTACAAGTTGAAAATGATTGTTTGTTGGGTTGTAAAATGATTAAGAGTGAATGGAAAAATTAACAAGGTTTAAGCCCTTCATGAATTATGTTTAAAATATATACAGACTGAGAGTACTTAATTAATGTCTAAATACAATAAATTGATTATTTTCCTAAAATGTAGAAAAAAATTATTTTGTTATCATAGTTTTTACGCACTAGGAGGTTTAGTAATGGTGATGCGGGATCAGTTCATATGGTGGCAGCCCAATTCGAGGCCCATGGTGAGTAAGGCCCATTTAACTCATCTGGAGCTGAATATCTACAGGCTTAAGTGGTGTTTTTAATTTCCACTAATTGACTAATTAAGTGAGGAAAATCAGAAGATAATAGGTTAATTGGAGTTTTTATTTTCTTGTCTTATTAATGTCTGGTTTTAACCAAGTGATTAGTGGGTTTGTAGTTGTGTGTTAATAGGTGAGTTCTTAGAGGGATTTTATTGCGTGCTTAGTGGGTTTTAAATTGTGAGTTGGTAATTGTGTGTTAGTGGATGATTTAAAGCATTGTAACTGTGTTTTAGTGGCTAAATGATGTCTTTTGACTTTCAGTCTTCTTGTAACTGATTATAGCAATTGGAGGGCTTGTTCCAAATGCTATATATTAATTTTGGTGGTTAATCAAGAGCTGATTTGTGAGATGTTAAACTGATGTGTTATTAGCGCCAAAAAAAAAAAAGCCTTTAATTTCTTATCTTTAGTGATTTCCAAAGTGGTGAGTTCAAAACCTAAGGGTGGTGATCAGATAGGTATTCCTTGGTTTATCTATCCTTCCCTATAACCTATCAATCCAAATTCGTGAATTGTAATTCCGGTATCATTTAGCAATTGAAGGGCTTGTTCCAAATGATATATATTAATTTTGGTGGTTAATTAAGAGCTAATTTGTGAGATGTTAAACTGATGTGTTATTAGCAAAAAATAAATAAATAAAAAAAATAAATAATAAAAATAAAAAACCTTTAATTTCTGATCTTTAGTGGATTTCCAAAGTGATGAGTTCAAAACCTAAGGGTGGTGATCAGATAGGTATTCGTTGGTTTATCTATCCTTCCCTATAACCTATCAATCCAAATTCGTGAATTGTAATTCCGGTATCATTTAGGATGTCCCTGTTTTCGTTTTGATTCCATTTTTTTCTAATTATAGTTTTTTTATTCTATTTTCTCCATTAACAAATCTTCTGACTCTCACGTGAGAACGAAATTAAAACTCTATAATTTTGAATAAAGTCGGTGCGAAATTATCACTATTTCAACAACCACAATTTATGATCAATTTATTATCGGGGGAATGTTTTTATTACCGTTTTCATAAAATTTATTCATCATTTGTCTAATGCTTTTATTATTATTATTATTATTATTCTTTAACAATTTAATAAACGGCAATTGTCATAACAAAAATAATACTTTAGAAATTGTTTGGTATTTTAGTTCTAAATCAAATTTTTCATTTCAGTTTTTGTCTTCACTACTACAAAATTCGAATTCCACGACGGAGCTTCCATGACCGTTTTTAAAAAACGGTCGTGGAAAGTTAAACAAAAATACGGAGCGGAATATGATTTCCGAAAACCGTCGTGAAAGCCGAGGGTTCCATGGCGGTCTCCAAAAACCGTTGTGAAAGGCTGGGACTTCCACGATGGTCTTCAAAGACCATCATGGAAGCACCGTACTTCCATGACGGTTTTTAAAAACCGTCGTGGTAGGGTCCAAAAATTTTTAAAAATTTTTTTGAAAAAGACCCTACCCTGTTGGAAACACTGTTGGAAAACTGGCTAACATTTTGTTTAATGGCAACTGGCTATGATTTTGACTAAAGAACCCTACTTCAAATCCCAAGCTATCTCCATGTTTACCGGTTCAGAATATATATTGTTTCAATGCCAAATCTTTAAATAATTACACTAAACCAAGCATTTTGTTAATGTTTCAGTTTAGAAGGACAACAGATGTTATGTTTAAAAAATTAGGAGCCAATGTATTACAGAGATCATATTTAGCGGGAGTTTTTACAATTAATCCAAATTATTATTGCTTGAGAGACATGTAAATAGCAGAATAACAAAAGTAAATAACCTATTTATAAAACTGTTGACATAGCATATTTACGAGTAAACATGTTTCTTGCACGTTATTACTGGATTTTTTATTTTCGTTTATGGTATGGGGTCAAGGTCATCCATTTCGCTAATTTTATAGAAGATCTCTAATGTTTCAAACCTAAAGTAAGACCCTGAAATTACTTTTTCATCTGTTGAAGTAGCCCCAACCGGGTAAATTATTAATTAACATTATCATAAAGGAAAGTACTATATCCTTACGATTGGCGCTCTGTTTAGAATAACATCAGATTCAAGTTATTTCATATCTTTGGTCTCTTAACAGACGCAAAACCTGGAAAATCAAAATTGAAACCATCAAGAAAAAAAAAATTTTTTTGATGGAAATAGAAACCGTCAGATATTGTATAGATAAAGGCATTTATGAGAGAGAGAGAGAGAGAGAGAGAATACATACGTTGCAGTTGTAGAAGAGAATAAGGAAATATTATAAGAAATTTGATCAAACACAAGTCAACCCTGATCATCAGATTTAACAACTCTTAGTAATTCTGTTTGTTTTATATGCTTCTTATATACCAGTTAATAACAGACCACAAAAATAAATAAAAAATAAAAAAATAAAAAAAATTTGAACAAAGTTTATATAAGGTTTACCTTTCTTTGATCTTCAAAACTCAAGCTGTAGAGATGATAGAGAGACAGAGCGAGAGAGAGAGGAGAGAGAGAGAGAGAGGACTAATAAAGAGACAATATTGGTCGACCTACAAATGAAGCAGAGACGTCATCTCTAAACAAATCCAATTTCTATTAAATCGTTTTCTATAAAGCTAAATAAATAATAAAACAAACAAACAGTTTATATTATTTGAAGATTAATTATTTTTCATGATTACATAGAATTCATCGTCGGGAACAAGAACAGGAAATAGAAAATCAAAGCTTCTATGGTAGGATATATAACATATTTTGTAATATTGGAAGGTGATGTTATTTTAATCATTGGATTAACTTTATAACTATATGATCTATAATTGAATCAACTCTGTCGTGTGTCGCCGCAAATTTTTAACATGGTACTGATAGATGAAACCACCAAAAAATTTGTCAAACTATTAAAACAATAGTTCACATGATAGCTAGTATAAAATGAGAGGTCCTACCTCATTTATTTTCAAGATTGTAAAATTGGAGTACAAAAAAAGATTTGTTGATCTCTTCCTATTGTATTTTAATGAATAGGAAATTGTTATTTCTCATTGTTTACCTATATGTCTTTTTTTTTTTTTTTTTTTTCTTTTTGGTTTTTAAATAAATTCGTTTAGATTATTTTTGAAAACACAGGTCAGCCGAAGACAAAACTCACTTATTTATGTTAAAATAAAAAAAAATAAAAAAAAAGAGTAAAAAAAATTGCATGAGTTTTGAAACTTTCCGATGTTTTCGTATCACATATATTTCTCTAAAATTACCACGAAATGTCCTAAAACTTTGCACAAATTATACTATGTCTCTATTAAAGACGATATTTCAACTAATATGCATTGATATATTTATTGATATTTTGCCGACATTTAGACATAAAAGATTTTGCACCTCAAAGAGATTCTGGCGCCTCTTAAACCCAAAATTTCGACGTTATTTTGAATATGGTATGGAGACTTACTCTTCACAAACTGAATTAATTCAAAGATTGAAAACGAAAAAAATCAAATAATGACGAGGAGATCGGGAATTTTTTGTCCCTTGAATTTTTGAAAATGAATTTGACAAGTTATACCTAACTTTTTAAATTTTCAAGGTTAATTTTATAAGCTTCAATTTTATGGTTAAATATATAAAATTTCTAAATATTTTGATTAATAAAGCCTTGCATATTCTGAAATTTTACAGAATGTACTATTTAGATCGATGCTACTGTTAAAATCGTATGCTAAACATCTGTCCAAAACAAAGTAGTCATGTCAATAAGATCCGCACCCATAAGTTGTTTCAACTCAAAAGTAACCAAAAATTTCCGCAATCTGTGATAGATATCACTAAGGTGACAAGTCTTTGCAAGCAGGTCGACTATCGTCTCTTTTGCCGCATGAACAAGCGCTCTAACAACTGTCAAATCATCAAAACCATCTCAACCATAGAGTTTTCTGAAGGTTGGCTAGGATTTTAACTTATTCAATGAACAAGAAAATCAACTTCGTATCTCAATATTAATATTGGAATTAAGACCAAATCCAACGACACTTCTGAAAACTTACTGGAAAACCAAAGCTGACAAACATCTTGTTTATTGGCAACTGGCTATGATTTTAACTAAAGAACCCCACTTCAAATCCCAAGCCATCTTCATTTTTAATGGTGTAAGAGACAAGAATGATATATGTGGCTTCTGATAACTCTATGAAATAGAGTTATTTAACATGCTTTTAAGTTTATTAACTGTTGATATTTCAAGATAATATGTCTTAGTTTTTAGTATTTTATATAATTTTAGTAAGTTGTAGATATTTCTAGCCTTATTCATGTTTTTTAAATTCAATTTTGTGTTTTGCCTTACAGGTGGAGGCCCACACTAGATTAAATGAGATGATAAAGCAGAGGGCACAAAGGAAACTGATGCTGTAGCAATGCCGCAGCAGAGGAGAAGTAGTAAAAAGTGCAAGTGGCAAAATTCTCTCTTTAGTTGGCCCACTTGCCTTATTTATCAAAAAGCAAACAGCTGTATTCTTTTGGGGTGTCACCAGCCTTTGCTAATAGAATGACACGTGTGTTTAGGGTACATCAAATTACCCTAGTATAAAAGAAAAAAAGAAGCTAATGGTGCAAAGGGGCCGTTTTCTGGGAAGAGAAAGGGCAGAGGCAAAACAGAGAGGAATTTGGGGAAAAGAAGAGGACGAGAGGGAGAGAAGAAAATCTGGAATTTTCAGAAGCAAGGAGTATAGTACGGCCTTTGGATTATTGGCTGGGCAAGGAATTGCATAAGAGCATACACACTTAGCTTGGGGTTTTTCTGATTTTTATTTTACTTGAATTCTTTTGGTTGTCCTTCATTTTCTTTTCTGTGAATCATGACTCTATTAATTGAGATTGTTTGTTTTGATTTTATTGAACGAAACATGAACTAATTTCCTTAGCTATGATTATTGATGGAACCAAGGTTGTAATGAAGATCTGCTTATTTTGTTGAATGCTTAGTAATTTTCGATTCAGTTTATTCAAGTGTGCTGAGTGTTTAATCTCTGTTGATTGACTGGCCATCAGTTGGTAGAGTGTAGAAACTAGAGTTAATTCTGGGAAGGTTAATTTTGGTTGGATCTAACTTGAATAATATAAGTGTATGATATAGGAATATATTAATACCTTATACAACCCGTTAAAATTGGTGCTTAATCTTATGTTTGGAAAATTGAGAGGCATAGGAATATGTTGATTTTGGTTTAAAGAACTGAAGGCATAAATCTTTCGGAAGAGGATTGTGTAGAATTTTTAGTTGACTGGATAAACTTTACTATAGCATTCTTACAATATTTGTAGTCAGATTTGCAACCGAGGGAAAATCAGTAATTCTAGCCATTACTCATCATTGATTCACAGCCTAAGCTTTAGATATTGTCACGTTTTATCTTTTGTCTGCATTTTTAATTACGCCTATTCATCTATATTCATTTTCTATAATTTTAGTGCTCAATTCATTTTCAAATTTGTTTTAGAACAATTAGTTTCCATAATTTGTTTTTGCTAATTCAATCCCTGTAGAGACGATACTTTACTCACGACTATATTACTTGTTCGATTACGTGTACTTGCATAGTATTTTTGCATACATATTTTTGGCGAACAGCTTCTAAACCAAATCTCTAAATAATTAAAATAAACCAAACCCACAACACTTCTAGGTAGTGTTTGGTGTCAGGGATCAAACCCTACAATTACAATCAAATTCTTGTCTTTTTTCCCCCAGTTTCACTATTCATACAGTTTTGTAACTCAAACTTTGAAAGTCCCTAACTTTGCAAAAATAAGTCCAAATAAGATGTATATATATATATATATATATATATCATTGAATTTCAAGACGAACGGAATAAGCTCCATATTGATATTTTTATTCCAAACACATTTCAAGTTTTTACACTCTTTAACTCCAGTAATTCAAATCCCTCGACAAACGCACAATTTAATTTAAACCCAAATTCTACAATCCAAACCTTAGCACCAAATGCATGCTAATCATTATTGGAAAACCTGGTTAATATATTTTTGTTCTGGCAAGACCTAGAGGCTTTTCCATTTTTTATCTGTCGCAAGGCTTATAGTCTCATTCCTTGCTCCTTGTCTCATTTATCGTTGCTAATCGGCTACCACCGTTGCAAGATTAGGCTTTTACGAAATTTGATTCGGTCGTACGCACAGCGAACCATCTTCTAATTCTAGTTCCTGACATTTCTAATACCCATTCTTTCATTCATATCTTATCATATCATATCATAGAAACATCATAACTTATCGTATCATGCTGGAGATTCATCGCGATCTCATCATATCATATCGTAAGCTTAGCTCTTCCACCATGCTTTCGCTGCGCAACTTTGATCCATTAGCAGGAATGGCCCATAGACTCATTCGGATAAACACGCCAAGCTGCAACATAGCTGGCGTTTCGTCTCATGTACATATCCTGGTATATCTTGGGATCGTGATAATACATAGGCGGTCCCTCTCCAGGCAGTGGTCCATATCTTGGAGTGATCAGGGCTCCAAAGTTTGTTCAGGTGTCGTTAAGAAAAACCATTTAGGAACCTCATCTCAAGGTCCCTTATGCCCAGGCACCTTGCATGAGCCCCCTTGTCCAGGCATTGGCTGGCAAGCAAATCCTGAAGATACGCTCCTACATAACATAATCTGAAGAGGATCTCCATACCGTGCAACCACTTAACTAATATAGCCGCTCCCTGTGTCCCATCGAAGATGCATGGCTCTATTCCTCAGAATGCCAATGAAGCCTCGTAGTCCTCTTCAATCCAACCGGGTTTGACACTAGGTACATGTCTTAATCATTATAATACTATAACCTCACAAATTCAACATACATGAAATAGAATAAGAAAACAATCTTACAAAAACTATGGCGCTGGCGGCAGAACTGTGAAACCAGATGGCAGGAAACCGCTCTGATACCAACTTGTAATGCCCCGACCACATAGAGCCGTTACCGTACTTACATACCAAATCTTATGGTGACCCACCTTACATGACCGCTACTTTAAACTTAACATACTCTTGTATTTCGTAAAAATAAGAAAATATTTTTTTCTCTTTAAATTTTTTTAAACTCAAATTTAAAACTCAACTTAATCTTATACTATATATATATATATATATATACTTAACTAAGTACTGAGTTTTAAAACCATTTTAATACGTTTGATAAACCATACTAATTATCATAGTGCTAAACACTATCCCAGTACGTACTAGGTACCGGTACCATCAAATTAGTATAACATATCACAAATATATTTTTTCAAAACACGTGGCAGTGTCCAACCTAAATTTCACAGTCTGCAGTACCATCTCTCCACAGTCTTGCATCAAGCATGTCCCATAGGTTGCTTACCTATAGTATAGTATGAATGTAAGTTATGAGCTTTCGGTCAGCAAGTACAACTTTCTTCCTGCAAAATCATTTCAGTAAAAGAACATATGAATTGATAATGTATGAACCAATTATGCTTTCTAATTAATCAATTATGCTTTCATTATGAACTTATTATCTTGTTTAACATATGGGTCATTTGTGCACGTACCAAATGTGCGCAATCCACAGAAAGTTAGGGTTTACAAAGTCCCTAATAATTATATGAATCATATACATAACCCTTCACGATCTACGGAAGGTCTAAGAATTTTTTTTAAACATACATAATCCTCCATGATCTGCGGGAAGTTGGTGCGACACTTTATTGTCTTGGTTTAGTCTTAATATTGTCATGTGATTTATTATTAGTGAGCATGCTTACGTGATGCCACAATAATAAAACATAAATCAAATGCATCACATACATTAACACATAATGCTTTGGAAAACATGCAAAGCAGTAAAAACATTTAAATCAATGCATGAGTTTTTGAAAAACATACAAAGCAACAAAAATATTTTGCCTATGCTGTAGGCAGAGTTGTACTTACAAATTATCCTATGCTCTTGATCTATCGTTCCAGACACGGCACGACAAAGGGTTATACTCTTGTTTTCAAACCAAGCCTAAGAATACTTCTTACCACATTCCTCAAAAAATCTTAACATATACATCGATTAATTAGTCGGTCTCCAACCCGACTACCATTCGTCATAAAACTGTTACCATTTAAGAAATCTCGGGCCTTCTCTCATTTTCTTAAAAAATATTTTGTTTTCATGATTTCAAGTATTATCTTGATTTAATACTTGAAATAACCTTTTAAAATCACTCGTAAAATTTTAAAACCCTTTTAAAACTGTTTTCTTTGTAAAACCGTGTTTTGTTTTTAATCGGAATTATAAAACTTTGCTTACTCATATTACATACAACACACACACACGTATGACATTTCACTCAGCAAATACAAACAATATTTTATAAAATATTTTCATAAAATCATATCATCATACATAACATCATGAATGTTCAAAAATGCATGTGATCTATGTGTGTTCAATTATACTTTATTATACACATGCCTTGTCTACTTAAGGGCCCCTATGTCGTACATATATGCGCGTAACCAATGAAGAGTTGAGGGAATGACCCTCTAACCACCTCCAAGGACATAACTTATAACTTTCATTCTTATCATATCCTCTCACTAATTGGATGTTGGTACTACACTTATTCCTATATTTCGTTAGCCTCTTTTTTATTAATTGTGACAATGTGAAGATTTACATGTTACTATGGATCTATCATTATGGCATAAATATCTGTGAGACAGATCGATCGTATTACTGGAGAAGAAATTATGCATGTCAAATGCTTTATCAAAGCAATACATACAACTCATATACTCATCACATCATCAAGGCAAATCATAGCAAACGTAGAGCATCAATAAAGAAAAAAATTGTGTTCCATGCCATAGGTTAGATTTATACTTACTTGTCTTATGTGTTTAAATTTCCAGAGTTGTATTTCCTACTATGCAAGTTTGAGAAATGGTCCTAATTTAATAATATCTCTTTATTCGATATAATCATAGTTATATTACTTTATTTATTTATTTTATAAATTAAAATGAACTCAATTTACTTATATCATAATTAACCTTAACAATTAATTCATATTAATTATTAACTGTAAATAAATTTCTACTAATTATTATTTAATTAATTTAACTTTACTTAAAGTTATTTTTATTTAATTTAATTGATTAAATAATTAACTAATTAATTAGGTAGTAGTTAATTATTACTTTTTTTAATTGAGTAATTAGAATTAAATTACATAATTTAAATTGTCTAATTAATAATTATATCGTTAATAACTTAATTATGTTACTTAAATATTCTTTCTCATATAATACTTATCAATTATTAATTCTCATATTAATATTTAATAATTAGATTATTCTAATAATTAATATTTGATTAATCTCTAATTAATCATCCATAGTTATATTAATAATTATATCAATTGTTAATGATTTATTAATCTCTAATTAATCATGTATTATAATTATGTAATTAATCAACATAATAATCTTACTTACATAACTAATTATCTCTTACTAACTCTTATAATAAATTACTTTATTAATTGCTAATTAACTTTCTTAGCATAATTACATTTTGTTACTTATTTAGTAGTTTATTTATTTATTTATTTCTTAATTAATTAATCAATCAAGATGACAAAGAGTTACTTAAGTGTAAACCTTTCATCTAGTATTAGGCTTGTAAGGCCCAATCTCATTAGTTATGATCATTTAGTTGGGCTACGGTAATCTATTGGTATATGCCCAGTAATTCTATAGTGTAGTTTTTCTTAGTCCATTTAAAAACTTATGATTCAACTTTAAAAAGATATGGTTTTTCACATTATTTAATCATACACTTAATACCAACTCATTTCATAAATAAGTATGTTCATATGTTATGATTTACGCTTATGTCACATTTTAATGTTTAATTAATCGTTTTGTCGGTGTAGGATTTTAAATTATAAGATTTATTTAAATTTGAGTATAATCCCATTTTGTACACTTGATAACTCGTTGGAAAGCTTGAAGCATCTAGTGTCTATCTTTATAAATTTTTTTTTCCAACATTTCAAGCATTTCAAACATTAATATGGACATTTTCCTAAGTATCTTATAGTAAAATATCAGTTTATCGGATTATAATGCAATATTATTTGATTTATCAAAATTTATGTACATATCCATTTTAAATGGATGCTAACCCATTTCAAAGCTTGAGTTATTTACTTTATAGCCATAAAGTTAATTCCTTTAGTGTTTGAGTGTTTTATATCGTATACTTAGGTTTTGTTACAATTGGTCCCATATATGTATCATATGTCTAGATTTATAGGTAAATTTAGAAAAATCATAACAATTCATTTATAAGTTCAAATAAGGCAAAAGATATGTCATTGGAAAGCTTATGGTGTCTAGTTTATAACAAAGAACAGTTTTGTAAAACAATATGGTTTACTAACCCAAAATATACAAAAACCGTAGCTGGTATAGGGTTCTAGCATAAGCTCTCAGTTCATAATCCAAACTTGAAAAATTTACCAAAAACTGCACATTTATTCGTTTGAGGTCCATGATACCTTGTTAGAAAGCTTAAAGAATCTAATTTTCAGATCTATAACTTATAATCTAAAATTTTGAGACTAACAGATTCGGAGTATATAAACCCATGGTTAGACTGTACCCCAGAGGTTCATTTTCTCTTTAGTTTTGTGTCACAACTTCAAATGTTCATAAGTTTAGACATACAAAAGCAAACCAAGTGATTCCAAAGCCTAAAGTGAAGTTTATCCTCTATAAAACCTTATCATTTAATTTATTTTTTATATCAAAGTTTCTAATACGTGCCATATTATCATAACATCTACAAGCTCTAACAAAGTTCGTAGATCTTACCGAAATACTCCGTGGATCCTTTAAGATCTCAGAACTCCAAAGTTCTTCTCAAAACCTTTTCCTGGGTAAGAAGAGGTCTAACATTAAGATTTTAACTAAATATCATACTTTGTTTTCTAAAAATGACTAAAACATAAAGAATACCACTAGGTTACCTCATGTAACATGTCCTCTAACTCCACTTCATACTTCTTCGAACTTAGTAATGGGGTTGCATGGAGCTTGAAAATGGAGGGAGGGTGCTAGAGGGGTATTGGAGATGAAGAATAGTATTGGTATTTTTTTTGAGCTTGGTGGTGGCTAGATAAACTAGGGTTTTTGAGCTTAACTTATGTGAGAATAAAATGAGATATTGGGGCTTGCTTTCAATTAACATTTGCTTTAAAGGAGCTATATTTTGAAGGGTAAAAATGAAAAATTATGGCTGATTCTCCCCTTGCATTGCCACCACTTAAGGGAGGGAGTTGGTGTGACAATTTTGTTGAACAAAGTAGAGATAAGGGGACACTTTCACTTGTTTCTTCTTTGTGTCATATTACCAAAACAAGCCATACCATCTCTTACATGATGTTGCATGCATGCACCACTTTCCTTCTTCTTCTTTTTTTTCCCCTCGTTTGTTCAGATTTCTTCTTGCTTTTGACCACAAAATCCAAATCCCCCCTTTGGTTTTCTCATTTATATTTTGTTTTTCTTTTTTCTAATTTTTCCACCATTGATCAAAGGTTATCATCCTTATTCTCATAAATTGGATATTCTATCACACAAATCCTTACCTTAAGCTCTCATTGGTCACTTATCATCCAAAACTTGGCCATTGATTTGTTTAGGATCCTTTAACATAAAATCTACACCATTGATTTTAAATCTAAGCACAATTCTTGATCAATCTTCCACCTTTGAATTTTCTAAGAGTAAATCCTAATTATTTATCTTCTATCTACGTGACACATTAATTTTCTCAATCAAACTCTCAAAACTTAAATATTGATATGACTATAATAAATACTAAGGTTATCCAATTGAACTACTAATAAAAATCGGGGGTTCTATCCCAAAAATTAACATTTATCTTTCTAATATGACATAATAAACTTTTCGTATAAATTTATACGTCATTCAACTCATCTTCTATGTGCCTATAATTTCTCATTTAAATAGAGAAACTCAATATTATTCGATCATCGACATCATCCTACTGATGATACATATATATACAATCATTCATGATCTTGAAATTTGATATTCACCAAAATAATTCATTAAAAGTATATTAATGAAAGAAATCCATGATACTAATTCATGAATCAATTTATGAATTTCTAGGTCGCTACAATCTGGGGTACAAACAGTGAACTAAAAGAGCTCACTCGATCTGTTCATATTCCTATATACGACTATAGTCCAATTCCCACTACTATCATGAATGATTCATATATATATATATATATATATATATATACTAGTTTAAAAATATGTGCGATATATAAAATTTAAAAATTAAAAAAAATTGTTTGGAAGACAATATTTTAATATGTCAATTAAAAGTATTGTCTTAAATCAACGTGATTTTTTTTATAACACAATGTGTAAAAGAAATTACAAGAAAATAAAAATATTTTATATGAAATAAATATTTTATTGAAATATAAAGTACATTGAAATTATATTTAAATTTTAGAGAATAAATGCATTGAGATTGTTGAAATAAAAAAACTATCGTTGGCTCACCTCCTAACTGCTTAAGCTTTTGGGAGAATTGAAAAACTAACATGGTATCAGAGTGGAAGGTCTTGATTTTAAATTCTTGCAATTGCACTTTTTATAACCCCTTTATTATCATTCTGTATTGGGCCTTTAATATGTTTCGCATTTTTTATAATTTGTATTGGATTTTCAAATTTAATATTTTTCTGTACATTTGCCTATTGTTTGGCTTGCATGTGAGGGAGAGGTTTGAAATATAATACATTGTTAGCTCATCTCTTAACAACTTAAGCTTTTATGAGAATTGGTAAACTAACACAGATAATTAAATTATATATTATCAAATTTTAGATATATAATAAATAAATCTTACAAATTTGACATGATATATATTATTTAGTGATAATACAAGAGAATTCAAACAGTTTTTCCTCTCCCTCACTTCATGAACCCCCAATGTTTCCCTCTTCTCTCTTTCCAAAAAAAAAAAAGGGAAACGCTTTCGAGCGTATTGGACAAAAACAGTGTTTTTTTTTCTTTTTCTTTTTCCCTCTCCTTTCTATGTATTGTATAGACACACACACAGTAACAGTGAAGTGCGAACAATAACATCCAAGGAACACAGATATATTACAAGAAATCCAAACAATAGAAATGTCTATATATACGATATATAACACTGCACCCTTGGGTGGTTGTAGTATTTGACCATGGCAATAAAAGTAGCATTCAAACAGAAAACATTGAAAAAAAAAAAGTAGAGAAATAATTTTTTTACCCCAACAACATTAAAACTTAACATGAAAATCATTCAGTACAAACACCAACAGCATATATTATCAAAATAAAACATGCCTAATTTATGTTCTACTCGTTTCTAGAAGAAAACTTGCCTCCTTATTAAAAGCCTCGTCCAGTAAAACCTGGTAGGAAAAACCTGGACAAGAAATGGGGAGAGTATGATACAAAGCTTAAAATCAACAAACAATTCGAAGCAACCAGCACTCATAATCTCCAGAAATTATGTTTATTTCGTAATTTTGAGTGACTAGAAATCTGAATGTTCTGTTCTGGCTTGGGAACATCCCTTCCATGTAGTTTGCAGAAAAAGCCTGAGAACAAAATTAGAGAAAAATAACCTACAAAAAAAAAAAAAAAAAAAGTCATCGGAAAATCTTCCTTTTTTTTTTTTTTGCTTCATTCCGCATGAACAAAACATCAGTATATTCATCTGATAAAAGAGAATAAAAAACCAGATTAGGATAAGACTTAATACTTTATTTGACAAAAACAAAAAAATTTAAAAGACCGAATTGGATAACTGTTATCCACCCATGACCGAATTCCCCTCCAAAGGGGATTAATCCCTCCGCTGCTTGAGCATGGAATTAACCTATCCCTTGTTGAGGCCCAAGAGTGATTAAGCCCAACAATTTGTTCTTGGGACGTATTAAATTATTTTTATTCTAAATTTTGTTTAATAAATTTTAAATTAAATTTGAAGGTTAACATTTCCCTTAAATGCTTTTTTTTTTTTAATTAAAAAAAGGTAAACTTCAATCCGATCCTATCCTGATAGTTCATAATCTTACATAGAATAGGATTGATTCCTATCAATTCCTATTAAATGCAATCTAAACTTCTAATACTATAACATCCAATGTAATCCTCGCTTAGGCACCAAATGGACCCAAATAGTAACAGAACTTAGATTGGAAAAACAAAACAAAAAAACTAAAAAACAGAAAAACCAAAACAAAAACAAAAACTTAGGAGATTACTAATAAACGTGAGTTTTTTTAGTTTATTACCGGTGGACAGACATAAAAAGAAACTAAGCTTGAAAACATAATACAAGTATTCATAAATAAAATAAATTTCTTCATAATTTAGGAATTACCTTAGACTTCTTTCCAACCATCTTCGCGTAGACGATAGAACGTATACCCCTCTCCATGCTCACAAGTGAAATAGACAGTTGACACATGTTGAACAATCTGATAATTGTCTCCTCCATTTGGATCCATACTTTCCATTAATTCTTTTGGTATGTCAATGAACCGGAGCATTTCAAGATTTCTCAAATGTTGGATTCCCGATGGCACCTCCTGCAATTTTGGTGTTTTCAAGTAAAGCTTTTCAAGGACAGGCAGTGCTCCTTCCTCTATTATCACTGAATTCATCCCTTTCAAGTCATCAAGGTCGAGTACCTTCAGTTTTGGGAAGCCACATTCTTCAAAGTGTAGTTGTTCACCAACAAATGCTTCATTCCGGATCTCAAGCTCCACTAGTTCGGGTAGAATACCAAGGACTTTCGGTAGGTCATCTCCCAATTTTGAGTGCTTAATTGTTATCGCAGTTAGATTTTGAAGTTTTGTTATCCAGTCTGGCAACTTCTTTAAGGGCCCCTCTAAACGGAGACGCCTAAGAAATTCAGGGGGACAAGTCAAGGACTCCAAATCAATGATGTCTTCTTCACTTGTCGAAGATACAAAGAGAGATTCAAGGCATTTCATTTTCTCAATGCAGCCACACAGACTTTTTCCGTCTTCACTTCTCAATTTAGTGATGCCTAATGTTCTCAACTGCATCAATGCCCCAAGCTCTTTACACATGTCGAACTGTGCATTGTTAGCCTCAATGTGATATAACTTTTGCAAATATTTTAAGCTCCCAATTCCCTTTAATTTAATTCCTCTGAGAGAGTTCATAGGAGTTTCCTTCTTGTCCAGATAACACCCAAAAAAATGTCTCAACTTGAGAAAATTACTGATCTCAAATGGAATTTCATAGATCAATGACCACTTCAAATCTAAGGTTTCTAAGTTGACCAATTTTTCTACGGACTTTGGGAGATATTTTACTCTTGTGTCACGCACGCTCAAATATCTCAAGTGAAACAAGTTCCCAATATCCTCAGGGAGATGATCTAAATGCGGAAAATCTTCAAAGTCAAGTTCTTTAAGAAGCTTGAAACTTGCAGCAAACTTACTCACAGTAGAATTTAGCATCTCATCTTGACTGGAAATAGAAAACCAGCGAACGCACGAAACATCAATGGTCGACGGAATCTTGTCTGAGCTGCCAATAATTGATAAACGTCGAGCGACTGTATTAAAATTTGACAACTCATCTCCTGAAAAAACTTGACAGAAACTCAAGTCCTCCATCTTTTTGAAGATAACGGCATGCAAAAGATCATGAATACGACAAGTGTTAGCTTTTCCTTCACCATCTACCGCTGAAATTTCAACCAAGCTCCTATCTACTAGCTCAATTAAGTATCCCTTGGCAACATCTTCCAAAGTTTTACCTCGCTCAGATTTCACAAAACCTTCAGCTATCCACAGTCGAATTAACCTTCCACATCTAATTGAATAGCCCTTAGGAAACATTCCAAAGTACAAATAGCAACATTTGAGGTTGTAAGGCAAGTCGTTATAGCTGAGCGACAGTATTCTTTCCATGTCAGAATGGTTCAACATCTTTGAACTGAGGCTTTCGAGAAATTTTTGCCATTGATAGACAGTTTTTTCTTTAGTTGAGAGAAGACCAGCAACAACTACAATTGCCAGAGGTAGTCCCTGGCACCGAGAAACAATATCGGCCGACAGATTCTTTAATTCAGAGGGGCAGCAGCCTCCATATTCAAATTGAAAACTCTTCTTGCAAAAGAGTTCCATGGCCTTATCAGGAGGCAAATATTTCATCCTGTGGATAACGACCCAAGATGAGGTTTTGCAATTATCAGCAACTGCAATATTTCGCGTTGTGATTAATATCCTTGCACCACTTTCATTGTCAAGCAAAGCATGCTCTATGTCACCCCAAAACTCATTGTTCCAGACATCATCAAAAATGACAAGATATCTCTTCTTATGCAAGTATTCTCTCAAATGGGTTATCAGTGCCACCTCATCCATTGTCTCAATAGCGTTTTGAGTTATTAACTCTAGACCTCCTTCACAAAACTTCTTCATCAAGTTTCTCAACAAGTCCTCAACCTTGTATGATTCCAACACAGCAATCCAAGCATGACAATCAAAGCGTCCTTTTATGCGATCATAGACTTGTTTGGCAAGAGTAGTCTTGCCCAACCCTCCAATCCCAACAACTGAAGCCACGAGACGATGGGGAGATGTGCTTTCCAGAACTTCAGTCAATTCATCTCTAGGAGATTCGAGACCGACGACTTCAGTTTCCTTGAGGAAAAGGGACGCCTTCCTGGGGTCATGCCGCTTTCTAGCAGTTGTCGGTGTTTGTTCATTTAAAGCATTGAAGCCATACCTTTCCCGTCTTTCAGTAATTCTTTGAACAGTGTCTTTGATCTCTTGTATCTGCGCAGCTATTTGATGATGCGGTTTTTGTTTATGGAGGAAATCAGCAAACCGATTCCGTTTTGGACGCTGAACTGTCATGTGATATGTATACTCATCAACAACATCTTCTATTCTAAAAGCGACTTCCCTTAGATCTTTCACCCATGCTTTAACACCTTCAGTAAAGTCACCATCGCCTTCTGCCTTTCGATCTGCATCCTTGAGGAACGCCCGAATGCTGTCAAGTTCACTCTTGATTTCCGAAACTTCTCCATGAACACCTCTCAACAAGTTCACTTCTTCAGTCAAAAGTGGAATTAGCTTGTCTATGAGATAGCAAACAGTTGTCTCCGCCATCAATCATTAAACTTTCCTCTGCGTGACTTTATGATCTGCATTGCAAGCAAATATATATTTATATATTTACAGTCTTTTAGATATCCAATGCAACATAGTATAAACTTATTTTTTATTTAATTATCCTTTCAATGTAGTCTTGTGATTATGAGTTCTTTTATTCTTAATTTACATGCATTTTCAAGTCACACACCTTGGGATGAGGTGCAATTCTTAATTACTTTAATTAAGCTTTTTTTAATTGGTTTTTCTTTTCCTTTACGCAGAGAATGAAGCTGTTTTTTGTTAATCTTTACAAATGAAAATTATTAGTGGACATTAGCATTTAGGAATCATGTACCATGTCCTTACCTTATATGGCGCTCTAGTTTGTTATGCCATCAGATTCAAGTTCTTTGTTCTTGTGATACTTTAAAATGCCACAAAACCTGGAAAATCAAAATAGAAACCGTCAGATCAGCTCCTCTAAAATTAAGGCATTTATGCAGTAGAGAGATAGAGCGAGTAAAAACATCCGACGCAGGAGTAGAATTTGTGTCGCGGTGCACACCTCCTGAACTCATTCCCAGTCCATAGTGCATTTAGATTTGTATATTTGAGCGGAACAAGAAGACAGACTATAAGAGATTTCACCAACACAAGTCAATCCTGCGAGCAACTCTCAATAGTTCTGTTTGTTAGACCATCTTCTATGTACACCTCCTGCATTCATTTCCCCGGTCCATAGTGTGTGTTGAGATTTGTTATTTGATTCTTCTAATCATCATTGGGATTTCTTTCCATCGTTAGAGATTTTATAGTTTTCAATTATCTGTTAAAAAGCTGTCAATTAAGCGCTAATAGTTCTCAGTGTGAAAAATAAAGTACTTTTCCCTATTTTTCATGTGTGTTTGGATCTGTATATTTAACAAGGATAAGACGGAAAATTATAAGAAATATGACTAACACAGATTGAGCCAGTAGATAATCAGATTTAGCAATTCTCAAATAATTCTGTTTGTTATTTAAGAAATCAAGTCTCTGTTTCTGTCTCTGTCAACATAATATGTTCACACACACACATGTACATATGTTTCTGTATATACACTTTCTTGTCCTGGTTAGCAACAGATCATAGCAATTTTAAAGTTGATTTGAACATATAAAAGATGAAGATAGTATAACATACAATTTCAAACTTCAAACATGAAAATTTTGAACGAAAAAGGCTTTACCTTTCTATGATCTTCACGGTTAGAGCTGTATAGAAGGAGAAAGGTTGGAAGCGGAAAAATTAGCAGTTGAAGAGAGAAAAAAGAGAGAAGTGATAAGGAGAAAATATTTGTTGACCCAGTGCCGTCTCTGCCTGTTTATTTGCAAAAGAAAAGGAAAATAGAGAAACGGAGACCGGGGCAGCCTAGTAATACCATCCCATTCATAGGGGTGTATATGTCCTTTAGCAAGTGACGTGTCAATTTTCAAAAAATTAAAAGAAAACACAAAAAAAAAAAAGAAAGAAAAAGAGAAATTAGGTGAGGTTGGATACCTCTTTTGTAATTAAAAATGACCATTTTTATAGGACAATGACATAGGATCATTTTTAACATTATCAAGTTAAGGGTATATTGATCACCGATATTCATTGACAGCGTTAGCTAAATACTTATTTGATATTGACAATCAATAATAAACTCCCAATTGTTAATTAATTAACAGGACTTGTGTATTTGTTAAAAAATTGTAAAACAAAAAGGAAAAAAAAAAAGGGTATTTTTCTCACATATTCAAAGAAAATGCAGATTGTAGTATCAACGTGACTGGAATGCAAATGAATGTAACAAGTAGCCGTATTTACCAAAAAATAATATAACAAATAGCCGTTGTATAAACCTTGGGGGGGGGGGGGGGGGATAAAAAATGTGTGGAGTTAGAGCTCGTTTTGAATAATGATAGGAGTTAGAGTTTGGAGGTTGGAATAAAAAATGTGTGTTTAGTTAAAGTGTGAGTTGAAAATAAACTGTCATACAAGAATAATGTAAAATTTTGAATTGTATTAAAAAATATTCAATGTAGATCTTATTTAGGTTTTTTTTTTTTTTTTTTTTTTTTTTCCCTTTGTGAGCAATTACACACAAGAATATCTCGTTTCAACTTTAAATAAGAAAGCTAGGGAATTTTGAAATTTGAGTTTCGTGAAAATTTAAGAGGGAAAAAATGAGATGAAATTTGAAATTCGTTAAAACTCTAAAAATCTATATCTCACTTTGTTTTGTAGATTTTGGAAGTTCTAAAGTTGAATAGCAAAATTCCCGTAAAACTGGTGTTCCACACATGCCCTTAATGCGAGGGGTTACTAGTAGATGTTAAAATTTACTAATTTTCACTGATATTAGTTGTTTCATCTCAATTTGTTAATGGTAATTGACAGAATCCATTAAAAAGGACCATTTGTAATTTTTTTAAGAGTTTTGAATAATTTCAATTACAAAAAAAAAAAAAAAAAGAAAAAGGGAGAGAAAAGAATGGGGACCACAATGCACAAACACGATAGTTATGAGGATTAATCGACTAATTTATCCTTATTGATATGTTATGAGGATTAATCGACTAATTTATCCTTATTAATAATATCAATAGAGAATTTAATATGAGATGAGATTGTTAATAGATGTTAGAATTTGTCAGTTATTTCATCTCACCGTTTGTAAATATATATATATATATATATATATATAAGTGTGCTATAAGAATATTTTATTTTCATTTTACCCGACATAAATAATTGTTCTCAAATAATATCCCGAAGATAATCTGAACATTGGTCTCCATATTATTCTGTTCTCCTCTAAAATGCTCAATAACGTCAAGACAACGTTGTCCACTCATGATTCAATTTTTAATAAATCTTTATGTTATACACGACCACAATAACTAAATGAAAGCGTTTATACATACATATATAAAAGATACGTACTTTGCTAATTATGAGTCGTTATCGGTGTGAATAAATAAAGCTAATGTGAAAATGAGTGTGGATTAAAATAAGTAATAAAAAATTATTCATCTCATGGATCGGAGTTGGTATTTTTTGACCAAGACTATGTTAGGTATTAGTGATATGTTAAAATAATTAATTGTGCCATCAATTTTTAGGGGGCCTTTTTTCTAATATTTTTGTCTAGTAGAGTAGAAAAGAGGAAGGAAGAAAATGTGTTCATGAAAAAGTGTGGAAGGAAGTTGATGAAATTGATTGTCAAGTAAGAAGAAAAAGAAAAATTAGAGGGAAAAATATTATAGTGAGATCCACTTTTTTATTTCCTCCAAAAATGGGAGGAAAACAACCAAATTCAGCATAACTTGTAGAGTCTAGTAACTCTCTGGGGGTGGGATATTTAGTATTATTACCCTCAAATTTTTTATTTTTTGACAATTTCTCTTATGGAATTCCTAAATTGTTACATTGTATCTTATTTTACTTCACTCTCCATTTACTTGGTCATGAAAAGCCCACATGTACCTGATGTGAAAACGAAAATTCCATTTATGAAAAAAAAAAAAATCAAATCTAGTACAAACTCTAATACAAATACATCAAATTCAAATTTTCAATTGAATGCAAAGTTAAAAAAGTGGGACATATACTGCGATAATTAGAAAATTCAAGGATAAATTACCAAAATTAAAAATTTAAGAGCAAATTACTAAAGAATGACAAACTTTAGGAGGCAATAATACTGTATATCCCTATGGGCACATACAATGAAAATGAACTAAAAGGAGCAAATTCAATCAGTTCATATTCCTGTTTTTGATTATAATCCATTTCCTACTCCTTCCATGAATGAACTATACATAAACTTATAAAAGGATAGAAGGACACTTCACATTTCATCCCTCCTCACTAACCATCATGTACCGGGTTTTGTATTGTACCCACCACCTGACAATTTAAAAAATTATATTTTTTTAAAAAAAATATTTTAAAATTTTTAATTTTAAAAATTTTTTTTATCTTGTTTTAGTGTCTGTTCAGCACATCTTGTTCAACTAATTAATATATATATATATATATATATGTATATAACAGTACCTGTTATGTGGACAGCAACATCCAAGGAATACAAACAATAAAATAATTAAATCCGATACTAGATAACACTGCAGTCAAACCAGAAAATATCAAATGGAAGGTGAAAGTAAAAAGGAAATCCTTCTAGCATTAACACGTAACAATACACGAAAAGGAATCACTACAAGCACCAGCATATTATCAAAATAAAAAAGTAAAGTACAAAAAAATATAAAAGAAATACAACTCAAAACCATGAAAGAAAACCAGGTAATTATGAAGATCATACAAAAACATATATAACACCAGCCTAAATTATGTTCAACTAGTTCCAAAACTGAAACATGCCTAATTAATTATAAGCTTTGTCCGGTAAAACCTGTAGGAAAAACCTGGACAAGAAATAAAAAGTCCATATCCAATACTTAAAATAAACAAACAACAATTAAAGGCAATCAGATTTATATGTAATCTCCAAAAGTTTTGTTTATTTCATAACTTAAGAGTAATCTAGAAATCTGAATTTTCTGTTCTGGCTCGGGCACATTCCTTCAAAATCCTGATCAAAACAAATTGTAAGAGAGGAAAAATTAGTGGAAAAGACAAAACAATAATAATGATAATAATAATAATAATAAGTCATCATCAGACAACCTCATGCAATAATTGAGGAGATTAATAATGAGTCATTTGGCACTTTGTCTGCATAACTATTCGGAAACTGTCAATAAGTTTTCTACAATGTTTTATCTTATCAAAGTTATTTGAATTTATTAGTTAACCTTATTTTTTGAACCTATAATACAAATATACACTACATTTAAAAGCCCCTAGATGGTCTCTATTAAAGTTGAAAACACATTGCAACAATTAAAAAGTTTATAGAGTAAATTATCAAAATTAAAAGTTTTGAAGCAAGTTGTCAAAAGGTGACAAACTTAGGAAAGTGCAATGTACCAATACGGGTACATACAATGAAAATGAACTAAAAGGAGAAATCTCAATCAGTTGATAATCCTATATCTGACTATAATCCAATTCCCCTGCAGCCATGATTCTCATAATAAAGGTAACAGTTATTTCAACAACAAAATCCAAGGAACACAAAAAATAGAAAATCCGAGACTAAATAACACTGCAGTCAAACGGAAAATATCGAAAGGAACGAAAATAGCCACCAACATATTACAAAAATAAAAAACTAAATTACAAAAATATCTAAAAGAAATACAATTCAAAACCACGAAAGAAAACCAGCTCATGAAAGAGCATACAACAACATATATAGCACCAAGAACATCAGCCTAAATTATGTTCAAACTAGTTTCAATATGAAAACATGCCTAAATAGTTTCCAGTCTTGTATCCAATGCTTAAAATAAACAAACAACAATTAAAAGCAAACAATATTAATAATCTCCACATGTTTTGTTTATTTCATAATTTTGAGTAACTAGAAATCTGTATATTCCGTTCTGGCTTGGGCACGTTCTGTTCTATTCCTTCTATGTTGATCGCAGAAAAAAGCCTGAGAACAAAATGTAAGAGAGGAAAAGTTAGAGAAAACCCTAAAAAACAAACAAAAACAAGTCATCAGAAAATCTACCGTTTTTTACTAGCTCATTTCTGCATGAATAAATCATAAACAATAATAGGATTTAGATTGAGAAATACAAAAATTTAGGATCTGGACTGCAGACATTTAAAAGCCCCGCAAAATGTTCTCGTGAAAAGTGTTTTTTGTGTTTATTACCAGTGGACAAAAATAATAAGAAAACTAAGCAGGGAAACATAAAACATATAAATATTCAAAAAGAAAATACATTTAATAGGAATTCAGGAATTACCTCACACTTCTTTCCAACCAAATTCCCGTAGACGGTAGTGTTTATACCCTTCTCCATGCTTCTGAATGAAATAGACAACTGGCACATGGTGAACAAACTGATAATTGTGTCCTCCATTTGGATCCATACTGTCCATTAGTTCATTTGGCATGCTATAGAACTTGAGACTCTTAAGATTTCTCAAATGTTGAATTCCATGTGGCAGATTCCCCAATTTCGATGTACCCAAGGAAAGCTTTTCAAGGACATGAAGTGCCCCTTTCTCTATTATCAATGAATTCATCCATTTCAAGTCATCAAGTATGAGTGCCTTCAGTTTTGGGAAGCCACCTTCTTCAAAGTGTAGTTGTTCACCAACAAATGCTTCTTTCCCGATCTCAAGCTCCACTAGTTCAGGTAGAATACCAAGGACTTTCAATGGGTCATCTCCCAATTTTGAGCACCTAATTGCTATCTTAGTTAGATTTTGAAGTTTTGTTATCCAGTCTGGTAACTTCTTTAATGGCCCCACTAAATAGAGACGCCTAAGAAATTCAGGGGGACAAGACATGGACTCCAAAACAATGATGTCTTCTTCATTTCTCGAGAACACAGAGAGAGATTCAAGGCATTTCATTTTCTCAATGCAGCCACACAGACTTCTTCCGTCTTCACTTCTCAATTTACCGATGCCGATTGTTCTCAACTGTGTCAATGTCCCAAGCTCTTTACACATGTCGAACTCTGCATTGTTAGCCTCAATGTGATATAACTTTTGCAAAGATTTTAAGCCCCCAATTCCCTTTACTTTCATTCCTCTGAAAGATAACACAGGAATTTCGTTCATGTCAAAATAATACCCAGAAAGATGTCTCAACTTGAGAAGCTTATTGATCTCAAATGGAATTTCATAGATCAATGACCACTTCAAATCTAAGCTCTCTAAGTTGACCAATTTTTCTACGGACTTTGGGAGATATTTTACTCTTGTGCCACGCAGGCTCAAATATCTCAAGTGAAACAAGTTCCCAATATCCTCAGGGAGATGATCTATATGCGGAAAATCTTCAAAGTCAAGTTCTTTAAGAAGCTTGAAACTTGCAGCAAACATACTCACAGTAGATTTTAGCATCTCATCTTGACTGGAAATAGAAAACCAACGAATGCGTGAAACATCAATGGTCGATGGAATCTTGTCTAAGATGCCAATAATTGATAAACGTCGAGCGACTGTGTTAGAATTTGACAACTCATCTCCTGAAAAAACTTGACAAAAACTGAAGTCTTCCATCTTTTTGGAGATAACATCATGCAAAAGATCATGAACACGACAAGTTCTCACTTTTCCCTCACCATCTACTATTGAAATTTCAACCAAACTTCTACCTACTAGCTCAGTTATGTATCCCTTGGCAACATCTTCCAAAGTTTTACCGCGTTCAGATTTCACAAAACCTTCAGCAATCCATTGTCGAATTAACCTTCCACATCTAATTGAATAGCCCTTGGGAAACATTCCAAAGTACAAATAGCAACATTTGAGGTTGTAAGGCAAGTCGTTATAGCTGAGCGACAGTATTCTTTCCATGTCAGAATGGTTCAACATCTCTGAACTGAGGCTTTCGATAAATTTTTGCCATTGATAGACAGTTTTTTCTTTAGTTGAGAGAAGACCAGCAACAACTACAATTGCCAGAGGTAGTCCTTGGCACCGAGAAACAATTTTGGCCGACAGATTCTCTAATTCAGAGGGACAGCAACCTCCATATTCAAATTGAAAACTCTTCTTGCAAAAAAGTTCCATGGCCTTATCAGGAGGTAAATATTTCATCCTGCGGATAACGACGCAAGATGAGGTTTTGCAATTATCAGCAACTGCAATATTTCGCGTTGTGATTAGTATCCTTCCACCACTTTCATTGGCAAGCAAAGCATGCTCTATGTCACCCCAAAACTGATTGCTCCAGACATCATCAAAAATGACAAGATATCTCTTCTTATGCAAGTATTCTCTCAAATGGGTTATCAGTGCCACCTCATCCATTGTCTCAATAGCGTTTTGAGTTGTTAACTCTAAACCTCCTCCGCAAAACTTCTTCATCAAGTTTCGCAACAAGTCCTCAACCTTGTATGATTCTGACACAGCAATCCAAGCATGACAATCAAAGCGTTCTTTTATGCGATCATAGACTTGTTTGGCAAGGGTAGTCTTGCCCAACCCTCCCATTCCAACCACAGCGGTCACAATTCTTTGGGGAGATGAGCTTTCCAGAACTTCAATCAATTCATCTTTAGGAGCTTCAAGACCAATCACTTCAGTGTCCTTGAGAAAAAGGGAAGCCTTCCTGGGGTCATGTCGCTTTCTAGTAGTGCTTGTGGATGTTTGTTGTAAAGAACGAAAGCCATACCTTTCACTTCTTTCCGTGATGCTTCGAATATTTGCTTTGATCTCTCGTATCTCTACCGCAATCTGGTGCTGGGGTTTAAGTTTTGCGACAAAGCAAGCAATTTTATAGAGGAAAGCAATGAATCGATGCCGATTGGGACGTTCTATTGACATGTAATGTATGTACTCATCAACCACATCTTCTATTTTGAATGCGGTTTCCGTTAGTTCTTTCACCCATGCTTTAACACCATCGTTAACGTCACCCTCGCTTTCTGCCTTCTTATCTGCATCCTTGAGGAAAGCCTGAATGCTCTCAAGCTCACGCTTGATGTCTGCAACTTCTCCATGAACACCTCTCAACAAGTTCACTTCTTCAGCCAACAGTGGAATTAGCTTGTCTATAAGATTGCAAACCGCTGTCTCCGCCATCAATTATAACGAGGATATCCTCTATGCGTACCCACTCGTTTCAGAATCACATCATCGGCATAACATTACGATCGTCTGCATTGCAAGCAAGTAGATATTTTGAGTCTTTTATATATCACCTAACATGAGTTTACGAAAACGTTTATGCTTAATTTATATGCGTTTTCAGCTCATACACCTCGGTTTTTAAATTTATATGCTTAATTTATTTTGAGTCTTTTCTTTTCTTTTGAGAAGAGCAGGAAACTGTTTTTTCTGTTTCTTTTTTTTCATTTTTCTATTTTTTTTTTCCTTACAAATAAAATTGTTGGACATTTGGAAAGTATAGTCTCCTTACCTTTGGCACTCTGGTTAATTTGCTATCCCATCAGAGTCAAGTCCTTTCTTCTCTTGATCTTTCTCATGCCCGAAATCTGGAAAATCAAATTAGACAATACATACTGAGAACATGGTATAATTAATGTTATAAAACACTTATAATTAATTAAAAAAAATTTAAGAGAGAGAGAGAGCATACGATACAGTGGTAGAATTTCTGTCGAAACACACACCACCAGCTGGAGTCATTCCCAATCCATAGTTCGTTTAGATTTGCATATTTCACCAATTAGATGAGAAGGAAAAATATTTTTTTTAAAAAATGTTAGTCCGGTGGTTGATTAGATTTAGCAACTCTCATATATGTACCGTTTGAATCATAGTTTGGATCCAAAATTTTCGATCAACTAAAATTAAAATCTAAATTTTCACTTTTTATAGATTTGTACCTTTGTTTATTTTTTCTCTCTCCTAAACACAAATTCAATTTAGATTCGCAATCCAAATCAAAAATTTTCAGCTCAAACGTATGATCCAAATGGTAACATGATAAATGAAAATGTGAAAAGTAAATAGAGAAAAAAAACATAGTTTCTGATTCAATCCAAAAAGTAAAATAAATAATAATTTTGAACTAAAAAAAAACTTGATTACCTTCTCTGCAATCTTGAAAGCTAGAGTTGTTCAGAAGATGGAACGACACCCAAGGTTAAGGGAAACGAAAATAAAATAAGAGAAGTGATCAACTGATAGCAGAGAATTAATGAGAGAATTGTCTACACTCTAAAATTCCCATTTCCAATATCTTGCTATTTCAAAAAAAAAATGAAGAAAAAAATATTCAGAAGATATGTTTTCAGCAACAGAAGTCTTCGTCAAAGAGTGGTTGGAAAAATAAATAATAAAAAAGCCATCGAATTTCACCAACGTTTGCAACTTTGGATTCCTCTGACAGACTTCAGCGAAGAAAAAGCAAATAAAATAAAAATGAAAAGCTCAATTATTGAAGGAACATGATTGCTTTTTGTTAGCACTAATGATGGTGGCTTGGTGGTAATAAGGTATTTTTTGAGCTTTCCATTTTTATTAGGTGTGAGGTTCGAGTTTTGACGTACGTATAGTTTAATTTTTGATAAGAAATTATCACGTGTTGTCTGCTGTTAAAGGATGGGATTTGTTAGTAAAGACTTAAGATTAGGTTAATTATCATCCCATTGATGTCATCAATAAATTCACTTAATATAAATATTAAAACGGAGACATGAGAACATCGCCGATCTCTTTTTCTTAAACCAAAAATAACTGCATTCAGTTTTTCAATTTCTTTTTTTTTTATTATTCATTTCTCGTTTAATGGTTTGAAATACGACAAAAGGTTGGTAAATTATATATATAAATGTTGTAGTATGCTAGCCACAATGCTGATATAGTTGTATGGTGTAGTCATGATTACATTTTTAATTAACATATCATAAAAATAAAATTGTTAAAAGAGACACGTAATGAACACGAATAGTCTCTGCCTGTATGGGTGTCATCTAGTTTTTTAGTTGCTTGTAATAGGGTAGTTTAATTTTTCACTTTTCCCATTAACATTTTGTTCGTTCGTTTCCCTTTTTTTCAATAGGATAGGTAAATGAAAAATGTAGTAAAGTGATGTCAATATAATTGGGATATCTGGACACTTTCTAATAGTCTTACTGTAACACCCGACCGTCCACGTAGGGGCGTACTACATAAACGTGAGCCATTACCATGCTTGCTTAACTTAAACCTCAGTCTTAAATACTTAACTGTAATACCCGGATTTTTATGAACCTATGATTTCCTTTTAGACAAGGAATATCCCAAGTTTAAATCTTGTAAGTCGATATGAAACTCACGATCTGAGTTAAAATATCAATATAAGTTTGAGTTCTCGATTAAACGGTTACGAGACTCAATAATAGATTTCTTAGCCAAGTATAAGGCCTTTTAAGGAAAAAGGGAAGAAAAATCCTATGATTTCATGTTGGTTAAAATTTGACCAAAAAGTCAAAGTTGACCAAAAAGTCAAAGGTTGACCAGGAAGGTCAAACAGATGAAGGTGCTGAGAGATGATAAGTAGTATGGGAATTATACTGTGGAAAAACCTTCATTACGGACGAATAAGTAAGAATAAGCTATAAGACCACCCTAGAAAAATCAAGCACACTAAGTACGATATTAAGGGCAAGAAAGGTTCCAAGAAATAAGAAAAATTTTATACAGTTCATTTTTACACAGATAAATTTTGGACTGTGGTACAGTGTAAAATACTGTTATTAGTTAATAACAGTATTGGAAATATCTGTGTTAGCATAAAAATGGACTGCATATTAAGTAACAAGCCAAACAAGGCCTTATGATGATGTCACCTTATCTTGGATTTATGACATCATTATTGATTAAAGAAAATTGGAGAAAATCTTTGGAAGCCACCTAGCATCAAATGGCCGGCCACATTTAGGGGCTAAAATGTAAATATTTTTACATTTAGGGGTCAAAGTGTAATTTTAAGAAATTATCTTGATGATGTAAGCAAGGTGATGTAAGCATGATGATGTAAGCAAACTTGGTCTCCAAGCATTCTCTTATGGCCGGTCACCTATAAGGAGAAATAGGCAAATATTTTGTCCTTTAGGGACTAAAATGCAAATTTAAGAAAATGATGATGTAAGCAAGATGATGTCATCAAGTGATGTCACTAGGGTGATGTAAGCAAGGCTTGGTAAGCAAGCAAACTTGGCCACCAAGGATCCATTATGGTCGGCCATGTGTAGGGACTACTTAGCAAATATTTTGTTTTTAGATCCTAAAATGCAATTATGGAAATAAAAATCAATGGTGAAAATTTGTAATTTTCACCTATAAATAGAGCTGTTGGGGGGCGGTTTTTGGCAGCTCAAAACACCCCAAAACTCTGCCCAATTTTCTCCACAAACTCCCCTAAAAGCCGAGCCAAAGAGTGAAAAATTTTTGGAACCATTTCTTGGCCAAGTGGCCGGTTGTGAACAAGAAGAAAAAGCAGAAAAAAAAATGTTAGAGATTGGTAAGTGTGAGTGGCCGGGTCTGTTTAGGGACAGCCACCAAAGGACCAAAAAGTTTTGGTGCCCATTGGAGGGGAGGAGCAAGGCCGGTTAGGCTATAGGCAACCAAGGGTAGATTCATTTTCTTGAATCTTGAGGTAATCTCCTTTAGCCCTAAGCTGTTAATTTGAGCTTCAATTTAAGTGTATTTCCAGCATTGGATGTAAGAGCATAAGTTCACCTTTTATCTTTCTAGCAAGGCTTAAAGTGTTTAATTATGCTTGATTAGGGTTGGTGATCTCTAGTTTATGTTTTGATGCATGTTTGCAATTATGTCTACCACATGTTTGTTATATGTTCCCATAGGTTTGAATATGAATGTATGATTATGTTAATATTAAATTGGAACGTTAGAAACGTTGCATGTGTGGCTTTAGGGTCCCGCTATGGTCGGTTGAGGTAGTGTGCGCGTTTTAGGACGTGAAACGAATTTAAGAACCGAAACTGCCAGTCTCGGGGTCCAGACTGGGCAGCGTTCTGGAAATGGTAATTTGAGGCCCTTAGAGGCCAAAATTGAAGAAACTCAAAACTACAAAGTTGTAGATAATGGTTTTTCCTAGAGGAAAACGTGGACAGTTTTTCAAAATAAGGCTCCAAAGGCCTCGGTTTTTATGAAAATCCGAGCCTGACCGTGCCCAGGATTTAAGCACGGCCAGGTGAGTTCAACGAAGAATAAGGGCATGTTAAAGTCTGAACTGGGTTTTCCTCAAAACATGAAAGTTGTAGCATTATTCGAGATCTACAACTTTTATGAAGAAATTTTATCAAATTCAGACA